>JBAIAA010000313.1:1570000-2015769 GCA_037893245.1 Crossaster papposus
CAAATGAATGCATAATTTGTAATGCTTTATTTGAATAGGTCGTGTGAACTTGAAATATACTCGACTGCCGCTGGTTCTGATTCAAATTTATACCAAAGAAAATAATTCTATCTCAGTTGGATGTTACAGAAGTTCAAGTGTTTCAGGTGTCTTGTTTGCAAGACGATCTTAATCGCGATATGCAGCGCGCGTAGGCCGCCGATGCGGGCACCATCTAACGTACACTGTACCATGCACGCAATGACCTTCGATAACATCGTCTTGTTTAACTGCTCTAATCGCAGCGCGTGACCTCTATACATAATTCAACAGGGTGGTCAAAAGCATAATGACCCTTGCGCACTGAAGGAAAATCGTGTTTTAGAAATGAGCTTGTTAGTTAGGTACCGTGCGCGCGATAGTACATAGGTACATGTACGTATATTTATGTACATGTAAATCGCGGCAATCAAACGTACGTACGGGATACGTGGACAGTTATTGATGCCGCGCCGGGTCGCGAACAGACGGTATAATGGCTCCGGCGGAGCCGGGCCCAGGGGCATCTTTGCTGTAACATCGATTGCTTCGTCCACTCAGTCATAACAACAACGCACGCGACGCGCTCACATGGTCTATTTTATACTATGTCCACACGTCGCTGCGACGTACAGAAACTATACCAGTGAGTCAGCAATTATGCAAGTTACGTCACACGCGCATGCAAATGCGAAACAATTCTGCTTGAAATTTTTCAAGCGATTAGAGAAGATAAACAAGACGGTCTTAGTGAAGGTCATTGCGCGCGTGGTCTACGGCATACATTAGAGGGCGCCCGCATCGCGAAGATCGTCTTGCAAACAAGACTTGTGTTTCAGGTGTGGACCTACTTGCTAGAGGAGTGCAGTGCGACCTGTACGTCTTGCACGCTGCATTGAAGTGACTTCTTCTCCTCTTCAAGAGCAGACAATTTCTTGCCGAGTGAATGAATGGATTGATCTTTGCGGCGTAGCTCCATCTTGACTTCAGACAAACCCTGTCAGGAAAAAAAAAAGAGTAATCCCAATCAGTCATGGTCTCCAAAACTGGTTCAATGTGGTCTGCTCCTTTACAAGGATTTGTGGGCGTTTTTTGTTTTACCCGAGCTGAAGAAACGAGGATGGATTACCCAGTTCGTTTTATGAACCTCGATCCGAGGTGGGTTTAGGCCCGCATCTGTGGGTAGCACACCCTGATATTTCTAGCCTTGCTCGTGATGTGTTTAGCCATGATCTGTTTTGAATCCAGGAAAAAACTTTGCATAAACCGGAAACACGGCATCCAATGTACGACGGACATCAACAGGCTCGCAATAACCGTATCACGGCATCCAATGTACCACAGACATCAACAAGCTCGCAATAACCGTATACACGGCATCCAATGTATGACGGACATCAACAGGCTCGCAATAATAGTGGGACAACTTCTCCTTATAATCAAGTGCTACATTCTGCAACTCTATGCATCTCACGAACCACTAAAGAGACGGTTTATCGGTCTAGTATACCCCGATTGGATACAAATTTAATTTTTTGTTTAAAGGTAGGATACACCATTTGCAGATAATGAAAAAATTTACTACCAAATTATTAAGAAATATCTTACTCATATGAAAGTGAATAATGATGTTAGGCATCCAGCAAAATGATTGCGCTAGATATCCTGTAATTATTCTGAAAAATTGAATTTTATAAATAAAAATTCGCGATCGCTGTCCGGCGATCGCGAAAAAACACAAATAACATAAGAAGAACTGCTCGACGCCGGTTGAAAACGAACGCTGTTTTTCGTGCTTTTATTGACATCCATGATTGTAAAACTTCAGACAGGTCAGTTAAACGATATTTACTATAAAATACAACCCCCCAAATCTACCCATTCATGATAATTCAAGCAATTACCAATGGTGTATACTACCTTTAACCCTCTTATGGTTTTGACAGCTCTATGGTAACTGCACTGTATATACTACCTTTAAATCACTGTAGTGAGAAACTGATAATTGGATACGTTTCTCAGAATTAAAATCCACTGTATGGTTGTAAATATTGATATTAAATGTACGTTTGACACGATGGAATCGTCACTAAGCAATGTCCTATTATGTTGTCATATTAACCAGTTCGCGCCAGATGACGTATATAAACTCAAAACGGATGACGCATAAACACGCCAAGTTCAAGTTCGGAAATGTCTGTCAGCAGCGAGCAAGGCCGTTAATGCGTGGGTGTGCTTCCCGGCACTATCTGCCTGAACCCGCTTTGGATCGAGTTTCGTTAAAAATAATCCCGCCCCTAGGCTCGGTGATGTTAAAATAATCTTGGCGCGAACTGGTTAATATGGAAATCATAACCAAATTCGAAATTATCTCTCGCAATATTGACAATTGTTTACATTCATATTAAAGGTAGTCTACACCATTTGCAGATATCGAAAATATTTACTACCAAATTATTAAGAAATATCTTACTCATCTGAAAGTAAATGTTGATTCTGAGCATCCAGCAAAAGGATTGCGCTAGATATCTTGTAATTATTCCGAAAAATTGAATTTTCTAAAGAAAAAATCGCGCTCGCCGAACGGCGAACGCGAAAAAACAAAGATAACATAAGAATAACTGCTCGACGCCGGTTGAAAAAACCCGCTGTTTTTCGTGCTTTTCTCGGCATCCATGATTCTAAAACTTCGGACAGCTCAGTTAAACGATATTTACTATAAAATACAACCCCCCAAATCTACCCATTCATGATAATTCAAGCAATGACCAATGGTGTATACTACCTTTAATATTTCCTCCCTATATCGTACCTTGACAGCTTCTGTAATGGTGGCATCTTTCTCCAATTCCTCCGTCGTGTACATATTCAATCTTATTCCCAACTCCTCCAGCTGTCGACTCTGTTCATTCAGCAATTCTTGGGCTTGCTGTTCCCGTGACAACGCTTTGCTCAGTTCCTGGCAGACGGCGTCAAATTTTTCTCGCCCCACCATGTTCTTTTTCTGAAGGTTTAGATAACAGGGATATGGGGTGCAATGACTTGACTATCAAAAATTAAGTGTTTGGAAATTGGACTAAAAAGTGGGTGAGGGGTTGCCTGACGTGGGAGACATGAACAAGTTAAAGGAAATTCTCAATATTATTGGTAATCAAAAACATTATAATGCTGACATAATTATTGTAAGCAACAATAATCTTTCATTTGGGGGATTTCCTTGAACTTGCTTTCCACGTAAGGAAACCGTTCGCCTAATTTAAGCCAAAAGTACAGACACTTATTTTTTTCCATGTTTATTTTTTGGGGCTAAATATTAAGATATTTTCATTTTTTTATGATTTTCCCATTTGGTTTTGTTAGGGCAACTGTGCCAGTATGTAACTTTGTGAATTTATAGCTTATCAATACTGACGTTTTATGAGAATATGTGACAATATTTTAGTAAAGGGTAAATGTACGCAACGTTAGGGAATAATAATAGCCATTTTGAATAATTATTATGTTCTCGTAATTATTCAGTCACTTATTTGCTTTAGAAAATGTTATTTAAGCAAGGATGTGTAAATAGAATCACCAAAATAAACTTTTTCAAAAAATGTGGTTACAATGGCCAACTCATGGGTTTAAACTGTGATGGGAACATGGTGTTTGTATTTTTGGCAAGACATGTTTACTTCTATCTATCCAGGAGCATAATTGGGAACCTGCAAGGGTGTGGTAGGGATCAGATTACTTTGATCTCAAGCAGAAAACGGGTCTTATGGCCTGATGAAAAAGGGGTAATAATTGTGAGCGCACAAGGACTTTTGTATAGAGCACCACAAAAGTACCATATCTAATTATATTAACCAATGAAGCAATCAATTAACCAGTTTGCACTGGATGACGTATATAAACACAAAGTTTTCCCCAGATTCAAAACGGATGACGCATAAACACGCCACGAGCAAGGCCAGAAATGTCTGTCAGCAGCGAGCAAGGCCGGAAATGTATGTCAGCAGCGAGCAAGGCCGGAAATGTCTGTCAGCAGCGAGCAAGGCCGGAAATGCGTGGGTGTGCTTCCCAGTACTATCGGCCTGAACCCGCTTCGGATCGAGTTTTGTGAAAAATAATCCCGCTCCTCAGCTCGGTGATGTTAAACTAATCCCGGCGCGAACTGGTTAATAGCTTACAATATCTCTTAGTTGTGTGATTTCGTTCTCCATGTTCTTCGCTCTCTCTTTCTCCATCTTCAATCCGTCGTTCTCTTGTCTGAGTTTGGCCGTTTCCATCCTCAAGGATCGTCTCTCGACCTCCGCTGTGTGCAGACGCTGAGTGAAGTTAATGATGTTGCGCTGCAAACATCCCATGATTTCCTTGTGGGAAGTGTAAACAATTCAAATTCAGCTGCCTTGTTTATTAGTACATGCCGTACGTTATACCAGATAAAACAAAACTGGAATATTTAGAGTCAAAATGGAGCTCATCTCAATGATTTTGTCCACAAGAACAACAAAATGCCTAAAAAGGCCTTCTACTACCAGCAAACCACAGTCAACCAACACATAAAGAAGTTACATCAATATCGGTCCTAGCCTTATCCAAGGCATTTTACTAGTGGCCGCGCTATGCATAAACAATAATAATGTTAGTGCTTATATATAGCGCTTTACATCGTATCAGCGATCTCAAAGCGCTTTACAATTATTACCCCGTTCATCAGGCCCTGGACCAGGCGGCAGCCGTTTATAGGCGCTCAATCGGCCTCGACCCTCACAGGTACCCATATTTCCTCCTGGGTGGAGAGAGGCAATTGTAGTTAAGTGTCTTGACCAAGGGCACAAACACCATGTTCCTGGTCGGGTTCGAACCCAAGCACCATCGTACATGAGTCGAACACCGTAACCACTGGGCCATGACATTCTACATAAACTCACTTAGCTAGGCTACAATATGCAAAAGAGTTGAATCACATCTCATGCTTACATGGGTACACAGCTGGATAGAGTAGCTATATTCTTCATTAAGTTTGGAGTCCACAGACCACATTTATAACTGGATACAAAAAAATGAAAATTGACCGAAGATCGCCACCACGGCTGTTGTTCCAAGGCATTTGACCAACTCAAACCCATTAAACATAGACACAAAACAGCGGAATTTGGATAGAAGAAAAAAACGGTGCTTTTTTACAGCGCATGTGACCGAGCTAATGGTGGACCATGCTTATAGCAAGTGTTGCTAAAGCCCTGTTCGCATTGGACTTATTATGATAAAACATACCTAGACGATGGGTACTTTTCCCATTTTAAGTCCAGTGCGGACAGCCTAGGACGTTTTCCTAGACGATAAGTCCAGTGCGAACAGCGCGTGTCGGTAAAAGCGGCCCAGGAAAACGTTCGGCCGGCCCTCCAGTGCAAGGTCATGCTTCACAAGACACCGCGCATGCGCTCTTTGCATTGTTTACGTGCGGGCACGCATGCAAATCGCATCGTGATCATATTCGCACGTGGTTCTGCAAAAAGATTACGTAGAGTTGGGGTTCCTTGGTCAATATTATGGCAGATTTATTATTGATACAGTCGAAAGTTTGATTGGTGCTACCAGTGCATCATTTCCAAAATGATAATAAAGAACGTCAACCTGTCTTACGACGAAAGAAAGCACAACAACGGATGCAATACCGTACCTATGATGGCATGGCGTCAATGATGCGATCGAAAAAAAATGTGCGCGCGCGCGAATGGGTACACCGGGGTCAATGCAGAAAGATCACGCAAAGCGCCCTCACGAGTCATTATAATGACAGCTTGGCTACTTCTCCCACGGTCTCGGTAAATTTTTCCGTGTCGAAAGTCCAAGTGCGAACAGTGGTAACATTTGACCATTTTTTATTTTACCATCGTCTCAGTAAAACCTTCCCCCCAAAAAGTCCAGTGCGAACACGGCTTTAGTCACTTGACCAAAAGATGTACCCCTATTGGTCAATGCGAGGTGTTTGACTGACAGGGCAGATCAGTCCATTGGACTAACACTATTGTCTCAGATTCTGGTGTTAATGTACCAGTGTTTATTGCTGACTACAGTAAGATCTTTTTAACACATGCTGCGTTGTGTCACGTCTGGCAGGATAAGGGCGCTTCTAATCATCTAATCATCTGCATTTTGTATCTACTGTACATGTACCTGTGATGACGCCATGTTTGTCTTGCCATTGACGCCAGAGTGAGCAATTCCCCGACTCAGACCGTACCCAAGGAGACGGACTAACATCCCTTTGTCCCTGGTTCCGTAAGCCCTCCTTGAGGGGTGGAGACAGGACGCCTCAAATATAGGCGTCAGCTTGTTCAAGAGTTTGATGAAGCACGACTTGGCTGCGTTGCTGATGGCTTGGGGTTGGGGGGCATTGGAATCATCTGCGAGTCATAAACACAGTCGTTTAGAAAACAGCCGAAGCTTGAGCCTAGACAACTGGATTTTATCAGTTTCTAGAACAAACTGAACTTTCCGAGAAGATAATTTTTGTTAAATCAGTGTGACTAATATCAAGGAATGACAACCTGTTATTTCCTTCAAAGTCATCAGATAGATCCTTAATGTTCATCCATTTCAAATTTTAAGCTCAGCAAATAAAGCCCTTCTTCAGCTTTGAGGTTATTGGCTATTGTAAAGTGATGCTGAATCTACAATTTACAAATATGTGACCTGTCACCACAAAATGAGAGTAAAGTTGCACAATGTGATTCAGAGATATGGCAATCCAAAGTCAAAATATGAAGGGGTGGTAAATTTTAAGATTTTGCGTAATTTGGAAAGCCCAAGTCCTCCTTTACATATTCCCATTTTTTGGGTGAGATCAGATGATCGAGAACCTCTTAAATTATGCGATTTTGCGTAGTTAGTGTTTGGATTAAAGTCCATTATTTGTCTAATTAACACGGTAATTAAATATGCAAATCAGGTCCTCGTAAGTATCCCACGTTTTCGAAATTTTAATATTTGGTTGTTTATACAATAGTTTGTATGTGTGGAAAATTTCAAGAAGAAATAATGAATAGAACATAGCCGTTGCTATGCTCAACCAAACCATACTTGTCATGTTTTGTAATCTGTTTTTGTTTTTGTTTTTGTTTTAGATGGTTAAAGTAAGTTTTCTCACAAACACGTTTTGTGAAACCCATGACTTTGTAGAGCGCTGTAAAAAGTATTTATCACAAACCCCCAAGTGTTATATACCATTGGAAAGCTCTCTTTCTCAAGAATTTGAAAATACCAATATCTTAATTTTTAATATTTCCGACTTTACTCTCATTTTGTGGTGACAGGTCACATATGTGCATGATGACCCCATTGATGGCCGGAGGATGTGTATACAAGCACACTTTTTCCTAAATTTAAAACAGATGACTGATAAGCACGTCACAAGCAAGGTCAGAAATAAAAATCAATCCTGCCAGTGGTTCTGGTATCTTGAAAATAAACCCGGCGTGAGCTGGTTAATGTCCGTTATGAAAACAAACTGTTTTTTCAAGTTTGAAATGAAAACCTAACCTCTATCATTGATAAGCTCATGAAGTTCCGAGCATGAATCCACCACGGCCGTCAGTAAGACAGAGCTAGTAAACCACTCCGAGACTCCACTCTGTACATGGTTCCTGTGAATGCGCTTGTCAGGTGATGATCTCAAACCTGCACAAAGAAAATCTACACGATATTCTCGGGTCCTTACTCTGAACCGAGTATGTGATATTACACATGTTAGATATTTCAACATAAGGTACGGAAACCCAAAGTTTGAATTGAAACCTTTACGCACCTATGACAAGATTTTAAGCAGACCCAAATAAAAGTGGAGAAAAGTAGGATCAAAATATATATTAATTTTTTTTAAAGAGGACCAAAGAAGGACATTTGAGTACAGCTCTCAATATTTTGTTGATACTCACCAATGTCCACAGCATCATAAGCCTCGTTTGGCACATTCTTTGCTCACAACACTTTTGCTCTATTTCCATCAAAGCTCTTGGAAGTCCAATAGACCGATTCAGTATGCCATACCCCTCAAAGAATTGACCAATCATGGTGCATAACTATACGGTCCGACAAATTGTCGCCATTTTGTCTCGCAACAATTCTTCACTTCAGCATAGTTTACCACGCATTTTTTGTTGATTTAACGTTTGTTTAACTTTTGCGTCCAAATCCATTACCAGCATGGTTTTAATCATAGTCATGGTTTATTGGTGTTGTTATGATACATAGAATAGTAAGTCCCACTTCCAGCACTTTTAATAAAGGGGAAAGTTAATTTCACCTTTGGCGCGACACATGGACAGGCAAACCAGTTCAGAGTGCAAGTTGTATGTAAACGCAATCTGCCTTTTAATCTACACGACATTAGAAGAACACGCATTCCTGGATGTTAAAACATTTTGCCATGATCGATGTATTGAGTCTAACGATTGTGTACGTATTGTGTTTCATGTTAGGCGGCTTACTGAAATTGACTAGCCGTGCCGGCTGCGTTCTTTCTGCAGACTCCTGCAGACTTTTTAAACAAAAGAGCCCTTAGTTACCCGTCCTAGCACGGGCCAGAACGCTTCATTTAAATAACAAACAACGTGAATATACCCGATCTTCTGCAGACCCGCCGGGCCAGCTGGAGCGCTAGGGAGCTAATTTAAATATGAATAGTTACGACGATGGCCGGTCAGTCTGCAGAATACCGACTTGCAAAACCGCAACTATTTTGATGGTTGGCATACTGGCCCCGGATCACGATCATGAACAGCTTTGTCTTCGTTCTGCAGTTTAGCAATAGGCTTTAGCCTGATACAGAGCCGAAGCCAGGGATTTTGTAAACGGTCCAAGTACAAGTATTATTTATAAGTTAACGATCGTGTTCGTTTTTTGGAGGGCCCAGTTTACTATTATAAATATTAGGGAACAAAATACAGAATAGTTGACCAAATAGCATACCAAACTGGTTATTGGCGACATTAAAAAGATAGAGGGCATTGGTTTTAAATTGTTAAGAGATATTATTTATTATTTTTAAGGGGGATTATTTTAGGGGATTAAGAAAAATGTATCCCTATCGAGTTTTTCGTTTTCACGAAGGGACTAATTGATACAAGGCCTTTTTCTGTTTTCACGAACAGACACTGCAAAATTAATCACAAAGTTTCTTAAAGTTTGCATCATTTAAACAAAGATTAGAATCTCTTATTTCCTCTGATACCTTTATCTTGCATATTCTATCCATCTTTATGTTTTAAACTGCTAAACGAATTTATACGCGATATTATACACGAAACAGCCTATTTACACAATTCGAACTTTCCAGCGATCTTCGCGATCGCACGCATGCATTGCACAACTCGGAACTAAAAGCACGCGGGCCGTTTTCCAAACCCCAGCCTAGGCCCTATGCGGGCTCCATCATTATTGCCAAACTACAGGAACGAAGCCTAAGTGGAGACGAAGTTGGGGTTTGGAAAACGGCCTCGGGGAATTCCCGCTGGCACGCAATAATTTAAGTTGCTACATGTAGCTAGCTACGGGGAACACGACGACCGTTTATGTATGCACTCTGAAAATGCAGATATGGGACGCACAAGTAATTTTAACGGACAATGTTTGTGTGGCACAACTTCCAGTACAGAAGTTTCTTCTCCAAGTTGATAAATTAAAGCAAATTAATTCTTCCCAATGCTGTTGGTATGGTGCAAATCGTCGGTGTTTTTCGACACTGTAGCAGGCCTCTGGACGGATAATCAACGGTTGCTTATTATTCTTCCGTCCACGGTGTTCCTGGGCTGGCGACAACATACCATAGCTAGCTGCATGGATTGTCTGACCATTTTATTATACCGGTACATGGTCTAACGAATTGTTTACATTCGCACAATCCGAAAGTATGCCACGTTAGGCCTGATTTAATATATATTCATTGTGAACATTTGTTGTTTAATAATGTTTATAGGAATTTTATAAATACATATTTATTTTATAATTATGGACTTTCAGACTATTTATTTCTCGGATGAAGTGCATTTTAAAAGGTAGCGTTAAAGATTTGTGAAACACTTTTTGTCAATGAAAAATCTAGAAAACAAAATTGGCTAGATTTCCGACTCGCACTTTGAATATGTTTGGACGGTTTGTAGAAACTCACAGGAGCCGCAAAATTACATCCTGAGCAACGCAGAGCTGGCCACGGACATTTGCAGCAACCATTAAACAAGTTGGCCAATACATGATATGAACGTCCACCCCTGGTAAAAAGACAATTTCTACCACCTATACTTAATTTTATTAGCGTTTACGTAGCTTTTCAGTCTTTTATGTTTCTTATTCTGTTTAATATAATAGCAAAGCTTTATTTCACGTTCTATACGTTAGTTTCTACAATTGTTCCGATTAATTTTATTTTTTACGTGGGAGGGATAACAATTTATGAGAACACCACGTGCCTAGGCCATGTACCTGTACCATGTACATGTAGTTCGGATTGTGTGTAAAGTGTATGCCTTACCATAAGTACCAACTACACGCGAGCAATTAAGCGATTTATGTGACGTGTTTTGTGCTGGGGCAGTTTTCGTTTGGCCGCGCCGGGCCGCCGGCTAGGCTATGCAGCACAGGCAGGCTTGTTGCTCTGTCTAACGTTAAACGATAATCATATCAAAAGTCCTCTTTTTAAACTTTTGTGTAAGTATTTAAAATGAAATTTATTTATATTAATTATTTAATACGTTTTCAGAAAATCTGCTTTATTCAGGGTGATCCTAGCTGAAAATAGATTTTCGCGCGATTATTTTTTCGTTATTTACGAAACATTTTTTTTACCCGATCCACATATCTAAAAATCGGGAACTGGTTAATGGTTAAAACGATCCGGAACTAGGAATAGAGATTTCGCTCTGTTGACGCATGGGTTGACGTCGTATTTTCGAAAAAAGAAGAGCTCAAATTATGAAAAGCAACATTTCTAGTATGTCCAACACTCGAGGTAGGAATCTTAAACCTCTTTTACTTGATTTTTGAGGATTGGTCTAGCCGAAAGCAGCTTGATTTTGTTTGCGATTCAGAACTCGTAAAACGACCGTATCCTAATTCATGTACTATTTTTGTAGTACGTCTTTCTGCGTACCGGCCGTCGGGATTCATGAGGTCTCTAGTGACTCATGTTTATTCATTATATCATTGTTAAGATGACAATAGCGCATGGCTGGTGGAGCTCATTAAACTCGCAGCGCTTGAACGCACACACCCGTCCAGTCTGCAGATTCTCGCCTCCCTTAGCAACTGCAGACTTATCGGCCAGAACGCATACGGACTGCAGAATCACGGCTAGTCAATTTCAGTAAGCCGCCTTACCAAACCAAGATACTTGTTTATTCCTATGCACGGTGCCTACATTCTTGGGAATCTTACCAGTGAATGGTCTTGGTAGCTGTTTGATATCTCCTGAGCAGACAGGAACGGAATGAATACCTGACGCATTGTCTACTGCCGTGAAGATGCCACAACTCCCCAGACCAAAAAAATGCAATCTACAGAAGAAAAAACAAAAAAGACAACTCAGAAAAGTGAGGGAGAAAGGTAAAAAAGTGAAGAAAAAGTTAAGAATTGCTTGCCAACTAATCCAAGACAGTTGTGATGGTTCAAAATCATGAATGTTTGTCAAAGATACAACTTTTGCGAATCTGGTGCATGGGCGTAGAAATAACACGAAGGGTTTGTGCCCAAGGCTATGCCTAGCCTACTCGTGCACAGCTTGACCAAGGTAATGGTGTCGCTCTGCTGTTGCTAAGGTGGGTGGGGCTTAGGTCAAGTTCAGATCGGTCCATTCGAAGGCTTTTCTGCAGCACAAGGCTGCTTAATACAAGCCAATTAATAGGCCATGGATACTAGCTAATATTTCCAGCAGGCCTTAAAACTGGTCAATACAGGCCAATTAATAGGCCACAGATACTACAGCCAATATTTCGATCAGGTCTTAAAACTGATCAACACAATCCTATTAACAGGGGCCAATTTCATAAAGCTGCTAAGCAAAAACATTTGCTTAGCATGAAAATTTGTCCTTGGCAAAAACAAGGTTACAGACCAAATTTTCACGTGGTCTTTATTGTTTATGATTGATAATCAGCTGGTTTTTTGCTTAGCATAAAAAACACGTAGAATTTTGGCTGGTAACCTGTTTTTAATGAGCAAGACTTTTTTGTGCTAAGCAAATTTTTGTGCTTAGCATCTCTATGAAATTGGTCCCTGGTCATGGATACTAGCCAATATTTCAAGCAGGCCATAAGAAATGTCACCGAAGGCCAATTAATTGGCTCTGGATACTAGCCATCGTTTCCAGCAGGCCATAAGACTGAACAAAGGCTGGCCACTTGGAAGACCAAAAGATCAAAAATGATCTTTCGATTCATCTCAGTTGAAGTTCCCCTATCTGGTATTTGTACCTGTTTGCTGCTAGTACCACAATGACGGCTTTTCTGAACAGCATGAGTAGATTCCTGGCAGGCTGGTGGTTGTCCTGAGAATTCTTCTGCAAGTCACTGACCTCCATAGAGAGAGTCTTAGCTAGCTCCTGGGCCTGCCGCCTGTAAAGAAAAAACAACAAAATGACAAATTTTAGAAGTATGGGGCTATGGAAGCGTCTGTAGTCACTCTCCATTGACTTGTGTTATTCCCAGACTAACCAAGTATTTCGGTCGCAACCGTACTTGTTGCCCGAGTAGGCATCGGCCCCAACTTCAGCACAGCATGCACGTGTATTTTGTGCCTAAGTCCAAACTGTTGGAAGTACACGCAAACTAATACAAAAATCACTGGCTGATAAATGCCTATAAATTTGTTAGGCGGTTTGCGATTTTGACAAGTTATGATTGGAAGACTGTATGGTAATATTGTTTACTTCCAAAACTATTACAATTTTGTGAGGTTACATTTTGTCGCTTTCAACAAAAATAGGGTCAGTTGGGTGACTATTATTTTGTTTTGCCTTATGCAGGATTCCATTATTTTTCCATGAATTGTTTTCTTAGAATATCAACAAAACTCTTTGACTTTTCTGTGATAACTTTACATTCAAGGATATTCCAAAGTTTTACCACAACTGTGGAAACCCTCTTTCTCGTTTGCAGGGGTCACACATTCATTATTATCAACTAGTTGAGATCAACATTACCCACCTCATGGTACCCAGTCCACGGAGCTGTTCCTCCAGTGAGGTTCTCTGGGCAGCAAGTTGACTGACCCTGGAAAACATTGGCATGAGGGCGCCAGACATCAGACAGCAGCCAATCAGGAGCCTGGATCGTTCCCTCGTCGCCAGGGTCAGTTGATCTCTAAGCTCGGTGCATTCGGCTTCTAAACCTTGCTTGACGGCACCGGTCAGTCGAGCTTTCTCCCAAGCATGGTCAGCAAGAGTTTGAGTTTTCTAGGGGGCAAAAATTAATTAGCAAAACTTGTATTTATTTGTTTTTTCTTTATTGTTAGTTGTTGTGGTGAACAAGAAAGTGAAATAAAACACAGTCTGTAGACATTTAGAAATTCAGGTTTGTTTTCGTTCATAAACCGATATGTGACCTGTCACCACAAAATGAGAGTAAAGTCGGAAATATTAATAATTGAGATATTGGTATTGTCAAATTCTTCAGAAAGAGAGCTTTCCAATGATATATAACACTTGGGATTTTGCTATAAATACTTTTTACAGCGCTCTAGAAAGTCATGGGTTTCACAAAACGTGTTTGTGAGAAAACTTACTTTAAACATCTTAAACAAAACACGCAAAAGATTACAAAACAGTACAAGTAAGGTTCAGTGAAGCATATCAACGGCTATGTTTTAATCATTATTTCTTCTTAAAATTGTCCACACATACAAACTATTGTATAAACAACAAAATATCAGAATTTAAAAAACATGGGATACTTACGAGGACCTGATTTGCATATTTAATTACCATGTTAATTAGACCACTAATAGACTTTATTCCAAACACTAACTACGCAAACACTACGCAAAATCGCGTAATTTAAGAGGTTTTCGATCATCTGATCTCACCCAAAAAATGGGAATATGTAGAGGAGGACTTGGGCTCTCCAAATTACACAAAATCTCAAAATTGACCACCCTTTCATATTTCGACTTTGGATGGCCATATCTCCGAATCACATTGCGCGACTTTACTCTCATTTTGTGGTGACAGGTCACATATACGCATTGTAACGTGAGTTGTGATTGTCTAAAGGCCTCTTCATGCTTTGTGAAAGCAATTTGTGATGTCACGGCTTGTTGTGGCACTGAAACACAACCAGAAAACATGGAGTGCAGACCTCTGCTCCAAACAGAAACAGAAAACACACACAAAAAAATCTCCTTGGCAGAGGCAACAAGACATCATGCTCCCAGTGTTATAAAACTATACCCAAATGGGACCCGCTCCGGGAAAAGGTGACATAAGTCACGCTATGCATGTATGAGTAATGGCCTGTTAAAGTTAATAGGGTAAATATTTTTGTCAAAATTTGATTTTCATTTTTTGTCTTAAATGACATCTTTAATATACAAAGTTTCAGATTTAATTAACAAAAAGCTGGAATTCGATAAATAAAGTGAAACGAAACCTTTTAAGAGTGCATGGTTCCAATGTATTGTCTTAGTTTTGTTGTGTTTCGAAGCCTGTTTTCTCAGTTGTGTATTTTGAATTCCATGGAACCATTAATATTCAAAAATGTCATATCACCATTACGGGAGGGGCTATGGAGCTGTACTATGTACCAAATGAAAGCTTATATCTTGGACTTTCTTAACCCTAACCCTCCCAAATCCTTCTAAATCTTCTTGTACAAAATGAAGGATTTAGAAGGATTGAGGTTATTAGGACATTGCAGTGGAGGAGGATCCAGAAGGATTGAGGGCAGATGGGGTTTTGCTATGGGAGGGATTGAGAAGGATTGAGAAGGATTGAGGTTATCGGGCTGTATTTGAGACAAGAGAAAAGAGAAGGATTGAGGTTGTATGCAGCTTGCCCAAAATAGGATCCAGAAGGATCTAGGTTATGGGGGAGGGGGCTTGCATTTGTGTACATTGTAATGGCATGGGGAATGCATGCTTCTGACTTGGTTATTTTTAGGGCTTGCATTTGTGTGCATGGCAAATGTGTGTACTGGAAGGTAAGTGTATACTGCAAGGTCAGTGGGTCAGTGCTGAAAGGGTCCCTGGACAATGTATGTTTATGTATCATCAATAGGAAACACATGTGCATACAATGGAATTTCTGTGGCCCTTGTCCTGGTATGAAAAGATCATTGTACTGGGCACTTCCATTTGTTTGAGGGTAATTTGTTGGATAAGTAATCAGTTTACACAGAACCCCCAAAACATCCCCCAGCAGGCAGGAGGATCTAGAAGGATTCAGGGCAATAGCCATACTAGCAGAATTGAGAAGGATTTAGAAGGATCCAGGTTCCTTGAGCTTTTAACTCTTTACTACAGAAGGATATAGGAGGATTGAGGTTATGTCTTAGCCAAACGAGCCGGGAGGGTTAGGGTTAATCATGTACATAACTCTATTTTTATTTTTTGCGACTTATGTCACCTTTTCTTGAGCGGGTCACATATGCAATTGAATTACATTCTATTTACTCCTTGGTGAATCTAGTTTTTAACCACACAATGCTGGGGCAGTTTGGGTGGTAGTAGCTGGAAAGTCAGGTTGACACAGTGATTACTCTCCTTGCCGTCCGCCGCTGGCCCGAGTACGATTCCTGCTCTTGTCCACATGTGCATTAAGTTTTCAGTCTTGACTTGATTCTGTGAATTTTCCCAGAACATTCTTCTGGGATTTTCTTTCCACCTGCAAAACTGTGCTTTCTTCACACTGTCTTCTTACTCTATGTTTCTTTAGGCTTGCGAGTTACACTGCCTACGGCACTTTTGAAAACCCTTGGTTTTGGGCGCTGGGTGAACCAACGGATGATTCCATGTAGTGCTGGTCGAGTAGTGATTTTTCCCACTCAAGTACACGCAAAGAAATTACTCGCGAGTAATCGAGTACTCGCGAGTAGTTGTCACCTTTTTTTTACAAGGGGTAAAATGACGGTCACACATGTGTTTATCACCATGTGTTTTCATTCAAAGCATAACAGTAATTTCACAGCGACTTCTGCTGCAATTTGGTTTCGTTTATCGCTCTCAAGTTAGAATTGAAAATCAATAAAAATCATATCATAAACCCACCGCAATTGTCATTAGTATAGTAGTAGAGTCTGACCACAACTTAATCGGTACTTGTCAACAGTTATCGCTTGCTAACAATCACTAATCGCGAGTATTTATTGCTACTTGGGCTGGCACAAGTAATTGATTAGTTAAAAAACTGTGAGTAGTGCTACGAGTAGCAACAACAGGGGCCAATTTCATAGAGCTGCTAAGCACAAAAGTTTGCTTAGCACAACAAAAGTCTTGCTCATTAAAAACAAGTTACCAGCCCAAATTCTACTTTTTTTTCCATGCTAATGTAACCACAATTATAATTGTGCTTACATTTTTGTATTTTTGTTAATAGAATGTGTGATATTATTTAAACATCAATACTTTTTATTTTCCACACAGATCCCGTAACTATATCTGGTAGCCTTGTTATTGCTGTAGCCTTGGTACTATTAATTGGTCATAAGGATCAGTTATTTGTCCAAATTAAATAAAACACCTTGTTGTCAGACCTGAAAGAAAGTTTCCATCAGATGTTGTTTATATATTGCGTCTGCTTGGTTACACTAAGCAAAAAAACAGTTGATTATCAATCGAAAACAATAAAGATCACGTGAGAATTTGGTCTGTAACCTTGTTTTTGCCAAGGACAAATTTTCATGCTAAGCATATTTTTGTGCTTAGCAGCTCTATGAAATTGGCCCCTGATCACGAGTACGCGAGTACTCAAGTTACTTGCCCAGCACTATTTCTATGTGACATGATTTAATGAAAACAACAGTATGATCTCCCTTCACTATTTACCTGTGATTTCATGTGTAGATCTGCCAACTGCTGACTGAACTGTTCCTTCAGCTGGGATCGTTGTTGTTGCCATTCCTTCTCCCGTTCCTTTCCCTTGACGCTAAGCCTCTCTAAGCTTTCCTTGTGGGAATGTTGTACCTCTCGCAGTAACTCGTCTTTGTTGTTAATCACTGTCTCAAGATGTGCTACCTAGAGATCAGAAACAGTACATGTTAAAGAGATCAAGAGATTAAATATTTATTATCCTGAATTATTCATAAGATGGTATTGTTTGCACCACTCTAGATAACATCAAATATGTGATGCGATCAAGCAAAATCAGTCGGAACTCGGCAATTCTTGTTTTGAGATAGGCCCAAAATATGTTCTTAGGGGTAGACAAATCCAAATTGACTTTTTTACAAAAACAGATGGGGAAAATATTTTTCTTTTACATGAAAATACTCGTTTAACCAAATTCAGAAGGGAAGTGATACAAAAACATGATTTTTCTCATTTTTTTTTTTTAACGTGCTGGTGTTCAAATGGTTGTAATTTTTTAACCAAAGGTCGTATTCACATGGGATTTTTACTGAAATGGAGCCTAAAGTACGCTACAAATCCCAAAAATTACCAGGGCCTACTTCAGACTGATTTTGCTTGATCGCATCATGTTGGTGAAGTGCAAAACGTGAAATTGAATTTACATCATCCCAAACACAAAATTATATTTTATTAACAATTTTATGAACAGTTTTGTACCCACTGCTATATCATATTTGAAACAGCCAGCTGACCCCGGCTAGCTTGGCCATCGAGTGGCTACATATCTACACTAGTAATCAAGAGGTTGTGGGTTCAAGTCCCACCTGAGTCAAATGTTTTTCCAACAATCACTTGGGATAGTACTGAATTTCCTGAATTTTAAGCATGCCCCATACATCACTCGCACTAGAAAGCACGACCACATCACTCCAGTCATCCGCACCCTACATTGGCTCTTAATTCCCCAACCTATCCAATTCAAGATTCTTCTCCTCACGTTCAACATCATCCATCATCGCGCACCCTCATACCTGATTGAACTGATCTCACCCAAACAGACTACCGGCATGAACCTTAGATCATCATCCAGACCCCAGCTCGTACTTGGTCCTCGCACCCACAACCGCTATGGTGACAGGGCCTTTTCAGTCTGTGCCCCCACTCTTTGGAACACTCTCCCTGCCCATATCCAGGACTCACCCACCATTGACATTTTCAAAAAGAATTTAAAAACTCATCTATTCCAAAAGCAATCCAAATAACTCTAAAATAAGTTCGATTAAATATTACCATGCATTCATTATGTCTTTTCAAATTATTGTTATTACTGATATAATGTGTTAATTTCTAAGGAACTTACATGTTTTGTTAATTTCTTTAGTAATGTTAGTAATGTTTAATCTTCTTGGTAATTTAAGTAATGTTAATTTGTTAGTTACGTTAGAAATATTTGATCTTCTTGTTAATTTAAGAAATATTGTTAAGTTATGTTAGTAATAATATTTTGTTTTCTTGGTAATTTGAGTAATGTTAATTCCATTAGTAATATTGATTTTTGTTGAAGTAATTTTGATTTGTGTACATGTACAGCGCTTTGAAACTTTTGTCACAAGCGCTATATAAATTTGTCATATTATTATTATTATTATTATACAAATTTGTCAAAAAATATATATATTTTGTAATGTTTACACTTTTAATCCAATCAAGAATTTCTCCAACATTTCAGGGAAGAAGCTAAAATGTTGTTATATGCAAATAATGTTATTGGTCTGTAACCCGCTGGCCTCTTTTATGGCGACATATTATTAAACCCAAACACAAACATATTTGGTTTGCAAACTGGCCATTACATTCATGTGAACCTAGACACAATATTAAGTAACAAATAGCCGATGATTTTGCCAAGATCCGACGACATTTTCAGTTTTCCCCAAAACCTACCTTCTCATTGGCTCGGTTAAGTCCCGTCATCAATCCAACAATCTGGTCTTGGACAGCTATACTCAGCTCGTCCCATGTGAAGCTGCTTAAGATTGGCTCCTTAGGATCTAAGACAATCCTACCGGCCATGATGCGCTGGTACAAGCTGTGGAGGTATATCCGTCGCTTCTACAGGGCGAGTAAAAAAAGTGATCTTTAATAACCATGATTTCAATTTTTGGATGAGACTGCTGTGCCAAACTTTATCAAAGGTCCTTGAAATGTCAAGGGCCACAAGCCTGGCTTCACCACGACGATCCAAAGCCCTATTTATATGGTCGATGATGAGAGCTAGAACATCACCAGTAGACCGTGAATGCCAGAAGCTATACTGAACATCCGTGAGAAGATTGTGGCCCTCCAAATAATCTAGGAGATGCTTCTTGATCAGGCATTCAAATACTTCGCTTATGATTGGAAGAAGGCTGATAGACCGATAGTTAGAGGCATCAGACTTCTCCCCAGAACACTGCAACAGCAGATGCCAACTTCCAACAGGAAGGTGTCGCTCATCTCTCTTAGATAGGCTTCTCTCATCTCTCTCTGGAGGTGTACAAGTCCTAAGACAGACACACTGACAGACCAAACAGCCGCTACCTCTTCTTCGTCCTGATACTCCTTGACTCGTCTCCCATACTCCTCCATCATATCAGAGGCGTTACTGCCCTCTATCTCTCCTCGATGTGTTGTTCGTTGTAGCTCCATTTTCAGTAATGTCACTCGGGACTCACTCTCGGTTAGTTGATGACGTAGCTGCTCTAGCTCTGTACAGCTGCTGCCGAATTTCTTTTGAAGGTCCTGTAGTGAAATGAAAAGAAATAAAAAAAACGAACTGTGGTTATATGTACTTGATGTTTGTTTATTGATTTTATTCTGTATAAGAGGAAGATCTATTTTTCACAAGTGCCTGTTTCAGGATCATCTTGAAATGTTAACTTTGATTTTCAAATTTGATTTGCGAGCCTTTGTCGTAATTATTAAGAAATTTTACAAGATAAAAATGACGAGTTAGTAAAGATGCTGTGAATTTCTATATCTCTCCAAGTTCTGCAGCACATAACTTTCTGTATGATGCACAGAATGCACTTTGACTTGACCCGTAGCCTGACCTCTGACCCACCTGCATCGTTTGGCTCCTGGTCCATGTCACCTCCTTATACTTCTCACACTCAGCTGCCATCTTGTCAGACCGGGTTTTCATTTTGGCAAGCTGAAATTTGAACCAGTGAAACAGTGTCAAACATTTCTTTTACAATAAGCATTTAGTAGCACCAGTTCTCGATTCAAGTGGTGTACAGTGCATATGAACAGTGTTTCTATACAGCTCACAAGTAGGGCACCAAAGCATACCTATCTCATTGAATGACTCATTGAAGTTCATTATGTATTGTTCCCCTGTCCCCACACTCACCTCCTGTGACGTCACGTCTAGTCGTTTCTGGTAGTCTGTCAGGGTATGTCTGAGTGTCTCAAGGACTAGCATCGGTGACAGGTTCTCATTTGACTTGGGATCACCCTTCTTTGTCCTGCCTCGTCTCGATGAGATCGTCTTATCGTCGTTCAGTTGGAAGTTGTGAAGGAGGAGTTCTAACTCTCGCATACTGCCACCGTAGGTTTCTTCAAGGTAAATTTGTCGTTTCTTGGCCTAGATGGGGGTGAATACCATGACATTAATAAATATTTTATTCACACAGCCAACCATTTGTATGCGATTAGAAGCAAACAATGTATTTTACATTGTCTCATTACACCAGAACCTTCTTATGGAGGAGATGGGGGGAGGGTTAGTCTTGTTTGCAAGACATAGGCCACGATGCGGGCGCCCTCTAACGTACGCCGGAGACCCATGCAATGACCTTTGATAAGATCGTCTTTTATATCTCCTCTTATCGCTGGTAAAATTCCGAGCAGAACTGTGTCACATCTGCATGAACGTGTTACGTTGCGTTCATAATTACATGACGTAACAGAAACTTAACTAATGAGTCAGTGATTATGCATGTTACGTCACGCGATTATACACGCAACGTCACACGCGCATGCAAATGCGACACAGTTTTGCTCAGAATTTTCAGAGGAGATATACAAGACGATCTTATCAAAAATCATTGCGTGGGTCTACGGCGTACGTTAGACGTAGGCTGCATACTGCGATTAGGTCGTCTTCCAAACAAGACTAGGGGAGGGGGATAAAGTTTGGGGATGTTTTTTCTTTGTAAAGCTTGGTTTACATTTAAACATGAAAACTTTAAGATGTTTGAGTAGTACAACCTTTTCAGGAAACAATGTATATTTGCTACGTATTTTAAATAAAGTCGCAATCACTTATGGCCGTGCCTCGCTTCAATTTTGAAATTATTTTAAATTTAAACTAGAGCTCTATAGAGAAACGTAAAAGGAAATCAAGATTGCGAAAGCTGCTGCTCAATCCACGATACTTGAAAGCCTTCTGAGTTCTAGACTTTTTATAAGATGGAATTTTCGTCAGGGAAATGTACATTTTTTTTTATTGGGTTTTGCCCGTGTCCCCTTATATGCCCTTGACTATACAAGCACAATTTTCAAATATTGAAGTGTTTTGTAGCATGTAGCAAAGCAACAGATAAACACTGTATACTTAGTGTTGCCTATGGGCCTGTGAGAATACAATCTAACAGGCTTACTAAGGTGGGACCCAAACCCATGACCTCTTATACTAGTGCCGATGTCTGACTATGCTACCACTGAGAAAACTTGGTGGTCGAGTGATCAAGACATCTGCACTAGTGAGCAGGATGTGATTGGTTCGAATCCCGCCCAAGTAGGCTTGTAAATGATTTCTTGCAAGCCCTCGGACAATGCAGAGTCGCAAACATAACAATTCTCAGATCTGGCTTTGAATTCTTAGGGTAAGAATATATGGAGCTCACCCTGCTGAGCTCCTGTTTGAGTTCATTAAAGTTCTTCTGATGGATCTCCAGCTGAGCTGACATGTTGGTGATGATGGTCGTCTTGCCGTTTGCCTCTGCATTCAGATCTTGCTTGAGAAGCTCATTCTCTCGGGACAAACTGCAAGTTGATAAATAGTTGATTCCAATCGCACAACGAATTGGGAATTTTTAAATCGCAGCTTAAAACCTTTCTTTTTAAAAGGGCATTATCTTTAACTATACTACTTTTTAACTAATTGGTTTACTTTTTATGTAATTTTTATATTTTGTAAAGCGTTTTGAGATTTGTATGTAAAACGCTATATTAAGAATAAATTATTATTATTATATTATCCACAAGCGCATTGTATGCTCTGGACGTTGGAGAAACCTTTGTGTATTGGGGCTGCTGTGTACGTATGTTTACCACACACTGAATCACATCCACTGCTCGATATGTGTATATGTGCATGCCACTAAATGTCTGCGGTGTCAGATGCAAGCAACTAGGTTTTTTGTATCTTTTCTTGGGAATAATAAGAAATGGGTTGGTTTTTCTTCCACCAGGGCTTTGAATTAGGGTAAGTACATGTGTAAACAATCTAAAACATGAAAGTTTGTAGGATTTCTATTCTGGGTATTGTACTTTTTCTGATGTCAATAAAAGCAAACTTTATAAACAGCTGGAACTTGTCAATGGAATGTCCAGTTGAAGTGCAACAAAAGGTAAACTTCATTCTCATTTCCTAATACCTGCAAATTCTCATTTGGACCTATATCCAGTTCCATCAGATTATGCCAGAACGCATCATATATGTGACCTGTCATCACAAAATGAGCGTAAAGTCGCACGGAGTGATTTTCTAGTACGGCCAGTCAAAGTCAAAATTTGAAGGGGTGGTCAATTTTGAGATTATATGGTTTTTTAAAAAACTAAATCCCAAACAATCAATTCCCAATTTTTCAAGACGATCAGATAAAAACAAAATTAGTTTTTGAGACAATTTTGACTGTGCCTTTCTATGCCTTTCACACACTTTCTCGCAAGAAATGCCCGTTTTCTCATAATCTCTGTATTAAGACTCAGACTAAAAAATAAAAAAAAATAAAAAGCTCTGTTTCTATAGAATTTAGAAATACCCATATCTCAATTTTTGATTTTGCCGACTTTACGCTCATTTTGTGATGACAGGTCACATATGTCACATTTACACTGTAGTATAGAGTTGTAAACAAATGAATTTGTCATGGGACCCACCTCTCGACATGTTGCTTAGCATTACTGGCAGCAATCCTTTCATTTTCTAGAGCTCCTTCCAGATCCCTACGGAAAACAACATTATGTATTCAATTACAAAAATACTGAAGTGAAACTTGCAAATCCCCTGGCGTGCTGATAGTATTTATACAATCTGTTTATAGTAAGGACACAATGACCTCATTTTACCTCTAGATGACCTTTGACCTGAAATGTCTCAAATGTGACTTAGACTGATTACCTATCTCACTGACTGACTGTCACTTGTGACTTAGACTGATCACCTATCTCACTGACTGACTGTCACTTATGGCTTAGACTGATTACCTATCTCACTGACTGACTGTCACTTATGGCTTAGACTGATTACCTATCTCACTGACTGACTGTCACTTATGGCTTAGACTGATTACCTATCTCACTGACTGACTGTCACTTGTGGCTTAGACCGATTACCTATCTCACTGACTGACTGTCACTTATGGCTTAGACTGATTACCTATCTCACTGACTGACTGTCTGTCACTTATGGCTTAGACTGATTACCTATCTCACTGACTGACTGTCACTTGTGGCTTAGACTGATTACCTATCTCACTGACTGACTGTCACTTATGGCTTAGACTGAGAACCTATCTCACTGACTGACTGTCACTTATGGCTTAGACCAATCTCACTGACTGACTGTCACTTGTGGCTTAGACTGATTACCAATCTCACTGACTGACTGTCACTTATGGCTTAGACTGATTACCAATCTCACTGACTGACTGTCACTTATGGCTTAGACTGATTACCTATCTCACTGACTGACTGTCACTTATGGCTTAGACTGATTACCTATCTCACTGACTGACTGTCACTTATGGCTTAGACTGATTACCTATCTCACTGACTGACTGTCACTTGTGGCTTAGACCGATTACCTATCTCACTGACTGACTGTCACTTATGGCTTAGACTGATTACCTATCTCACTGACTGACTGTCTGTCACTTGTGGCTTAGACCGATTACCTATCTCACTGACTGACTGTCACTTATGGCTTAGACTGATTACCTATCTCACTGACTGACTGTCTGTCACTTATGGCTTAGACTGATTACCTATCTCACTGACTGACTGTCACTTGTGGCTTAGACTGATTACCTATCTCACTGACTGACTGTCACTTATGGCTTAGACTGAGAACCTATCTCACTGACTGACTGTCACTTATGGCTTAGACCAATCTCACTGACTGACTGTCACTTGTGGCTTAGACTGATTACCAATCTCACTGACTGACTGTCACTTATGGCTTAGACTGATTACCAATCTCACTGACTGACTGTCACTTATGGCTTAGACTGATTACCTATCTCACTGACTGACTGTCACTTATGGCTTAGACTGATTACCTATCTCACTGACTGACTGTCACTTATGGCTTAGACTGATTACCTATCTCACTGACTGACTGTCACTTGTGGCTTAGACCGATTACCTATCTCACTGACTGACTGTCACTTATGGCTTAGACTGATTACCTATCTCACTGACTGACTGTCTGTCACTTATGGCTTAGACTGATTACCTATCTCACTGACTGACTGTCACTTGTGGCTTAGACTGATTACCTATCTCACTGACTGACTGTCACTTATGGCTTAGACTGAGAACCTATCTCACTGACTGACTGTCACTTATGGCTTAGACCAATCTCACTGACTGACTGTCACTTGTGGCTTAGACTGATTACCAATCTCACTGACTGACTGTCACTTATGGCTTAGACTGATTACCAATCTCACTGACTGACTGTCACTTATGGCTTAGACCAATCTCACTGACTGACTGACTGTCACTTGTGGCTAAGGCCGTGTCCAAAACGGGTGTCTAGAGCTACAGCTACGGCTATTGTCTACGGCGGCCATTTTGTAGCGCTGTCCGAAATGCTGTCTAGAGCTACAGCTACGGCTACAACGTCACAAAAACCTAGCTGTAAAAGAAGTTGTCTATCTCAGGCAAAACAAAATGGCGGCGGCACTAATGTTAATTTTAGAGCAAATTTTTGTTTATTTTTCAATTATTGTGCATTGAATTGAAACTAACAGATTGACAAAAACGTCAATATCATCAGGTTTTTCGACCGGCTGTAAACAAACTTTGCGTAACATCTAGCAAACGGTAATTGTTGTAACTTCTCACATCGTAATTTGGCAAACACTAATTCAAGCATCGCTTGGGGGCGCAATAACTAGCCGTAGGCTCTACTGTAGCCGCGTCCGAATTCCATTTACCTTAGCGCCTACATAAACGTAGCTGTAGCTGTAGACGTAGCTGTAGATGTAGACCGTAGCTCTAGACACTTGTTTCGGACACGGCCTTAGTCTAATTACGTATCTCACTGACTGACTGTCACTTGTGGCTTAGACCATGATTACCTATCGATCACCTACACTCACTATTTCGCGTTTTTTCCAATGTGTGGCTTTTGCCCAGTCTCATTATTTAATAACGTCTCACAATTGTTTTATCAATAATCACAGAATCATAGTGAATAGGCTAGACTGTGGCTGCATCTGGGTAATGCTCACCTTAGCTGCTTTGTCATGATCTCATTGTTGTGCTCAACCTCCAAGTGAGCTGATTTCTCTACCTCCAGTGCTCCCTTAAAATCTCGGACTTGAAGCTTCAAGAAATGAGTCAGGTCAGAAAAATTAATTGGATTACTCATTAACTAAAGTACAGAAATTAATTTGTCCAAGTACAGAGTCATATTGAATGGCATGTACAATGTACAGTAAAGTCCCATTTGGTCAAATCTCAAGAGAATGGATGCAAACTTGAGATATCCATGTCATTCATTAGGTACATGTATGTACATCAATGGCTAAACTAACTATGAAATGACAAGTTATTTGGCACACTTACAGTGTACTTTTTCCGACTACTTCCCATTTTTTAAAGGTAGGATACACCATTTGCAGATATCAAAAATATTTACTACCGAATTATTAAGAAATATCTTACTCATTTGAAAGTAAATATTTATTCTAGTCATCCAGCAAAATGAGTGCGCTAAATATCCTGTAATTATTCCGAAAAATAGAATTTTATGAAGAAAAATTTGAGATCACCGATCGTGAAAAAACAAAGATAACATAAGAATAACTGCTCGACGCCGATTGAAAACAAACGCTGTTTTTCATGATTTTCTCGGCATCCATAATTGTAAAACTTCGGACAGGTCAGTTAAACGATATTTACTATAAAATACAACACCCAAATCTAACCATTGATCATAATTCAAGCAATTACCAATGGTGTATCCTACCTTTAAATATTTGTATTTCAAGTTATAACTCATACAGTTGTCACCTAAAGAGTGTTTGCTCGAAAGACAAACCTAACAATAAACCACTTAATTGTGTAACCAAGTGTAGCACATCTTAAATGCGTGTCGTTTTTTGTCCACCGCAGCACCACACTCAGGCTTTTTCAGTGTGCAATCCCATCCAATGTTGTTTATGAGATAGCCATGCCCCTTAGACAACTTTACACATGGGCAGCATGTGGATGCGTTAAGTGTAATGCACAGTGGCATATTTTGGTGAATCATTGAATACCCGATCTCTCTGACCGATACAAGAGTCTTCTTAGATTTCTGGGACAAATGTTCCCACATGTACATGCAGACTTTCACATATTTTTACCATCTGAGAATATGAAAATACTTTAAAAACAGAACTACGGGCTTGGCCAACGTGTATTTTACATATCGCGTATTGCGTTTCAACAAACGGGGCACACATGGGGCCGAATAATACGCGGATTTGAAATCTCTTTTGTTTGTCTAAGATCTGGAATATCATGATGTTTAACAGATGCTTCGTTTGGATAAAGATCATAGATGGCGATAGGTCAATCGAGAGAGTGTGCACCAGCACGCAAACTGCCATTGGGCCAGCGGTAGTAATCAGGCTATAAACTCAAGTAAATACTCTTCTCAAGGTTTTTAATGCAGTCACATGGCCACAGCAGAGTCAGCGATTGGACTACAATAAGATGTTTCACTGTAATTACGGTAATTATGGGCAAGCTGCCCATATGGGCAATATGGGCAAGCTGCCAATATGGGCAATATGGGCACCTACGTAACTACGTGTGCTTGCACACTAATCCCAATCGCAACATGCAAAATCTGTACAACTAGTCACACACTGCACAAAACGTAATGAGCTTTACTACTCCTCTTGCGTCGATTATCTTTGGCAAAGACTGTACTAGTGGGTTGGCTGGTAGTATTGCGCAATAAGGTGTTTCCTGGTAATATGTGCCATCTTGTTCACGGGGCAAATTTACACGCGTTGCTGTGTACGCATCGTCGATCAAACACTTTTATATACTCTTCTTCCTCACCTGAACCAGCTCCGAGTTGAATTTAGACTCCAAATGAGCAGCTCTTTCAGCCTCGATTGTCTGCTCTAGAGTCTTGATCCTACCAGCTGCTACCTGGAAATTGAAAAAATACAACAATGTTATTCAATTGGAATTCATAAATAGCTGAGACAGTATAGGCATTTCTATTGGTCGAGAGCCTGACACTTGGGTAGTTTCAAACAACCTGTAAAATATGCCCAGGCTGTTTTAAGCAGTTTTCCGGTGTCACATTTGGACCACTAGTTCGGTCCATTTGACAATTTTGTTGTAAAATGTCATTGCTGTTTTTATAGAGTAAACCTGTATCTACCAGGGTTCTAGCCACGGTGGGCGGCGCCGGGCAGTATCGCCCGGCACTGCAAATTTCCGCCCGGCACTTGGGTTCAAATTGGCTGTGCCGCCCAGCACAATTTATTATTATTTTTTTCCCAATTTTTTATTATTTTTTAAAAATCAAATTATGGGCACAAAAGAAAGAGAGGAGATTCAAAGTCACGTTAATCATGTTCATGTAGTAATTTATTTTATTAACTTAGCTAGACTTTCACAGAAACATGCAAAAATGAACTGGACCCCCGGCCGTGAGGCGCGAGACCTCCGCTAAAAAGGTCCTAGCTAGAACCCTGGTATCTACCTCAACAGTTATTTCATTAAATTATTGATAGAAACTTCAGGCTATGCATTCTGTGCTGTGAATGTAAAGTCTGTAATGATGGAATTGCCCTGATCTAAGTTACAGTTGGCTCTGTTAGTCTAAGACTACTGCAGATAGTCTAAGATGTTCTCCTACCTCTACTTCCTTCTTGAGCCTGTCCTCCCTCTCAGCAGTATACTGCAGGTCTCTCAGCTGTTGTCTAACCGTGTTTGTCTGGGTGTCTCTCTCGGTCTTTAGCTCATCAACCTTTTCTTGCGTTTCTGCATAGATGCTGAAGGAAAAACCAGGCATATAAATCATTGTAGGTATCCTTATGATGTGGAGATTCTTCTCTTTTTAATAATGAGTTTGGAAATTGAAATAATGTTATTCCATAATGAGTAGAGTGTGGTGGTGTTGAATTCGTGGTCTGCAGGTAATTCTGCAGGTTGTGGGTTTTGAGCCCAAACTGGGGTTATGCTGAGTGTAGCTTTGAGCAAGGCACTTTGTCACTTCTTGCTTCTCTTCAACCAAGAGTATATGGGAGTTTATAGCTGATTTGCACAGAAATGGCAGCATCGAGCTGCATACTCCACAGGGAGCTGATATGGTATTTGAAATGTTTCAATGGCCCAACGAGCATATAGTAATAATGAGTAGAAACTTGAGCATGTTGGAGAAAGTACTGCATTAGTAAACTGATTATGCTTTACACAGGGTCAGGCATAAAATTTGATTTGCAAAAGTGAAGAAGGTTTCTACTAAATTCCACAATTTATGTTTCTCTCTGTAAATTTAATGATTTTGAAGGATTGATGAAGGTTCCTTTAAACTCTGCCAGACGCAGCACAGTGCATCTGGTAGAAAAATCTGATACACCTTGTGTGAATTCAGCTTTCAATACCTGTGCAAACAACCAATTCCAAGACTATTGAGAGCTAGTCCCCATTGAATAATACCAGAGATAGATCCTGCTGCATTGGGGACCACAGACTTTGGCCTTGAGACTTTTGTCCCGATGTATCTTGCTACACTGAGCAGGCTAGTCATTTTAGGCAAGTGGTGCATGTTGCTGGGTTAGGGTTAAACATGGCCAAGGAATTAGGGTAAGGCATAACAAAAAAAATGTTATGTTGGCGTAACAGGCTCAAAAAAATAGGGTAGGTAGGTAGGGATTATTATTTATTATTTTCTCCCAGCAATGAAAATGATATGTTTTCTAATTGTTTAAGCCGGTAGTGATACACGATAGCGTGTCCAGGTTCAATATATACACAATCCACACACACAACAATGAGAAACGGTCAGAAATTGTTTCAAACGTATTTATAACTAGATTTATATAGATTTTAATCATTAAATATCCAGGGTCGGCCGTATTTTTAGGGTCGGTCGGGTTACGCCAACATAACATTTTTTTTGTTATGCCTAAATATGCAAGCATTCTATTTTTGGGGAACATTTCCTTTTACTTCTCTTGCTCATGGAAGACCTGTTCTAGTTGTTCTTTCTCACTACGGATGACATCTCTCTCAGCTGTCACTGTCTGGATTTGTCTCTCTATCTCCTCCAAGGAGTTACGAAGCTTGACATCTGTCTCATCGGCATAGCGTCGCTGACTCACAAGACTCAATTGGAGATCTTGAACCTTGGATGTCAATTCACTGATCTTGCCTGAGCATTTACATTGAGAAAAGCAGTTATTATTGACTCAGAGTAAAACTGTGAAGATACAATTAAAGTTACCTGGGATTATGCAATGACAGTGTTGCAAAAATTATTTGTTGTCGATGACATTTTTAGGCGTAAGTTTATAAGAATTTATCTTTTAAACTAGCATTTAACTTACTTTTGTATCATTGTTTTTTTACTATTAATTATATTGTCTTGATATAAATTTTAGTTGTACTTACTTTCTCAACCCTTTTTAATGTAATATTATTATTTGTTTTATATTTTGTGCCCTATTTTAATGTTAACTTTGTGTTACATTGCGGTTGATTGTTATTGTAGAGAAAATAGGTCTGGTGCATGAACTTTTGGACCAATGAAGGGCTGGGCGAGTAAATTGGTACAATTCTGTAAACAGGCTACAATGGAGCCTTGTGGGTGGGTACTTGAAGTTCAGAAACTGAGGGAAAGCCAAGCACAACAAATCTTATAGCATATTAGTTAAGATTAGCTGTCAGTGGTTTGACGAGTGATGTGAGATGTATAAATGATGTTGTGAATATCTTGGTATAATCTTAAAGAATAACTTAGCAACTGGAAAGTGAAAAAAACAGGTCTTTTTTTTTTACTTTGGAAGCAAGATAATAGACACTAGGTAGAAACACAAAAGTTGTTGAAACAGCTACCGGTAGTTAAAAAATATATATAAAAATGCACGTCAAATTTTACGCGAATGCACGTCAAAATTAACGCAAATGCTCAACTCAGTGTAGTTTGTTCTGTTTTTTTCTCCTATTTTTCAGGTAGGTATTATTCAGATACTCATTATAACGGGCGACTAGAACATGGGAAAAGCTATTTTTCCACTTTTGTTATTACACAAAAGTCTACATGTACACGTGGGTAAAGTTGTCTCAGAAATCCAAGACAACAGTCCGGTCAGCGAATGCGTGTATGCAATGATTCCCTGTAATACGCTACTGTGCGTTTCATGCATCAAACCTACGTGCCGCACGTGTGCAAAGTAATAGGCGTGGCATAGTCGCAAACTGCGATAGGTCAATTAACACGAGGTTAACCTTGAGGTTTTATGAGGTACCTTGAGGTTCAACCTCAAATTCCGGCTTGTTTTTTATCATTTTTCCCTAAACCCAGTTAAACTTTTTGTTTACCTTTATAGGTTTCAATAACGGCATTCAGACTGTCCTCTCGTTCAGCAGCGAGGTTCTTCTCTTGTGAGATTCCTCGCTTAGCAACCGCAATCTCATACTCCAGCTGCTGTCTTACTGCTTCGCTCTTCTCAAACTGGGCGCGGAACTTGGCTATTTGAGCTTGCAACTGGTTAACCTGTCAAGCAATGAAGCATACAACTACTTAAAATCAAGAACTGATCTTTTGCTTGTTTAATATTTAATGTCTAGATTCAACTAAGCTAAAAACATGGCATATTTAAAGGTAGGATACCGATACACCATTTGCAGATATCGAAAATATTTACTATCAAATTATTAAAAAATATCTTACTCATTTGAAAGTAAATAATGATTCTAGGCATCTAGCAAAATAATTGCGCTAGATATCCTCTAATTATTCCGAAAAATTAAATTTTATAAAGAAAAATTCGCGATCGCTGGACGGCGATCGCGAAAAAAACAAAGATAACATAAGAATAACTGCTCGACGCTGGTTAAAAACAATCGCTGTTTTTCGTGCTTTTCTCGGCATCCATGGTTGTAAAACTTCGGACAGGTCAGTTAAACGATATTTACTATAAGATACAACCCCCCAAATCTACACATTCATGATAATTCAAGCAATTACCAATGGTGTATCCTACCTTTAACCAGTTTGCGCCAGAATACGTATAACACGCAAAGTTTTCCCCAGATTCAAAACGGATGACGCATAAACACGTCACGAGCAGGGCCGGAAATGTCTGTCAGCAGCGAGCAAGGCCGGAAATGCGTGGGTGTGCTTCTCGGTACCATCGGCCTAAACCCGCCTACAATCGAGTTTCGTTTAAAATAATCCCCCGTCTAGGTTCGCTGATGTTAAAATAATCCCGGCGCGAACTGACAGGGTAGACCATTTCTAGCTACATGTAAATGTATAAAAAAAAGTAACCACCCATACTATTTTTAAAGATCTTATCATTTGTTCCAAAGATATTAATCCCACTCTGTCACAATTTTCCTTCTGGCATGCTTTCATTTTGAAGAAAACAAAGTCAAGTGTTGTATTCACACTGTAATCACCTACCTCCTCATTAGAACTTGCTGTGAAGCTGAGTTTCTCATTTTCAAGTTGAGTGACTCGCTTCCTCAACTCATTATTTGATTCTGCAAAGCAAATAAACAATAAATACAGCGCGATACTTATTTTATCGTAACTGCAATATCGCGGTATTAATGAGGTACATGTATTAATCAAAGCATGCTATTTAAAGGTAATCTATTTTACTGACCTAATAATTATCATATTCATTAAATACACATAATTTGTCATTGGAAAAACAACTCCTAGTAGGGGGGACAATAAAAATTTTAATATTGTTTTTAGGAAGTTATTTGGGACTATTTCTTGAAGGGCTTGGTGAGTAGATTGCAAATCTCTTTCAACTTTCAAAATCGGTCAAAGCGTTGCCAAGTTATGGTCCGATACACTTTTCAGATTGCGCTTTTTCCTAGACAACAAACGTATTAAGCAACAGTAATTAAAAAGTGTTTTTTGAACCATCTCATTTATTCTATTTACATCTTTCAAGCATTTCAAATCATCTTTTCTAGTATGTATGTTGCTCATATTTTTCATATAAGTCTTTCTTTTTCAGATGATACATTTCATGAGATCTGCAAATTCTCATGTTGTTACTCGTTGTCTAGTGGGTCTACACGGTGTGTGACACCCCTACTCCTAGGGTGTTTAACCAGTTCGCGCCGGGATTATTTTAACATCACAGAGCCGAGGCACGGGATTATTTAAAAAAAAACTTGATCAGAGTCGGGTTTATAGGTCGATGGTACTGGGAAGCACACCCACGCATTTCTGGCCTTGCTCGCTGCTGACAGACATTTCCGGCCTTGCTTGTGTTTATCATCCATTTTGAATCTGGGGAAAACTTTGCGTGTATATACTTCCTCCGGCGCCAACTGGTTAAGGTAAATTTTTACTTTCAGCTACACTATAGTAGGCTTGGACGGTATTGCCTTTTACTATACCGGGATACCGTGACAAAAAAAACCGCGGTATTCGGTAATACCGAGGTGTTATGTTAAGTGGGTATTACGTCATTATTATCAACCCAAACAAATTACAGCGATCACTGCATGCTACGTCGAACCGGCAAACCACGTAATTGCATCTTCATGGCAAATTCTTCAACACCTAAGATTCATTATCAGTCTTTATATTTGTAAAAATGTATCACTGTGATGGATTATTGAAAATTAAAAGCTTACTTTTTGTGGAATCATTGTTTGAGTTTGTAAAGTCATTGATATGTCTATCAAAGAAATGCCGATTGTTAGCGACCGATGCCCAGTCGTAATGCCCATGCACTGCACCGGCACACTGCGAACTTGCTTCCCACGATCATGCTAGCTATCAGTTGGTATCCTGCATCAATGGCAGTGATTCAATTGGCTCATCATGCGATTCATGCCGGCCACCAGCGATTCCTACTGCGTGTGCGTTCGCAGCATATGCAGCGGCGATGTACATGTACTGGTACATGTATTATAATATCGCCCTGTTTGCAGGGCGGGCGTACGACGATACAATCAGAGCAGGCGCCAATAGGAGGCCGTACTGGAGTAATCGGTGTGACGAAACCTTATTTGTGAATGAAAAATGTTCTGGTCGTTGTTTTAGACGGCCAATCAGATTTGTTTAAAATGACATTAGCTCGCGGCGTGCAAGTCGTGCGTGGGAGAAAAGCACGTGTATTACCTTGTGCATGCTGTGCGTGGAGTATGCGCTCTTATTGTACCGACATACTATGTACACGCGTACGACTGTACATTGTACAAACACGTGTAGTGACCCAATACGCTATTTGTTTTCGTTTCGCCTGAGAAGTTGGGAACAAGCAATAGATGACGTGCAATTATAAAAAGTGATTTTTAGTAGTGATATTAACCACGAAGCAGTTCCATATATTAACTCAATAGCCTAAAACTCGGTTGAACATACAGATGTCACTTCCCAAATCTTTATTTCGAGTAAATAAAGTGGGTGTGGGACTGGGAGCAGCTTTTGGGCCGCATTTAAAAAGTTGTTTGAACTTTCGTCCAGACACTACACACAAAGAAAACCGCAAACACGGCGGCGTAATAAGCAAACTTCAAAGGCCTTTCTGGAAGGACGGCTGCTGCTGAAGTATCGGGTTATCAAGTGGAGATTGACAATAACGTCTTATCTTTCCACTTGATTGAATGCAGACATGACACTGAATGGAATGAAACATGTGGATCGGGTGTTTCTCTTTCTGTTTGAAAGACTTTTGCGAGGTTCTGAACAATATCGCGGGTATTGCAATTCCATACCGAGATCACCGGTATTTCGGTTTTTGTAGATCATTAGTACCGACTAGTCGGTAATAAAAAAAAAACGTGACTATCCGGTAATACCGAAATACCGTCCAAGCCTACACTATAGCAACACTACCACTATTGATGACAAAGCATCTTGCACTATGTCTATGGAGAAAATAAAACATTTACTCGAGAAATCGAGATTGCGTCGATATTGCGTCGAGTTTGCGTCGAGTTTGCGTCGATATTGCGTCGATATTGCGTCGAGTTTGCGACGAGTTTGTGGCGAGATTGCGGCGAGTTTGCGTCGAGATTGCGTCGAGATTGCGTCGAGATTGCGTCGAGATTACGTTGAAAATGCGTCGAGATTGCGTCGAGTTTACGTCGAAAATGCGTCAAGATTGCGCTGAGATTGCGTCGAGATTGCGTCAAGATTTCGTCGAGATTGTGGCGAGACTGCGGCAAGACTGCGGCGAGATTGAGGCGAGATTGCGTCGAGATTGCGTCGAGTTTGCGGCGAGTTTGCGGCGAGACTGCAGTGAGACTGCAGCGAGACTGCAGCGAGACAGCAACAAAATTGCGGCAAAATTGCTCCAAAATTGTGGCGAGACTGCAGCGAGATTGAGGCGAGATTGTGGCAATTTCTTGACGTGAAAATCCTAGAGCTTTATTACCTATTTCAGACACATTTTCATCTTGCAGTCTGGCAATTTTAAGCTTCAAGTGGCGCAGTTCCTCAGTGGATTCCAGATCGTTTAGGAACGGCGATGACGACGTGTGATTCAAGTCAGATTTGTTGGCAGTCTCTGGAGATGAGTCAGCAGCCATGCTATCACGACTGCAAATTTACAAAAGACAACACTCGCAATAAAATTTCACTTGCATCATTCACAGCAATAGGCCACATTTCTGAGTGACTGAGGGTCCAATAATGATGCCATTTCCCCTCCTTTGTGGTGGTCATTGTGCTTGCGGAATGTTGTGGTTTCTCAGGAATTAATTTAATAAATAATAATAATAACGGGCATTTATAGAGCGCTCTTACACTAGGTATCACAGCGCTTAACAATAAACTAAACAATGAGCGAATAAATAAAGGCACTGATAATTGGAAAGGCAGTTGGTCCTGAGCAATCAACTATTGAACAGGAAAGTTTTGAGATGTGTCTTGAAGACTTCCAGTGACTCTGTGGAACGGATTTGATGAGGAAGGCGGTTCCAAAGGCGCGGGGCATGCGCGTAAAATGCACGATCCCCAGCAGCAGAATGCACCTTTGGAACTGCCAAGAGTGTACTGTCTGTACCAGAGCGAAGGCCAGGTCGTCCAGGATGGATTTAGGGGGGTGTATTAGGATTTGGGGTGCATTAGGTAACAATAGTCTAGCAAAATCTTACAGGGAGTTTACCATTAATCTAAAAAGCAGCCAAACATTAGTTTAGGCCTTATGACCTGGATCCTGCATTATCTTCCAGTGGCAAAACTCAGAACGCCCTCAATCCTACAAATTCCTCCGATGCATCAACTTCCAAGTGACCTCAATCCTGAAAAATCCTGCAATTTGCAAAGAGGATTCTGGATGGTTAGGGTTAATGTTTGGTACAGGAGTACAGTGACAGTACAGTTTTCACTAACCTGCCTCAATCCTCATCAATCCTCCAGGCGGTTTTGTAGGACGTCATCAATATTTGTCATCTTTTTATTAACGCTGTTGCTATTCTTATGTGACCGTAACCCTACGTACTTTTTCTATTTTTACGTTTAACTGGTTCCCGACACAGACAAGGAAAACTCAATTCAAGCGGAACATATAAAGATCACCCAGGAAATTTGTTTTGGCAATACAGTAGTCGATGTTAAATTGTGGTATCTTGACCATATGTAATTATTCAAATGATTCCGTGATGGAATTTAGATTTTTGTGCAAACATAGTGAAAAATTCACATTACATTTCATTCGTATTCAAATTTTGACATTTTTCATAAAAAACTAGCTGTGACTTCGTCGTGGACAAAAAAGCGAACTATAAAACTAACAACGGCAGTAGCTACAGTTCGTAGTAAGTGTTCAGTAGGTAATAATAGGAATAGGTTATTATTGTATGTATGTATGTGTAATAAGTTAATTTCATAGTTTTTTTGTATTATTTCATTACGTAACCTTTTTTTATTAACTACAATTATTGGTTAATAATCTCATCTGGATAGGGTCTTATAGAAAAAGGTCGTGTATACAAAAAAATAGGGACTGTATACAATTAACTAGGGACTGCGCATGCGCTACCGGAACTCACGTAAAAATAGAAAAAGTACGTAGGATTACGGTCACGTAAGAGTTAGTGTTATTAACTTATTAATTTCAAGTCTATCTGCTTCTTACATTTTTTGTAACCCCTCACGGCTCACCACCTAGAACAGTAGAAGAAGCTATAAAATTAGTTTTTTCAGGTTATAGGCTTTATAGTTGTGTCTGTAATTATGTCTTTAAAATCTTTTTGTTTTGAATACAAAAAGTGCGCCGTTCTCTATACATCATAAATTACAAAAATATAATAAAAATGCACACAAAAGAAAAAGTAGGAAACAAGTTCCCGTGTTTGTTTTCTAATAAAGGGGTTGCATTGACGTCACGCGCGCTACGCGTACGCGCTAATCGCACGTACAACCGGGCGGAGCGGTGAGGTCAAACAAAGTGTGTTTGACCTCACCGCTCCGCCCGGTTGTACGTGCGATTAGCGCGTACGCGTAGCGCATGTGACATCATATGCATTAACTTTATAAGGTTGTTTCACGTTCCGCGGCCATCTTGGATTCAGCGCAAAATAGGGTACGCAACTTACCCAGGTGATAGCGTGTTTATATGGGTGTTCCCCTCTCCTACATGTAGTAGGCCTACAGAGGGCGCTCTACTGAGCATGCGCAACTGGAACGTGAAACAACCTTATTCTAATCAATTTCAGGGAAAGTACAAAATTGTGTCGGAAATTAGGGATAACTATAGACGTCTGAAGATACAGAAACCCTAATATTTGCAACATTAAGCAGGTCAGTACTGTATGCAATGGTTATAAAGTAAAAACAAAAGCCCAAATTACAAGAATTTTGCTTACCGAGATTGTGGCGGTTTGTATTTGCCGGCGCGCAAACTGCATGCCAACTGGTCTGGTTCCTGGACCCCGCTGTCATTTGGACCAATAATGTAACCCCTGGATATTTTGTGCACACGACTGCAATATCGTAAGAGCGCCCTCACCTGTTGACAGCCAGCAAAAATTGATTGACAGACGGCGAGATATACTTTTTGGTAAGTGAAATTCTCGCAAAAATTTTACTTTTTTGTTTGATATTTCAGGGATTTGAACCAACCCTACAGGTACCTATAGCCATGTCAAGAAAATAGCGATTGTAGGGGCCCCACATTTTGATAAAATTAGAGTTAAGGGCGTATTTTTATCAGACTCCAGCAGAACTGTGTCTACGAGTACGCGCCACGCTTTGCTTTGAATGGATTTCAAACACTAGTACTAAAGTATCTTTCTATTTTCCAATAAAAAACGCTAAGTCCTTTCATGGTCGATTTGCAGCGAAAATGTCTTACCATTTTACTCTTTAGTGATACAGATTGCTCTTTCACACAAAAAGCCGCGAAAATAGCATCTGCCGTTCCAAAGAACTTTGATGAAAATGTCCGATACAAACGACGTGTTGCCATGGATGTGCCACGATTGCCGGAAGATATTCGCACGGTGTTCCGAATCCTTCACGTGGTAATGGCGGTAGTGTAGTATGGTTGGACAGACTTGACCATCCAGCCGGGACCAGACTTTTGGCCGCGCACGGTCACTGTGTGAGGTCACCGTATTACCAAATCCTGCACTTCTGAAGAAACGGCAGTCTGACATCGAGATGACCCTCCAGCGAACGCTGATGAGAATGTGATCAATGGTGTTGTGTACCATCGCCATGTTTGAGTACCAGCTGACCTTGTGAATTCCTTTATGTTGGAACCATGAGTAGGCAATGCACAGATTTTGTGGTTGCAGCAAGTTCTAATAATGTGCGGCATTCATTGTCATTTGTCACCTCTGTGTAGAAAATGGACCCAGTAATATGCTCTCATAACCCGTCTAATATCTCGTCTTGAGATGTGCTTTAATTTTAGTTGCATCGTCTCGAAGAAGGCATCCTCGTCGCTGTCATCTGCCAAGTTGGTAGGTGTGTGACAGCAAAAAACTATATACTACTTGTAAAGTATCCCACTGTTTGTCGAAGCCGTGCATATATATAGGAGATGCCATCCTGAGCCACGCATCGCTTTTACGCGCTTTCTAATAGCGCTCAAACCCCTGCGGACATTCGGCAAGATCCGTGGTTATTAGCGCAAAAAATCATGCGCCCAATCAGAGCCACCGTTACAAACAGACCAAGGCCATTTCCCAAACCCTGTCTTTGGTTCCGTCTCCGGCTACAGTCTATTGCTAAACTGTGCTGAAACAAAGACGAAGCTGGGGTTCGAAAAACAGCCAAAGGCGTGCGAACCAACGCGCATTTCTATTGGTCCATTCGCTTGGACATCTGAGGTGTTCTCACAAATGTTCATCCTCCCACGTAAATTTTTTAATTAATCGAAAAAATTGTAAAAATGTACGTACATAACGAGAAATAAAGCTTTGCTATTATGTATTATACAGAATAAGAAACATAAAAGACTGAAAAGCTACGTAAACGCCAATAAAATTAAGAATAAAGGTAGAAATTGTCCTTTTACCAGGGGTGGTCGTTCATATCATGTATTGGCCAACTTGTTTTAGTGATTGCTGCGACAATTCAAGTATACTGTTCTCTGTTATTTAGCTAACCCTAACCCCCTAGGCCTTACTTTGGGCTAAAGAACTGCGTACTACAGAATACTACTTAGTATTTTGTAGCATTGGGTCTCTATGTGACTGATGATTGGGTGTGTACTGACAGAGTACAGATACTGCCAACTACAAAATACTAATAGTGGCAATACAGGTCAGTAATACTTACCTGGCAAAAAATGCAGTAGTCAAGCCTTGACCCATTGTGTCCCAAGTGACAATTTTTGCTGTAGAGTTTAGAACACCTTACACAGCATACATGGGCCATGCACACTCAGCAAGCAGAGGGACCCAATGCTAAAAAGTACTACGAGTGCAATAAGGGGTGAAGTACCAAATACTAAAAATTACTACAGGCATTGCACACAAGTCAGTGAGAGTACTGCATACTACTTTTTACTACTAGTAGTAAAAAGTAGCATTAGGTAGGGTTAGGGTTAACCAAAGTAAGGCCAAATAAAAAAAAAAACATGTTAAGCGTCACCGCCCGCTTCCTTTTTGGGGGCCGCCTCCTTTTTTCTTTTTTTTTCTTTTTTGAAAAAAATGATAAATTTGACCATTTTGGTAAAAACAAGTGTTTTGGTTTTCTTTTGTTTTTTTAAAGATAATACAATTTTAAGATCGTATTTTAGACTGTGTACATGCTCTGGAAATATTTTTTTTTTCCAATAGGAAGGCTAGGGTGTGACATGTAGTCGTGTACGGTGCATACATGATCGACCCACATGAATTTTGATTTTTAATCGTGGGTGAACCATGTTTTAATTTTAAATTGGAAGATAGGGTGTGACATGACTCGAATTAAGATGTGTCGGGCGGCCATTTAACCAGTTCGCGCCGGATGACGTATATAAACGCAAAAATTTCCCCAAATTCAAAACGGATGACGAATAAATACGCCAAGTTCAAGTTCGGAAATGTATGTCAGCAGCGCGCAAGGCCGGAAATGCGTGGGTGTGCTACCCAGCACTATCGGCCTGAACACGCTTCGGATCGAGTTTCGTTAAAAATAATCCCGCCCGTCGGCTCGGCGATGTAAAAATAATCCCGGCGCGAACTGGTTAATGGGTTAAAGGTGGAATTTACCTTTTACAGCTATCCAAAAAGAAACCAACTAAAATACTGTTGATAAGCTTTTTGTAAAGATATTATTGATTTTAAATCCCTGTGAAATATTTCTTCTGGCATACCGGTACTGTTATTTTGATGAAAATAACAAAAGGATGTCATTTTTTAGGATGCTTCTCAGATCAGAAACGCACTTCTAGAATTTTCCACAAATAGTGTGCGCGCAAGCGTTCAAACAATGCACGACGCACATGTAGGCACTACTATTAGTCTGTTCAGTGCGTGACAGACTAACGCTGAGAACGCGCCCTAAAATAAAATGCAGATTGTAGTCGCAGTTTAATTGTGAATCAGCAAAATTGAAATTGAAATCGAAATCGTAGAATATATTGTTTTCTCGGAATATGTTGTTTGTCAAGCACCTTTTTTATTATTTGGTGCACCTTTGCTGCTTCAAACGTTAAAAATGCACAACTAAATTGTCTATTTATTGTCCCAGTACATTTATGTGCATGTACACGTTTGTTTATGGTGTAAATCGAGGAGTTTCTTTTTTGTTCCTCTCGATAATTTCCTTTGTTTGTACTTTGTTTTTCCGACGGCTCTCGATGGTTTTGTACACGAATCTCAATCGAGGACGTCCTCGATTCTAACCCTAACCCCAATTCACCTTCGTGTCGCCAGGCATGTGTCCCCCATTTACATCATTTAAACAAACGCAGTAGTACTAAAAATGTGTGTTGTAATGTTTCTACCATTTTTCAACTGACATGGAACATTTGTCTTAAATATGGTTGTCTGGTTGAGCCCAGATGACTAAAGGGAAAACAATTTTTTTTTTACATGGGATCATCAAGTTACTAATTCTGTCCTGACAACGCTCAAATTGCAGCGGCAACACAATGCGAAAGGTTGCTGAAAGGGAAACATGAGATTTGGACCCGCTGTTTTTAAAACGAAAGCTAAGTTGAGATAGAAACTCTACACCTTATTTAGTTATCGTACAGCACTGGCACTTTGGACTGTGTAAAAAAGCATGGTTTAACTGTGGAGCATGGTTTAAAGGTAGGATACACCATTTGCAGATATCGAAAAAATTTACTATCAAATTATTAAGAAATATCTTACTTATTTGAAAGTAAATAATGATTCTAGGCATCCAGCAAAATGAGGGCCCTAGATATCCTGTAATTGTTCCAAAAAATTGAATTGTATAAACCAAAATTCATTCTCGCCGGACGGCGATCGCGAAAAAAACATAAACAACATAAGAAAAACTGCCCGACTCCGGTTAAAAACGAACGTCGTTTTTCTTGCGTTTCTCAGCAACCATGATTGTAAAACTTCGGACAGGTCAGTTAAACGATATTTACTATGAAATACAACCCCCCAAATCAATCCATTCCTGATAAATCACAAAATTACCAATGGTGTATACTACCTTTAACTGATGGAAACAAAATATACACGAGACTCATTTACACGGGTATCATACTAGACCGCAATGTCGAGTTGCGGACAACTGTTCAGGATGGGAAAAAAAATATTCAAACTTTTGGATCACTTGCTGGGTTTTCTCTTACGAAAAACACACGATTCAAAGAGATCACAACCTGCTTTGTTATACAAACCCTGTTTTGAGTTGGAAATTTGTTAACTTTACTGTCAAATTTGTCCTGAAAACCATCCTTTTTGTCAAAGACTAACGAAACAGTGTCTGTGTTTGAGTTTGAATTTTGTGCTTGTCATACCATTTTTGTTTGGTTTTGGGGGGTTTAAATTACATCACGGATGAATAAACTCACGAAAATTGAAAAACCCTAAATGTTGGTATGCATCGGTATTTTCCAGTTTTTGATCGTCCCTCTGTTGCGGGTCACCACTGATAAATTATTCATTTTATTTGACCTGGATTTGAAAATGCCACATGCGCATATCTTTATGTCACTTAACCAGTTCGCGCCGGATGACGTATATAAACGCAAAAAAATTCCCAAAATTCAAAACGGATGACGCATATAAACACGCCAAGTTCAAGTTCGGAAATGTATGTCAGCAGCGAGCAAGGCCGGAAATGCGTGGGTGTGCTTCCCTGCCCTATCAGCCTGAACCCGCTTCGGATCGAATTTCGTTAAAAATAATCCCGCCCCTCGGCTCGGCGATGTTAAAATAATCCCGGCGCGAACTGGTTAACAAACAGCAGGCATTTTTACATGTATCTGGCCGTAATAAAGATTGTTTTATTTTATCATCCATGCTATAGAAAAACTTGATGCGGTCACAACCAGTTTCCAGCTCTTCACATCTGTCAGCAATACAGACCTCCCCCAAATAAAAGAAGAAAAATGTCTTCTGCTGCAAAAAAGAAAGTATTTAAAAAAAAATATTGACGTGGTCATCATCAAATTTTGTAATTAAAAAAAAATAATAATAATTCAACCATTGCCCTAAAAATGGTGAATTTTGCAAATTTTAAAAAGAAAGTGGAAAGTTGCTGTCTACTTTTTAGTGTTTTGCCAAATATGCAACAAGAAAATTAACGCGAGGCAGAAATTGAGATGATGCAAGTGATCACGTGAATATAATTACCAATGCTATGGATGCCAGAGGAACAATAGAAGATAATGGCCAATTGTCTTCTGAAGCAACCAATAGTGTAGCATCACTCTCCCGCTCTAGTGAACACACCAGAGAATATTTGCCAACGAGAGGACGGGAGATTCCGACAAGCTCATCTACTTGTAAGATTAGAGATGGGCACATTTTCTCATGGGGTTGCGGGGAGTTTGGACAACACGGCCATGGCCACACAAACAACGTCGGACCAGAAGAATCGCTGATGCGACACTTCTATAAACGGGTTGCCGAGATGGCGGGAGACGAGGAAGGTCAGTTCGATGGAGGTCAGTCCGAGGGAGGTCATTCCGAGGGAGCAGTCATTGAAAGGTTGAAGACATTTGCGTGCGGAGCCAGCCACACTGTGGTTGTGACAGGTGAGCTTGGTTGGCTGCATCTAAATGACTTGGCTGCGGCTGGCATTTTATACATGTGCCTATGGGATGTGGCTATCGGCTCAACCCACCGGTACATGTATTTGTAGTTTTGAACAAAATGTAATCTTTGAAAATGTTCTCTGTAAACTGTCTTGACTCCTGATTAACTTGTACAACTAGAGTCGGGCCTGCTGGAACACATTTTTTCACAGTGGGTGCTGGAATGTTTTAAAAACCAGTTTGCGCCGGGATTATTTTAACATCACCGAGCCGAGGGGCGGGATTATTTTTAACGAAACTTGATCCGAAGCAGGTTCAGGCCGATAGTGCCGGGAAACACACCCACGCATTTCCGGCCTTGCTCGCTGCTGACAGACATTTCCGAACTTGCTTGCTGCTGACAGACATTTCCGAACTTGCTCGCTGCTGACAGACATTTCCGAACTTGAACTTGGCGTGTTTGTGCGTCATCCGTTTTGAATTTGGGGAAAACTTATATACGTCATCCGGCGCGAACTGGTTAACCAGTTTCCCCTGGACGACGTACACGCAAAATGTATTGATATTTGCCAGAGCTACTGTAAAATTCAACAAAAATCAAAGCTCCTTACCACAACAATTGCAAATTCTTAGCCAAGCCTATTGCCATTTTGCAATAGGCTGGTTACGTGCAAGCATTAAAGTTGTGATTTTAAATTCACGAGGTGGGATTCAGACCTAATTTACGTCCTGCATTCAATTGTATCTAGGCAGGATTCTGCCCAATGCAAGATTCACTGCTAGTTACCGGACCCCATTTTGAAGTCCAAATGACAATGGGGTCTGGGTACTAGACAAGGGAGTGAACTACATTCAAACACTGGAGGCACTTAGAACTAACCCTTACAAACCCTTAAAGGGTGCACGGTTGTAAATAGGCCCAAAATTGCTTGCGCCGACCAGATCACATTTTGCATGCCCAGGTAATAATTTTCTAAAGAGCATTTTGAGAGCCATGCATTTGAAGGATTGTAAAAATACAGTGTACCACCTCGGTCCGGGAGTGTGAGCTTCTAATTCTGAGCATTTGGGATGAATCTGGCCATGGAATCGGCACTACTTGGCTCTTGAGCGAGAGGATATTTTTTCAAAATGGACGCTCTGCAGATTGGACTTCAAAACTAGTTTTAGGGGTGTTCTCCTTTGGAGTGAAATATCACCCAAAAGTTATCAGATGACCCCACACAAATTGAAAAGAAAATGAAAGATGGTGAAATTTTGCGTAAATGAGTCTGAATACAGTGCGCTACCATGGAGAAATTTGTTTTTCTTGAAGACATTTTTTGTTTCACATTATGTATCAAGGTTTCAGTTCCTCTAGGGTCTGGGAATCAGACTACGAGAACTTCACTATGAACACAAAACTTTAAACAGGTCAATGCAACCCCCCAAAACATCTACATTATTTGTGATCATTACTAATATTTCTAATGTCTTATACTGGTACCGGTACCTGTAATACCATTATGTATTGGGGGAATATTTTTAGCATTGTAAATAGTCACTCTGGACTAAATGTGAGCTTGGTCGATCTCGTCCCTACCTGGCTCTCATAGGAAAGTGCATGTGTAAACAAAAGGTGGCATTGTTATATTTGTCCTTTATATTGGTTAGCATAATTTCCTTGTGAAAGTCGATGACGACATTCACTTTTATGATAAGTTTGATGAGCGGTTGCCTGTGTATACCAACATTTGATACGTACTGTGGACCTCTGAACAATTGAGATTACAGATTGTGGACTTGCCAGCGTTCACAGTCGGTTTCACCCTTTAGGAAAAAAAGGCAAATAGAGTTACTGGGGTTAGGGTTATCTGTAGAAAAATGAAGGTGAACACCTATAAGAAGACCAGAATCAAAATTTGGGGTTTAACTAAATTTCTGGAAGTGAGAAATATGAGTATTTAGCCAACGGCTTCTTAACCAGTTCGCGCCGGATGACGTATATAAACGCAAGCATTTCCCCAAATTCAAAACGGATGACGCATAAACATGCCAAGTTCAAGTTCGGAAATGTATGTCAGCAGCAAGCAAGGCCGGAAATGCGTGGGTGTGCTTCCCGGCACTATCAGCCTGAACCTGCTTCGGATCGAGTTTCGTTAAAAATAATCCCGCCCGTGGGCTCGGCGATGTTAAAATAATCCCGGCGCGAACTGGTTAACTAGACAACTACGAAGGAATGTCCACAGTACGTATGAAAAGTAAAACTGTGTGATTGAGGAAGTGTTTCGTCCAATACAAAAAGCGCAAGTTATCTGTATACATACGGTACATGTACCAGTAGGACATGTATGTAATGTGTGACATGAGGTTTGTGTGAAGTTTGGTATACACATGCATACTAGAAACAGCACTTCATTGAGCGTAGAGTGTAGTACTTACTTACTCCATGAAGTGGTGTGTCATGTACGTAGTACTTGTCTGTACAAGCACTGGCTCTTGACTGTGTATGTTCAACAATCGTTGACTGTCGAGGTGTGGGAATTTGCTTTCTTCCTTACACCTGGACCAGGGGCTGCTTGGCAACTGGAGGGGGAAAACTAAAAATGCAGGCAATTAAATTACAGTTCTGTCAACAGTGGTCAGGTAGGTTTTTTGTGGCCAGATTTATATTTATGGGTAAACATTTGTTTGCCATTTCTTAAAATACCGGTACATGTCAATCAACATGTGCACGTGTGTGGGGAATGTGCATCATGCGTGTGTAAACACCGTTGATCGTGGACGGGGGACAAAGGAACTTTTGGGGAAACAATGCTGTCCACGATTGACACAAGGTCCACGATCTCGACTCGTGCGCAAATCCTATGGAGATCATCCGAAAACGTTAGAGTATAAACAAAATAGGGATTACGGTCGGACAATGCCCCGTCCACGATCGAAGGTCTTTACACACTTGGGTGTGTGGGAGAATGTGCAGAGTGGGGTGTCAATTTTCAACATCACCCTAAATTTTCTTCTCCATTTTTCTTCATTATGTACCCTAACCCAATTCTACCTCTAAAATCCTTTACTGGAGACCCTAAAAAGAAATTGCACGAGATGCATTTTTATCGTTTTACATAAAGTGTTTAAAGTATAAAGTATGTGTTTAGTATACATCTTTTGCAAACATAAAAAAACCAAAAAAACTACTGAACTATTATGAAATACCATACTTGATTTTAAGTGAATAACGGTCTCAAGTATCCTGTGAAACCATGGCACCATACGAGCTATGGTTTTCAAGAAAAAAGTGGGATTTTGTATCAATTTCCAATTATTGCTGTCTAGGGTCAGCATCACATTACTATAAAATTACTACAAAGTTATGGATTGTCTATGAACTTTGTGCACACAGTTGTGTCACTTTGTGGTACGCCGAAGATATATACTCTTTATTTTTAAACCACCCATACATTCGTTCATTATGTGTTTTTGGTGTGATCCTATTAAACTTCTTTTTTACCATTTTTATCTTTTAGCTTCGGATCAAGTATACTCATGGGGGAATAGCAACAGTGGACAGTAAGTAAAAACATCCTATACATGTACCTTCCTTGTATACAATCTCCAATGTAAACTCAGGTTCGCTTTAAATAGACTTCATGGTAAAACTTATAGACTGCTTATTAACTTCATCAAGAATGTTGTCAACTTATAAACCAAAATAATGAAGTCCAATGTGGGCAGTTGGTACAATGTAGCTAGCAGCGGTATATGAAGAAATAAAGGAAGATTCTACTAACCTGTCTCACGACGGTCTAAACCCAGCTCACGTTCCCTATTGGTGGGTGAACAATCCAACGCTTGGCAATGATAGGAAGAGCCGACATCGAAGGATCAAAAAGCAACGTCGCTATGAACGCTTGGCTGCCACAAGCCAGTTATCCCTGTGGTAACTTTTCTGACACCTCTTGCTTCAAACTCCGAAGCTCAAAAAGGATCGATAGGCCACGCTTTCACGGTCTGTATTCATACTGAAAATCAAAATCAAACGAGCTTTTGCCCTTTTGCTCCACGCGAGGTTTCCGTCCTCGCTGAGCTCGCCTTAGGACACCTGCGTTACCATTTGACAGATGTACCGCCCCAGTCAAGCTGTCGTTGGAGCGGGTCGCGCCCGACGCGCCGCGAGGCGGCCGGGCGCTTAGCGCCAGAAGACTGGGCCCGCGCGGGGCCCGCTTCCTGCCTCACCGAATAAGTAAAGAGACGACGAGAGTAGTGGATTATCCCGATTTTGTCCTACTTTTGTTCTTTTTTGAAAATTCTGGATCTTACTTTTCCCCTACTTTTGTATCTGGGTCTGCTGGAAAGCCTGTCATTGCCATACTGTGAATCTCATCTCTTACAGGCTTGGCTGTGGTAACAAGGACACGCACTTGACTCCCCAGCGGGTGAGACTACCAACAGAGAGTAAGACATCGCCCATCAAGGGAATAGCCTGCGGAAGCAGACACTCCATCCTCTGGCTAGAGAATGGCCTGTGCTTCAGCTGGGGGAACAACTTCTATGCCCAGCTAGCGTATGACTTCCGGATTGAGAACTACAAAGACAACCAGGTTTGTCAGACCAAACTATGGCTCAGTTTTTACAGAGCTTACAGAGAAAAGCTTTTGTAAAATTTACGTGCTTAGCATAAATCAACAAAGAACTGGGGCCAATTTCACGGAGCTGCTAAGCACAAAAATTTGCTTAGCATGAAAATTTGTCCTTGGTAAAAACAAGGTTACAAACCAAATTTTCACGTGATCGTTATTGTTTTTGATTGATAATCAGCTGGGTTTTTTATTAGCATAAAAAACAAGTAGAATTTTGGCTGATAACTTGTTTTTAATGAGCAAGACGTTTTTGTGCTAAGCAAATTTTTGTGCTTAGCAGCTCCGTGAAATTGGCCCCTGGTCACAAATTGCATGGCAATTTGGTTGGTATTAAGGTTTTGGCCTAAATGTGTGTTCGATTAGCTCACCCGGGTCTACTCATCAGGTCATTCGAGCCAGCCACCACATACCATGCACGAGTAAAGGCTAGTTCGTACTTAAAGGGATCGTATACGTTTGGTAATTACTCCAAAAATTAATGGCAATAAAAAATTACTTGGTAAGAAGTACAGCAGCTTTGGATAGTGTAATTCATTTTTAGAAACTTTTCACTTCGAAGTACTGCGGTTATGGGAAAAGATATCACTTTTTATCCCCAAAAATCTGAATCTGAGAAGCGTTACTGCAGTGACGTTTCTCAGATTGTGTATTCCAATGCAGATTATTCTTCCTGCGTGGACATAACCGCTCCGGATTTTCAGGAAATATCTCAAAATCGCTACCACCTTTTGAAATGAATTTTTTACAGGTTAGTTTTATGGTATATAATATCTATAACTATATAGGATTGAAACAAACAATGGGTTCCAATTACCAAACGTATACGATCCCTTTAACGCAAAAGCGAATGCGATACAAATTTGACGTCACAAAGCATTCGCTCGTCGGAGTTCATTTGACCATTTTTGTTTAAATACATGTATATACTCTTGTTCTTAAATGTATAGAGGAGTGGAAACATAATTAATGTTTGGCTAGAACCCTGAACTCATGAGTACTTCATGAGTTTTCATGAGTTTTCATGAGTTTTCATGTGTACACGTGTGCAAATCCATACCAGTGTGTTCTAAATAATGATGAACAAACACCCGCTCTTGTTTGTACAAGTAAAGGTCTTAAAGCATTATGTGAATGTTGAAGTGTGGCATTGACATTAGTTTAAACTTCTCGCAACAACTCTAGGGTCACTCTGTGAAAAAAATATATGATCTCATGCTTGCTAGAGTAAGCTGATTTACAGCACTAAAGCCCTGTTTGCACTGGACTTAATTTGGGCAAACTAACCGAGCCAATGGGTAACTTACCCATTTCAAGTCCAGTGCGAACAGCCTGGGTAACTTTCCTCACAGGTAACTTACCCACGCCGCGTGGGTAGTTTAACCGAGCCAAAGGTGCCCAGGAAGATTGACCAGGTCAGTTTAACCGAGCCAGAAAATCCAGTGCGGACGCAACGTCTTGGTTAAATCTTTCATCACCCGGTGATGGAAGAATGGAAAATTTAATGTTGAGAGCTATAGTCGGGAACAGACGATCCGGTCGTCAAGTCGCGGTCAAAGGTCCTGCAGGGCGCCCTCTTTATTGTTTTGGAGCCAGTTCGGTTAGTTTACCCATGGTCTCGGCAATTCTACCCGCGTCAATTAAATCCAAGTGCGGACGGTGGGAAGATTAACCCATCGGAATGTTACCCGGCGTCATGGTACAGTTACCCAAAATGTTTATCCAGTGCGAACACGGCTTTAAACACCCTTTTTGGGGGGAAAATTTGTAACTTTTTTTTCCCCGTAACAATGATATTCAGTGTCATCTCTCTTCATTTTTGCAGACAAACTGTCAATTCCTGCAGCAACACTTGGCTAGAAAAAACATCCGTGACGAGGTACAATTTGCCTGCAGCATGTACTGTAGATCGCACTGGGATTTTGCAGCACGCAGATGGCAACTCACACTCGTTGCTTTTATAACAAGCACATTAATAATGTAACCGTCACAATATGAGTTTGTTCAGTTTTTAATAAACTAATTACTGACTTTGATACTCGCTCTGTTGAATCATTCCAGCTTGCCTGAACTTTACAATAACTCTCATTCCCTAACGTTTTGATAAAACAATTTTTTTTTTTTTTTAGGAAATCCATTTTTTGCCAATAATGTTGCAATGCAGTCGTACAGAAAACCTCATTACCAGTCGGTCTGTGAGGAAAAAATCATGAAAAATATGTGAGGAAAAAAATCATGAACAATCTGGGAGGAAAAAATCATGACGTGAGATTGTGTAATAGTTTGCAGACTTTCCAGCTTAAAGGCGTATAGCCTGGGGCCGATTTCACGAAACGCTAAGACGCGTCTTAGGAAGAGTAACTCGTCCCAACTCGCGACTCGTCCTAGGATCGATTTCACCAAAGTTAAGTCGCGTTCAACACGTCCTAACTTCCATAGCAACGCGGCTGAACTCGTCTTAACTTAAGATCGGTTTAGGGGTCGTCTCATCTCATTAATACGTACGCTAATTTGTCTGAAAACCATTGCATTATCTTCTCGTTAAAGACAAATGTCTGCCTAGACTAGAGTTTTAGTTTCGAAGAAGAAACAGATTTGATTTTAATTTTGCTATGTGTGTATAGTTTTAAAAACTAATTATTTATACGCCAACTAGTCGACTCTGTCATATAGAACATGCAGAACTACCGTACGTGGTTGTACTGCGCAGATTAGCAAAAAATTGTGTTCTCGCACGGCGCGCACGCTGGAAGTTGGTTTGCGTGTTTCTTGTCAACGACTGTTTCCTCTAGCAGTAAAAACAAACATGAAACAGCCATCAAATTGGTAGTTGCGATGCGTCTTTCATAAGATGGGTTTAGTGAAATCGATCTTAGAGCACATCTTAGCCAAGATTGATCTTTGATTTAAGACTCCTCCTAATTCCTTAAGACGAGTTTCGTGAAATCGGCCCCTGGTTAGTTTTAAATTTAATCTGGAGATTGTCTTTCATGTATGTATACGAAGACATGCAGCATGTATCATCATCCTCAGTGCTCCTGAAATATTATTGGTTTTTATTATGCTGAAACAACGTTGAAGTCAATAGTTTGATCCTGTTTCTCCAGCATACTACATCAAACAGGAAAAAGAACATTTTTTGTCAATTTTTGTTTAATTGAGTTGACCTCTATTACATACAGGTACGTTACAAATTAAGCCAATGAGATTCCTGCCCTATCAATTGATTTAGAAAAATGTTTAAGCTCTGTTCAAACTTGTGTTAAAATGTGTGATTATTAACGTTATAATACATCATTTGTTGTGTAGTTGCTTGCCATTGTACATGTACACTTATGCATGGAGGTTTTTATAAGTTTGTGTGTGGCTAGTGCCGTGTTCGACATTTGAAAGTCATTCATGTTAGCAGCAGCACATGTGCACTTGCTTCAATATTTGCCTAGTTCTTTGACATGATCCGTGCACATTTTTCCATTCCATTGCAGTTGTTACTAGGTGCCCGTAACTGATCATTCCAATTAAACTGTTCCATTTTTTTTAACACAGTTCTGCAGTGTGCTGCACAGTTTTGTTGTTAGATTCCTTGCATTGCTCATCAGACGTTGAAGGTTGCTGGATTACTGAAAAAGGGAACTAAGACAAAAACCACTGGCCAGACAATAATTGTGATCCACTCTGCAAAAATGAGTCTGATGTGTTAAAAATGTTTTTTTTAATTGTACAGTTGGTCAGGAAAAGCAGGAAATAAGCTTTCATTTGATATATGGCACAACGCTGTAGTGTAATGCATTGGTCTTTTACAATTTTTGAAAATTTGCTTTTTCTCAGTTATACTCAAAATGTCTTTGAGAGAAATGAAGATTTACAATTGTAGTGCTTCATCAGATGCTATGGTAAGAGAATGACAAAACCTGTATTTAATTTAATTTAGGGATCAAAACAATCTTTTCAATCGATCAGATCTGAAAATATAGGTGTTGGAGAAACCAAAATGCCTTAAAACTAAAATATTATTTGTTAAAAAAAAAATCACCTCCGAGACAATAAACAGCCCTTTACGTAAAAATGTATTTTCCGACATCAGACTAATTTTTGCAGAGCGGGTCACAATTGTTGATGGCTTTCCAGATAAGCTTGGTAGTAATGAGGCAGACGAAACAGACCCTCATCTTTCTATCTTAAACTTCAGGAGAGTCTTGTCACTGTCAACATCACTAAAAAATACTACTACTCTCCCCTACTTGTTGTGGGCAATGCCTGTAGTAAATTTTAGTATTAGGTACATGTACTTCACCTTAAATACTGTACATAGTAATATGTAGTACTAAGGTTGCTGGGTGTAGATAGGTTACACATCTGCAGCCGATTTCACAAAAAGTGCGTAGCTTGCGCCATTTTCAAAAGTGGCGCAAGGCTTACGCAACAAAAATGTTGCGTAGCTGCGCCATTTCCTTATGGAGCATTTCACGAAACTTGGCATAGCTGCGCAACGTTTTAAACAGCGTTTATGACGACTGTTTGCATATTATTGTGTTCTTTCACGAAATCGTCGTTGTATCACCTTCGCCCACCATTTTGAAAATAGTTTTGTCCGACTTTCCGCGAAATCGCGTGGCAACATTAACAATTCTGTCACGGGTAAAATAGTGATTCTTTTACTTCAATCATGAAACTGTTAGTGTCTTTTATCAAGCTTAATAAGTTGAGCAATGACGGGCTCCACGTCAATTACGATTTGCTGGTATAAAAGGACATTTTCAGTCGCTACGCCATATCTTACGCCACCTAAATTGACTGGGCAAGCTACGCCATAATTTGTTGCGTAAGCCACGGCCTTACGCACTGTCCAACTTTCGTGAAACTATCGTAGAGCGAAATGTTGCGCAGCAAACAAAAGTAGCGCAGCTTACGCAATAAATTGTGGCGCAAGGGGGCTTACGCAATTGCGTAAGGTTTCGTGAAATCGGCTGCTGAACCAAAGGCACTCAACAAGCAAAAAGACCCAATGCTAAAAAAATACTATAAACACAATTTTGGTTGAAGTCCCAAATGCAAAAGAATACTATACTCTATAACTTAGTAAATGGTAGTAGTCAGTAATTGCTTACCTGTATTACCACTATTAAATTTACACTATTACACTCAATCATCAGTCATAGAGAGATCCAATACTACAATATACTTGGTTCTTTAGCCCAGAGTAATGCCTAGGGCATTAGGGTTAATCAACTGGCAGACATGAAAGCATTCAGTGGGCATCGACCTGTCATGGTAGTCTAGTTGATAGTAGGATGACCTATAGATCGAGGGTCCCTGGCCCAAATCCCCTTTTAATAAAAGGCGGTTCACTAGTACCCATCTGTCTTAATCAAACTTATCTTTGGGACAATTTGAATTAAAGGGAAAAGGCACCAAGATCATTAAGTACTGTGCAGTAATAAAGGGATCGTATACATTTGGTAATTACTCCAAAAATTAATGGCAATAAAAACTTACTTGGTAAGAAGTACAGCAGCTTTGGATAGTATAATGCATTTTTAGAAACTTTTCACTTCGAAGTACTGCGGTTATGGAAAAAGATATCACTTTTTATGCACAAAAATTTGAATCTGAGAAGCGTTACTGCAGTGACGTTTCTCAGAATGTGTATTCCAATGCAGATTATTCTTCCTGCGTGGAAATAACCGCTCCAGATTTTCGGCAATATCTCAAAATTGCTACCACGTTTTGAAATGAATTTTTTACAGGTTAGTTTTATGGTATATATCTATAACTATATAGGATTGAAACAAACAATGGGTTCCAATTACCAAACGTGTACGATCCCTTTAAAGGTAGGATACACCATTGGTAATTGCTTGAATTATCATAAATGGGTGGATTTGGGGGGTTGTAATTAAAAGTAAATATCGTTTAACTGACGTGTCCGAAGTTTTACTATCATGGATGCCAAGAAAAGCACGAAAAACAGCGTTTGTTTTCAACCGGCATCAAGCAGTTATTCTTATGTTATTTGTGGGTTTTTTCGCGATCGCCGTCCGATCTTCATAAAATTATATTTTTCAGAATAATTACATGATATCTAGCGCAATCATTTTGCTGGATGCCTAGAATCATTATTTACTTTTAGATGAGTAAGATAGTAACACCGCTGTCCAAATGTTACTATGTAGTTTCTGACTATTGACTTTCCATAAGAGACTAAGAGAGTAATTACATCTCATATTGACGGCAATTTCTAAAATGGGATATTTTATTATTTTTTATTTTTTAATTTTTTTACTTTCGGAATTGATTTTGAATGCAATCGCGATTCCATTGCTGGATTCACCCAAGCCTAATCTCGAGTTTTTAGTTTTGTTTGTATTTTGACTGCTCTGAATCTGTCCGATTGGCACCATCTCAACATTACCTCGTATAATAAACATTTTTTGTAATTGTCATCGTTTCCCGTTGTTTGTGTATTTTTCAATGTGCAGGTATTGCCACACGTCTTGCGTCCCATTGCACACCTGAAAGTGACGCAGGTAGCGTGTGGGGAGAAACACAGTTTGTTCCTGTATGATACTGGAGTTGTTGCTACATGTGGGTGAGTAGAGGTTAAGGTTATGGGGCAGGAAATGAGTGGGGTTAAATACACAGCAGACTTGTAGTCGAGTCACCAATCGTTGAGTAACAGTCAAATCATTTGTCATCTTACCAGATTTTCTTAAATACAGTGATATATCCGTCATTATGGTATAAATATTTAACAAAATTACAGTGAATTTTATAATTGGTTGTCGGGTTTTAAATTTACCAGTTTACCTAGCTTTGCGTTTATAAATGCATGTTTTCTTTCATTTAAAGTTTTAATTTTTTTATTTTATATATTATTAATGTATGGGGTTTTTTGTTTTTAAATACAAAGCAAGTTAAAACAAACAAAATTATTGTACCCTGTATAAATATGTTTTTAAATTCATACAAATAAAACAATTTTTTGTATAAAAAGTGTCACAGAGCTAGGGTAGTTATAACAAAAAACTATAGATAATCAATTCCCAGGAATCCTTCAACTGTGTTTAAAGGTAGGATACGCCATTTGCAGACATCAACGATTTTTACTACCGAATTATTAAGAAATATCAAATTTATTTGAAAAATCCAGCAAAATGATTGTGCTAGATAACATGAAATTGTTCTGAAAAAAATTATTTTATAAAGAAAATTCATGATTGTACAACTTTGGACAGGTCAGTTAAACGATATTTACTATAAAATAACCCCCCCCAAAAAAATTAAATTAAAAAAAAAAAATCCACCTATTCATGTTCATTCAAGCAATTACCAATGGTGTACCCTACCAGTATCTTTAAGATTGGTCACAGTACTTATATTTTTTTTATTTCCATGGATTGTTTTGTTTGTCTTCAGGCGCTATACAAAATTCTTCACTGGTTATGTGGAATAGCCCCCTCTATTGGTTAAAGGTGGCAAATCTTTAAATATATCTATAAAATTACATGTAGGTTGAGAGATGCAGTCTAGTCTAGTTAGGCAAACTTAATCTTTGTTTTAGTGGATTTTTCTGTGAATAAACAGCAGTGTTTCCCCCTGCAGATGTAGCAGCTTTGGTCAGCTGGGATCCGGTAACCGAGCTGAGCTGGTTTCCCCAAAGGCTCTTGAATCGCCAGAGGAGGTTGTGTCTATTGCTTGCGGTGCCAACCACAGTTTAGCAGTCACAGGTAAAGAAAATTAAACCCAAAATAAATAAATAAATAAATAAGTGTTAAGTTTTAGTGAATTTTATCTGAAGTTTTTTTTTATCTGTACAATGAGGGTTTAAAAAGTATCAATTAATTCAAATCTGGCATCCTACAGGTTAAAATATAAGTAAAATCCACTAATAACTTTTCTGTTTGAGAGTTCAAATTAAATAAATATTTAGCATTTTGTTTTATCCATAAACCAAGCTACTTTTACAGTTAGGCAGATTCTGGTCCACTGCATGTTATGAGCATTTCAGTTTGGCAACATTCAACAAAATAACCGTTTCCAACTAATGGCTGGTTCATATTTTATGGACGCGAATTTGACGTCGCAAAAGATTGAAATGTGTTCAACTTTTGCAAATTCAAAGTGCAAAAACTTGCATCGATGTAAACAATTGGCGCCGAGGTTGAACTGGGGTTTATCAGCATAACATGTACATGTACATTTTCTCTTTTATGTGTTTTTGTATTTGTATTTTTTTTCTTTTATATGTTTTTTGCCATGATAAGTTAGTTTGAATAATTGTTTTGTTTTATCCGAACTCACTACTTAGTCTTATTTTAAATCAGATTGTGTCCATCAAAATATATGTCACTTTGCTTCTTACAATGCTTTAGGACCAAATCTATTGAAATCCACCACTAAGGACGGTATATTTTAATGGACTTGGTACATAATGGCTTATTATCTTCCTAAATCCTTTTAAATGGGGGGGGGGGGGGGGAATCATGATTTTGATGTGGTTTGCAAGGTTTTGAGGATTAAAATATAATTAACCTTTTCATTGGAAGACATTTGTGACCCAGCACGAGTAAATGAGACACTTTGCGGCAAAAATGAAAATTGAGATTTTGATTTCATCATTTAAAGCTTGTTTAGCTTTAAATGATAAAATCAAAATCTAAAAAAAATTTTTTGCCTCAAAGTGTCTCATTTACTCGTGCTGGGTCACATTTGTGTGTGTTTTAACATAGGTTTATTGGCTGTTGTTTAAAAATGACATGCCTAAGAATAATTGTTTTGGATAATACGCATGTTGGATTGTTGATTGTATTTTAGTTTAAAATGGCAGATTTTGGATATAATTTTTAAAAGGCCAATTTATTCATTGATAATACATGAAGGTTCTACTTGCTTGATTTTGTAATACTTGGCTCTTTGGTTCGTGTGTGTTGTTACTCTTTTTCCTGCTGTTGTTTGTTTGTTTATTTCTATGACTGCAGTCGCACATTGCACATTAATTTTATTTTTCTGTCTGTCATAACAAGGCATAGGATTATCAACAGTTAATACTGAAGTTGAACGACCTCACAGTTTCTTTCATCTGGCCAAGAAAAAAAAGGGGGAGAAAAAAAATCAGCCCAGGGTGTTTTTATGTTGCATTCCTCGATATAAAAACATACCTGCTTCCCTGAGATACTTTCAGAATTGTCCCAAACCCCTCAGATACGATTTTTTTTTTACGAACTACCTTTTTTTCTATTTCCCCCCGCCTTTGTAGATTTTGTTTTATTATTTTTTTTCCGTAGCTGCTGGAGAGTTGTACGTCTGGGGTTTGGGCCGGGCCTGCGGACAGCGCAGAGAGGATGTCTTGCGTCCGCTGCAAATGAAGACGCGCAAGTGCAATGTAGTCGCGGCGGCTGGAGGGAGCGCGCACTCTGCAGCACTGACAGGTGAGTCCTATGGTTGACAGTAACTACTGTCTGTGTACTGTGGCCCTCGTTTGTCTGTGCCTGTGTGGATTTTTGTAGTTGCAGCCACAGTGAGCCTTGTTTACATGGCAGGCGCAAGAGGGCGCTATTCAAACAGCACAGTGTTATACATTATCTGATGTCCTTGGTGTGATTTGCTTTGAATGGCTGTCCGTTCATAACTCGCCATTTGTTTGGTTGTTTAGGGTGTCGTGTTTTTAATGTTTTTAATGTTCCTAATGTTCTTAACCAGTTCGCGCCGGATGACGAATATAAATGCAAAGTTTTCCCCAGATTCAAAACGGATGACGCTAAAACACGCCACGAGCAAGGCCGGAAATGTCAGTCAGCAGCGAGCAAGGCCAGAAATGCGTGGGTGTGCTTCCCGGTACTATCGGCCTGAACCTGCTTCAGATCAAGTTTCGTTGAAATTAATCGTGCGCGTCGGCTCGGTGATGTTAAAATAATCCCGGCGCGAACTGGTTAATGTTCTTAATCTGCAGATTTGTTATGATTTCTTAATGTGCTATTCTCTCAATAGTTTTAATAAAAAAACCGAAAAAACAACCAACAAAAAACTAAAATACCAGTTTTTCACATCAGCTCTTTTCTCCCGATGTTAATTTGTCCCTTTTGCAGTCTATCAGAGGGTAGTATGCATGGGTGGAGTCTAAATATTATCATATGACGTGATGCTACATAATTCTGTGACAAAGTCTATGCTAATATGCCAAGCCAAAAACAAATTGTCCTATCCTTCTTTTTGTGTGAAAAAGTTTGGATTGGATTGACATGCCACACGAAAACTCAAACTTTAGTGGGAAGAAAATGGCATAGAACTACCATCGGAATTATCCTCGGATAATGGTTCTGCGTGTTGTGAAAATGGACCTTTCCGACGGGTGTCAAATTTGTATTGATTTGATAGTACGGTACATACATACGTCCCACACTGAATTTCAAGCATTGCCTCTTTGCAATTGGAATGTGTCTGGTCATTAGTACTTGACATCTTTTGTACGTAACATTTTTTTCTGTTTTGCTTGTTTGAGTTGAGTTGCGCTTTTGATGAAATGTGTCTTTTCCCCACCACCCCACCCCACAAAAAAAAAAAATTGGTTTATTCTGTCAAATTACTTTGTTTCTCACTTTCACGTTATTTTGTCACTTTCTGTGATTTTTTTAGTTGTTTGGTTCAGTTGTGTTATTGATTAACCTGAAATGTTTGTTACAAATTCCCACGAGGGTAGTTATTGTGCAGCATTTTCTCTGTTGATGTTAAGAACATTAACAAAATAACTAAATTACATTTAAAGGTAAGATACACCATTGGTATTTGCTTGAATTATCATGAATAGGTGGATTTGGGGGTTGTATTTTATAGTAAATATCATTTAACTGACCTATCCAAAGTTTTACAATCATTGATGCCAAGAAAAGCAAGAAAAACAGCTTTTGTTTTCAACCGGCGTCGGGCAGTTAACCTTATGTTATTATTGTTTTGTTCGCGATCGCCGCCCGGCGACCGCTTAATAAAGTTTAATAAAATTCAATATTTCGGAATAATTACAGGATATCTAGCGCAATCATTTTGCTGGATGCCTAGAATCATTATTTACTTTCAAATAAGTATGATGTTTTGTATCCCTAACCCTCCAGGGTATTTTGGCTAGAAACCCTGCCAGACGCAACATATTGCATACTTTGTCACATTGACTTGTGTGCAGAGTCCAGCAAGGTCAAGCAGTCACCGCAGATGCACTGTGCTGGATTTGGCAGGGTTAGGGTTAATAATTCGGCAAATGGTGTATCCTACCTTTAATCAACACTTTTACAATTGTCTGATGTGATACATCATGAGATCCAGGGTCATAGCCCCAGGGAAACCCGGGGTTCCAAGGGACAATATGCCATGCCCTCCAACAATCTGGGGATATTACCAAATGCACCAGCATATAATAAGAGGTTGTATTCCATCCAGCCGCCCGCCCCTGACTGGTGGACCCAGACCGCCCCTGTATCACATTCACAGCAGACAATTTGGTTAGACCATGGTTGTATTTTTATAACTCGTTTGACACTTAAAAATTATTGTTTTGATTGTAAGTGAAATGTTGTTTTCTGTAAAGACAGCATTGTTTTCTCTTATATTTTGACACCCACATGTTTTTTTATCGAATAGTCAACAGGACTTTTGTTTCCAGTTTGTCATCTCAATGTGCATTTTAATTGAACAGTCCATTTCTTTGGTCTTTGATGAAATTCCTAATTTCCTCGCAGTTCAGTATCCATTCTGTGTTTGCACAAAATTGCTAGGACCCAATACAAAACAAAGTTGAGGTTTTGTTACCAGTACACCCAGATTACAGCGTTGTCCTATAATCGTAGATGGTTCATTCATGTTCATAATACAGAAAAATAGAATTACAATAGGAATCCATTACTATATACTACGAGTATCCGTAATGTCTGTGGGTACCAGTACATGTAACCTTTTTGCACAATTATGAGGACCACACACCTCTTGAGAGCGATAGTTTTGTATGGGGACCGAAAACACTATGGGGACAGTAGAAAGTACCTGTAACTCTGTCATAATTTTCCCGACAATAGAAAACGTTACCATAAACATGAGAACACTTCCCCATAATCAGTGCCAGCTGGCCTACTCTCCTGAGGCTACCTACATGTACATGCAGGGTTGTAGTCTAGTGGAGTCCCTGCAAGTCCGTTCACAAGTCCATTCGTGAACCAGCCACAAGTCCCTTCATAAAGGCAGTCACAAGTAACTTGGAACTAGAGGACTTGTGATGGACTTGCAGGGACTTGCAGGGACTTGCAGGGACTTGCAGGGACTTGCAGGGACTTGCAGGGACTTGCAGGGACTTGTGGTGGACTTGACTACATCCCTGCCTATATGTACCACTATGTTTATTTATCAATTTGACCTTTGATTGTTTACCCCAAATTGATTGCTGTGGCAACAAAAAACTTGGTCAATTCACTCCCCCCCCCCCCCCCCCCCCCCCCCCCCCCCCCCCAATTCATTATTATTGACTTCACCCTGCAACCCCAGGGTCAAATCATTTAATTCCAAGTTGAATGAGATATATGGGTCAAGATTAAACTTCTCTTCACAAAATATAGGCCCAAGGGATTCTCTGTTTATTTATTTTAGTCATTTTTTCTTCTTCTTGTTTTCATGGGTGACTTGTCATTGTAATTTATTTTACCAGGCGTTTATTTCATTGTTGATAAGTGGGACAAGGAGTGCATGCAGTATTTGGCAAGTTCTACTCTTGCTCTGTTGTATAGTATTTCATTGTCAGTTTCCTTGAGTTTTTGGCCATTTGCAATAGACTGTTTAATAAGGTAATATATGTTGTTGGGCCTGGATGAGTCCCATGAGCCAGTTCAATACCAGCCAATTACATATTTAATCCCATTCAAAAATACCTTTTTGGTAAAACACACGATCAAAACAAGTTCTTATGATTTTGTTAAGTAATACTACTTCATATTTTGTGAAACACTTCTCTAGCTACGTTTATGATTATGTTCCTCACTTGCGTAATCAGTCACACACATAAACAACTCCTAATATGGACATTAGCGCACGGGTCCCGCGTACTGCGCTATGTTACGCAGAACGCAAGCTGCTGGTACAGTGTGGATTAATGACTATGAAATATGGACGACTCGTTTGTGATATTGTGCATGCCTTGTGAGGTTTCAACCAATATACAAGTAAATGGGGTATTAGAGCAACCAGATTTTACAGGTATTCAATTTTTTTTTTTTGAAAACTGGCCCCGGTGTTTTATTGGCTGTTTGAAACTGCCTGTGTGATGGGCTCTCGACCAATAGGAATGTGTAAACTGTCTAAGGTATTTATGAATGGCAAAATCACAGCGTGATGCCAAAAAGGATTTTTTTTAACCCATTTACATTATGAATTGCTCAAACCATGTGAATTGTACAGAGCCTTATAACACTTTTAATATAGTATTTTTTGTATCCAGTTATAACATCACAGTAAAGAAATGGCTCCAAGGGTCAAAATTAGGCCATTTTTATTACTCGTATTAATATCTTGATTGGTCATTGCATGTTGGTTTTTTGTTCATTTTTACCTGCATATACATGTACTGTCTTGTGGTTTGAGATTGGTTTGAGATGTGCAACCCTCAATCTGTGTGTTATGTAATATTATGCCATGTGATCCAGTATCGACAATGAAATGTTGTTTTACACAGGGGTAGGTAAAAGTTGACACTGTACTCTTATTGCATTCATGAGATACATTGATTTTGAAACAGTTGTTCTCACATCTTCCAGAATTGACACAAATTTGTTGCAAGTTGTGGCGGGAGGCCCATATATGTGTGATTCCAGAGACAAGTGCAGTGCCCTTGCACTGACAGACGACACAGCTCGCTAATGAGCAAAATGAAAAATTGACGTCGTCGAGCACAAATAAGCGTTGTGTCTCTAACCCAATTTTATGAGAGATGGTGTGAGGAAAGTGCATCTGTCATGAGGGAGGGGCATTTTGCGACAACCCATTTTGGTCTCTTGGTCTCCTATACTCTCGAGGAAACTCAATGAGAAGAAGTTCAGCCATTTTTATTTTCTTTCTCCCTCCTTGTCCCCTTTTTCTTTAGTTCCCCCAACTATCTTTCCCTAATAAAGTTTTGAGAGCAAAGTTATGCTCAAGTAAGATAAATATTTTACTGCAGATTTAAAAAAAAAAAGTCATATTGGAACCAATTTGTTACTCTTGAACTAGTTCTAACACCTGGCTGAATTTTTATTTTACACTTTTAATGACACAAGTGTTAATAATTAGCATTTTAACCCCTCATATTTAAGATACTAATGACAGTAATCTTGGAAAAAATGTCCCCGGGCCAAAAAACAACAATGTGTTGCACCCATTGTAAAACGGCTGATAAAAGGCCACACCTCAGTGACCTTTGCGACAAAAGTGTTTTGCAATCCCGCCTTTGTTGATAAGCCCGCACGTTCCTACTCCAACATGCCTCCATATTATTGATGATCTATACAGACTCAACTGATGTGCACTGCTCGCTGTTTGTTTACCCGACAATTCATGTGCCTAACATTGTACAATGGAACTAGCTGGCCCTATCACGCACCCCTCATCATAACCAGTGTTAGTCCGCCTCAGGAACTATTTAAGCACGGATGACGCATAGAATTGGACTGCCAGTATTCGATGTATATATGTTAAAGAGAATAAAACATCTGCAAACAAATAATAATAACTACCAAATTATTATAAAATACCTTATTATGTTGTTGAATGTTAGTCGAAAACATCCTGTAAAATTATGGCACCAGAGGCCAATTTCATAGAGCTGTTGAGCACAACAATTTGCTTAGCACAAAAAAAGTTTTGCTCAGTAAAAACAGGTTACCAGCCAAAACTCCATGTGCTTTTCATGCTAAGCAAAAACCAGCTGAATACCAGTCACAAACAATATACATCACCTGAAAATTTGGTTCGTAACCCTGTTTTTGCCAAGGTAGAATTTTCATGCCAAGCACATTTTTGTGCTTAGCAGCTTCATAAAATTGGCCCCTGGTGTGCCGTCCTTTAAAAAAAAGTGGTATTCAATTTGCAACACTGGTCGGCCGATCAGCATTTGAAAAACTGGCAGAATCATGTAACTTTAATACGTCTCATTGGCCACTTTCAAGCAATTACAGACCGGCTTTAATATATGCTGGTGCACTTCGTGCCAATTTTTTTTGGAAATTCTGCTTTAAGTTTACCACTGGTAAATAAGAGTTACGAGATAAGAATGCTATAATACGACTAGTGAACTTGTGAACCCGAGAAACACGATGTAATTGGAATGCAGCATGGGATTAAAAGCAAATTCGAAGACAATTCACGTAATTTTACACATCCCTACAGCTCAAAAAGTACATTTTCCCAATGTTAGTAGTTTTTAAACTACTTCAATAAGATCTTGTTAAAGATGGACGACAACGGAATAATGATAAAGGCTGTGTTGCTGTTTTTGTTCGAGAAATGTATAATGATTACTAATATATCATTAGTATTCAATAAAACTTGTTCCTTCCGTGCCCCCCAAAAAAAATTAAAAATTGATCGGCGTTCTACGACCCAGAAAAACTCAGTTTCAGCAAAAGCCCTTAACTCATGAATAATTCATACTTTGTGTGTGACGTACTACCCATGACGATTTACTCGGGTCGATCGTGTGCGTGCATTTTTACCGTACAATGCAATGCGGAATAACAGCGGACAAGCTAGGCTATATTTTGGTACACACGGAATAACATGGCGTCTTTTGTTTACTCTTGGTTGCTCATGGGTAGTACGTCATCACTTTTCGCTGGTTTACAAGTCCGCTGGTACTATATCGTGGATTTCATTGTGGTTTTCAGTGGATCTTTGCCGGGAACCAGTACAGGGCGGGAAATTTCAAAATCGAAGAATCGAGGTCAAATTTTTTCGGTCAAATTGCAACAAAATTATTTAGAGAAAAACATGACCGTAACAATAAAGTGTTACCTGAACACAACATAAACAAGGTCCGATAATAAATTTAATGTGTGAGTTTTCGTTGTAGTCCATCTTTAAGATCAAAATATTAGGCCCTCTTAACTTATTTGATTTGTATATTTCAGGTCATTCCAGCCAGTAAGCAGTTTGCAGCAAATTTTAATCTTATTCATACTTCAATAAACATGATTTTGCTAGTTGGGTACCCAGAGGAGCAGTATTTGGTGGTCGGTCGAACCTACATGTGCCTGTATGGCATGTATGGTCAAACTGTCATAGGAAATTGATACAAAAATTCCACGTTTCTTAAAAGTGACAGGGGCCCATGATTTCACAGGATGCGAGAGACTATTAATATTCACTTTACAAATAAGGTATTTTCATAATAATGTACTTTTGTATGTTTATGACAAAAAAACTGTTTAAAACTGTAGAAATGCTCACTAATGAAAACAAACAATTTAATTAGAGTACCTTCCAAATTTGTTCGGAAAAAAGTTTTAAAAAGAAACACCCACTTTAATTAATGTTGACATTAAACTTATTTTACATTTAGATTTAATTTCAATATTAATTCATTTGATACCAAGTTTATTATTTGGGTACACATACTAAATTAAACTGTGATGTTAACAAATCAATTGTTTTCTGTAACCATGTCCAAATCGTAATTAATTTGCCCGAAGGAATCCACAGTATCACTAAAAATGTTTAACAAAGTTCCCTCTCATGCCAAACAAGCTGTCCCGTATACCGGTATATTGTTCTGAGTCAATTTTCTTTACCGGCGTTGGATCAATACTTAAAGTACACTCCCTCAGGTTTGCACAGTACCCTCTCCTAAGCCGCACAGTGCCTCCCACAAAAGGCCCGGATTATAAAGTAAAACTAATGAAAACAGGCTCCCCATTGTAACCAAGGCGACCTCTAGGTAGCTAAGCAAGCAAGTCTCGACGTCGGGAGCCGCCAGCGATTATCCGCCGATACACAAACAATGACACCAAACCCACTGCCGAGTTTTGTTCCCCGTCTTCTGCTTTCACCAAAAGATTTTCTACTGCCGTCTCTTTCCCTCCCCAAAATAACATCCATTCAGGTCCCTGCCCGATGTATAACATTACATCCAGCGAGAAACCCTTAGGGACAATCAGTCGGTTAATCCCCCCTGTAAATTCAATAAATGGATTAAGTCTGGCCCCCGCTACCCCTTTGGTTTGTTTAGCAACGCAAACTTAGTCCCCCCCCCCCCCCCCCTCCCCCTTCGGGACATATTGAGAAAAGAGTAGGGGGGGGGGGGGGGGGTTGCCCATGTACTTCAAGAACAGAAGGGGGGAAAATGAAACTGCTCATTCTGAACTTCAACTTAAGACGTAGTTAGGACGAGGGCAACACTCGGGCATCGTTACGGAAATCAATTCCAATATTTTTGCGCTGTTTCGGGCAGCCAGACCGCATTATGGTTTCTGCGCTGCTGGCCTGAACCAAGTTTCCCTCCCGATTTATTTGAACTTGACCCACGGGGTCCCGGCCGGCACCGGCAAGGCACAGGTGGGTCCATTGATCTTCTCCGTGACAACAAAAGACCGGAGCCTGGCCCAACTACCGCAGATCTCCAGAGAGGAACGGCACAGCGATTGGGTTTCATGACACTCGGGCCCCGGCAAGAGACGAGGGGTCGGCGCATGAATGTAGCCGTGTGTACATTAGCGCATTCACCCCGGCTCAAGCAAACGGGGGATTCATTTACCATCGGATCGAAGGTGAATATCCTTGCTGTGGTTTTAGTTTCCTCTTTGTGGCCCAGAATCGCCCCAGGATCATTCATGCTTAGAGGGCTACACGTGTGTTATTTTTGCTAATCTGCTTAGGCCCGAGAGATGAAAATCCATACACATCTTATAAGGGGGAGATGGGACTTGTTTCACCCTAAAGTTCTTAATTTTACTTTTAGAAACGGAAACTTCTGAATCACTTGGGAGGTTTTTTTACAGGAATTTGCTGAAACAAACTCAGTTTCTTTTTAAATTTTGTTGTATGTGATTTACATCTGGGATACTACATTTGTTATTTGTACTAGGATCAATAAATGTGCCTATAAATTAATTAAAAAAATTATGTTACAATAGAAAAGCAAAGCCTAGAGGTTAAAATCAGAAAGCGTTAATAAAATTGATTTCTGTGTTAAAATTTCACTTGCAAGATAAGAATCGTAAATTGTTTATAAATTGTCCTGATAAATACACATTTTTCACTTCGATATAGCATGATGTACTTTGGCGAGCATTTAAGACTATTATTATACAGATTTGTTTGTAGTATTGTGCATTCCGTATGAGGTTTCAACATATAAAAGTCCAAAATTAAGGTGCCACTGGAAAAGCCTCTAAAACTGACTGGGCCATGTTTTATTGGCCGCTTAAAGGTATTAGATACACCATTGGTGATTGCTTGAATTATCAGGAATGGGTGGAAATATCGTTTAACTTTATCTCTGAAGTTTTACAATCATGGATGCTGAGAAAAGCAAGAAAAACGGCGATCGTTTTTAACCAGCGTTGGGCAGTGGTTCTTATTGGGGTTTTTTTCGCAATCGCCATGCGGCGAACTTGAATTTTTGTTGGTAAATTATTTTGTTTAGAACAATCACGGTATATATCTAGCGCAATAATTTTGCTGGATGGCTACAATTATTATTTACTTTCAAATAAGTAAGATATTTCTTAATAATTCAGTAGTGTTTTTTTTTTTATATCTGCAAGTGGTGTATATCCTACCTAAGAGGGGCCAAGCTCCTAGAAAGAAATGGAATCTAAACATCCTCCAGTCACCAAGTAGGATAGTAGACTTCCGAGAGAACTTGCAGTCCTTGCTTGAACAACCTAGCACTATCACAGAAGAGTCATCCCCTGATGAAGCACTCTGAAATCACATGAAGATGGCTGTCCTGGAAACATCTGAAGAAATCCTTACTTTCTCAATGAAGAGAAACGAACTGGTTTGATGAAAACAATACCGAAATCCAAGATCTATTGGCAAAGATAAATCAGGCACATCAGGCCCACTTGGCCCAACCATCTTGTCGGCGGTAACAAAAACTGCCTTCCATCAGGCGTGCAGCATCTTTCAGCATCTTTCAGCGCTAACTCTAGATCATTGAAAATACATGGTGATCATTCCTTGCTGAGAAAACTACAAGGGGTTCTATAAGGCTCTGAAAACTGTCTACAGTCCATCTTAACAGACCCAGGGCCTAATGTGGAGCGAAGATGGGAATGATCTCCTAACAGGCAAAAAAGTAATTTTGGACCACTGGTCTGAGCACTTTCATACGCTCTTAAGCATGCCACAAAGACTACCCTCTTGGTAAAATGCTGAATCATGGGTGTAGTACTGCCACCATGTACGCCTCCTAGAATGCTTACATCAAAGCTGTCTCTGGCCGCTCCATCCTCAATGTTCACTAGATTGATCTGGTGACTAATATTCAGGTTTTGCAATATGCAGGGATCTCCAGCATCAAGGCCATACTTCTTCGATTCAGGTTAAGGTTGGAGGACCACTGATTGACAAAGATGACCCTGTTTGGGGAACTCTCCACTGGCAAGCGTGATAATAAAAGGGTTCCCAAGAACTCTCTAAAAAAATCCCTCAAGGCCTACAACATTGACCATCGCAAATAGATAGTGCAGGCTGCAAGCCGAACTGCCTGGTCAGAGGTGCTTTATCTGCCTTCGAGACTAACAGAAGCAAGCTTGCTGAGGACAAGAGAAAGCCCCCAGGCCAAGATTAAACCCCAGGCCCAGGCCAAGCCCACTCGCCAATCCTTTCTCTATCCACAGCCACTGTACTAGAATCTGTCACTCCCAGATAGGTCTCCTGAGCCATCAGTGTGCCTGCATTCGAAATGGACACTGGACAGCTTCATTAATCTTCCCTCGTAAGCCAAGCCAATGGTATTGTATAAAAAAAATTCTACATGTACACAGGATGACTTTGTACCTTCCACACGCACTGTGGACAATTCCTTTGTTCATCATTTTTAGTTTTATTTAAACAAGTCGAATCGTGTAGGCCCATCATTTAGTAGGTAAAAGTTTGTATTTTTTTCAATAAAATATCCGATGTGTCAGAAATATTTTAAATCGCTTTCTTTAGAGATTGCCCCTCAAATCTGGTGTTCAAATTAGCTACAGAAACTATATATATGGCCCTAGGCAAACAGTTGTCTTTCAAGAGTGAGAATGTAATTTAATAGTTTCCGGATGATTACAGAAACCATCATGAGACATTCATATCATGAGACAAGATGACCCTGTGACCGATCTTTAAGTTAAGAAGAGTTCAGTGGCATTGCTAAGGAAGTTAGGATGCACTGAACGCATCTCACCTCGTGCATATTTATTACCTCCAAAATTTACCCGCTCCCCCTTATTCTGTTCATTGGCCATTTGTGAGGCGTTTTGACAAAATGAGACGGAACTGAGCACAGGGCATAGTGGAGAAAACTGCTAATAATTAATAATGGGTGGATTTTTTTTAGTTTTCAGATTTATTTAATTTTTTAATTTTTGACATGCCTACTAAACTACATTTTGTTAAAAAAATTGTATGGAAGTAGTGGAAAAAAAGTGTTTTTAACCAGTTCGCGCCGGATGACGTATATAAACGCAAAAATTTCCCAAAATTCAAAACGGATGACGCATAAACACGCCAAGTTCAAGTTCGGAAATGTATGTCAGCAGCGCGCAAGGCCAGAAATGCGTGGGTGTGCTTCCCGGCACTATCAGCCTGAACACGCTTCGGATCGAGTTTCGTTAAAAATAATCCCGCCCGTCGGCTCGGCGTTGTTAAAATAATCCCGGCGCGAACTTGGTAAGAAAAAACATTGACATTTTCCCATATAACATGTATAAAACTCGAAACTTCAAAGGTCTTTTTCTCAATGTTTTACTTTTGCGACATAAACAGCCATAACTTGTTAATGGGATGTCCGATTAAAGTGCAATAAACAGTATTGTAAGGAAAATTGTATCATCGTTTTGAATACCTGAGATCCCTCATTTAAAACTCTGCCCAGTTCCATCTCATTTTGCTAGAACCCCTCACATTCTTAATTTAATCTTTGTGATTAACAAAATACAATGTTGTCTCAAATCTGTTCAAGGCCGCCAACTTTTACTAATTTTTCTACTAATCCACATGTGTTTTCTGTTTTTAATTAATTAGATTTTTTTTTACGGTATCAAACTTTTAAGAAGCTGCCACAATGGGTTCCATGAAACAAAATAAAATGTTAAGCATGAATGAATGAACTCGCATTGGGGTCATTCCATAAATGTGAGGTCCAGTGATAACATTTATACATTTCTATAATTTCTTGAGTTTTTTTGTCATCCTTAGTAGTCAATTTGTTATTGTGTAACTACCATAATTTCCTACTAAATAAAACTAAACAATATTTATATTGAGAATGAATTGTCCTCATTTCGGTTTAAAATTATTATTTTAACATTACAGAGTGGGATTATTTTTAACGAAACTCGATTTGAGGTGGGTTCAGGCAGATGGTACCGGGAAGCACACCCACGCATTTCCGGCCTTGCTCGCTACTGACAGACATTTCCGGCCTTGCTCGTGACGTGTTTATGCGTCATCCATTTTGAATCTGGGGAAAACTTTGCGTGTATATATATATATATATAAACGTCTTCCTGCGCGAACTGGTTAACCATGTACAAGTATATGTATTATTGCATACAATTTTCCTGGAAACCTCCACTTAAAGGTAGGATACACCATTTGCAGATATCAAAAATATTTACTACCGAATTATTAAGAAATATCTTACTCATTTGAAAGTAAATGTTGATTCTAGGCATCCAGCGAAAGGATTGCGTTAGATATCCTGTAATTATTCCAAAAAATATAATTTTATAATGAAAATTATAATGAAAAATTTGCTCGACGCCGGTTGAAAAAACCCGCTATTTTTCGTGCTTTTCTCGGCATCCATGATTGTAAAACTTCGGACAGCTCAGTTAAACGATATTTACTATAAAATACAACCCCCTAAATCTACTCATTCATGATAATTCAAGCAATGACCAATGGTGTATACTACCTTTAAGATGCTTGAAATTAACCATATTGAGTAATTCGCAACTGGTGCATATTTGACTGCATTGTGCAGCCTAAAAGCTGTCAATAACTTACAGCAGATATCACTTGGTGATGAACCTCTGTATGACGTGCCAATAGTTCAAGTACATTAAGGCCTTTTGATAGCCCAGGAAGAGGGTCAAATGTACCCTCTTGGGAATCTGTTAACCCCTCAGTTTACCTGGTTAAGCACCTGACAAGCGCCATAGTGCCTCACATTAACCCACAAGGTCAAAGGTTATACATTTTGGGGTCGGAGGTCGCATATATCTCACCCCGGGAGGAGTCAACAAGTTTAAAGTATTTAATGCACTATATGCACCCCTCTGAACTCATGACAGGCTCCTGATTAATAGTTGTGCTTGTATTGGATTTTTTTTGGGGGGGGGGGGGCTCATTTTTTTATGACTGTTGTCTGATTGTAGAGCAGGAAAAATAAATTGTGTTATCATTGTGTCAACAAAAAAGTGATCGTGGTTGGCAAAGTACACATTTTCGAGCCAAACAAACTTCAGCTATGTCTTATTATTAGGGAGAAAAGACTTCAGCCCTTAACAAAAAAAGACTGTTGGAGGGGGAGAAGAGGAAGGGTTGCTGGAATGGGGTCGTGTTTGTTTGTAGTGCTTGTCCGCACCACCTGCGTTAGGACTTGATGGATTTGAAGGGGGGGGGGGGGGGGGGGGGGAAGGCGGCTTCTAACAAGATGATGGAGACTCGGAGAGTGATACATGATTGGTTGGGCTTGCTAGGGGATTGGCATGCAATGTATCTGAACAGTCCGATGAAATGATGGAAATTTGTGAAACAGCCAAGGTTTTTTTTCTTTCTTTTTCTCAAAATTTACAATAGTTTTGGCTATCAACATTTGTCATGAGTCGTCTCCTATTGTTGTACATTGTGCCTATATACTTTCAGTATTTATGATTTCTCATTTAAATGTTACAAAAATGCTGTCTTTTGAAATGTATGATAACTTCATATGTGACCCGCTCCATCGTAATCAGGAATAAGTCGCTGGGGCCGTTTTATGCAATCGGTCGTTGAAGTGAACGCATGGGTGAAAATCGTGACCAAGTTGTTTTTCTGAACATTGTATTTTTAGGAAGTGTAGTTATCACAGATTATTGTCATTAATGTCTTGTATGTAAAAACCATCAATAAAGAAAAAAATGAAGAGGATTTGTGTGCGCTGTCTGTATGATTTTGGTCAATTTTGTTTATTTCAAAGCTGTTTTTCTCGGAATGTGGATTCGACAAATAAATATACACCTGTCATCTTCATCAGACCATAACTCGTTAACCTAAACAGATACACACTTGTGATGGGTATCATTAGAAAGTTTATGACATTTCCTTTCTCACCATGTGCATATCTCAAAAAGTCATTTTGAGACTTATTCCTGATTTCGATGGAGCGGGTCACATACATTGAAGATTCGTGGGAAAGTTGCTTAGAACCCTGCAACTGATACCCGATGCAATAAACATATTGCAGAAAAAAAATTCTCATTAAGTTTTACTGGATTTTTTTTCTCAAAATTTAAAACGGATGACTTATAAACACCTCATGAGAAAAAAATGTTTGTTCTATCAACGGATGACACGTTAACCCGTCAGGCATGGCAGTTCTTAATAATTAAAGCAATTACCAATGTGTATCCTACCTTCTGCATTTTTAGGATCAGGCACAAAGTCTGCTGGTATCCCTCAGACATATGAACAGACAGACAGACAGACAGATAGACAAACAAACAAACCAATCAATCAAACCAATCAATAGATTGTGTTTACCAGCTGTGCACTGCCTGCCTGACCTCTAGACTAGAACTGATTATTTGATCAAAGCAACAATTGGAACACCCATTTTTATTTTGTTTGGTTAGGATAATGTCATTTGAACTGTGCTCCTATTGTAACAACCTGTACTCTTCAACGGACAATAAAGGGCATAAATGTATGTTATCAATTGCCAAAGGTTTTATTCAAAGTCATAGCTTTGGGTCATGAATTGAAATATCAGTACTTCAGTTGTACCATAGAGCAAGGAACTTGTTAGCCTTTAAACAAGGCCACATGTCTGATAAACGCCGAGCGACTAAAAAGAGACTAATCGCGAAAACCTGAGTGACGTCAGTGCGAATTGCCCAGACAAGTGGCCTTTATCAATCTGGTTTGGATTTCTTATGTTAACCTTTGTTTCCGACTGGAATCGCTACCGAAATGGTAGCGTCCAATCAGCGAACGTATCTCCGCGTGGCGTCAGCTTATATTTGAGTTGGACTAGTTCATTTTACAAACAGGGAATGTCCAATCATGTCACTTACAATATTTAGCTCAAATCATTAGTTGCTTCCTAATTTATTGCAATTTTGCATGTAAAATAGATTTAAATGTGATATCTTGTATTTATCATTCATATATTCAACTCTGAAGCAAAATTTATATACGTTTTTGTACCTTTTCTTACATGCTTTGATATTGACCGAATCACGAACGAAGCCAACTGGGAGATCGCCGTTCTGATTGGGCGTATTGGCATGCTAATATGTATCTATGAATAATTCATGCCGAGCAGTGAAACCTACATTGCAAAAGGCCTCGTGACATTCGTCACTCGGTCGCGCGTTCACCCCGGGTATCTAGACTCATCTCAGCCGCTTAGCCAGAGTCACGAGGCCTTGTCAAAAGGCTAGGAACTTGTATGATTGCACTCTAAGTCTAACTGGTTTCATGTAATATGTATTATTGTTGTAATGCTCGAACAGAGTTGAATTTAGTTGTAGTTCAAACAACACTTTATAACATTATTAGGGATCGGAAGGTTATAAACTTATTCTTCTCGTCAAAGAGTAATTTATCAAAATTTATGTATTTGATGTACATGTACTTTTTGTACTCAGTTCGAATTGATAGGTGAATAACACTTCAAAATGTCAATTTCACAGATCAGTAATGTCTTGAATTATTTCCTGTCTGTTTGATTTTAAACTTTTTTTTAAAAACCTGTTACCTGTTACCAGACTTTTGTTAAAATATAAACAATTAACAAAATGGACAATGGACAAAAAAATCCACCCTTATTTACATTTTCCTTGACTACTTATGTGAATTTTGTTTTGTTTTATGTCATTCCATTTGTGTGTGGCTTTCTTCAGCATTGGACAATAAAACACTTTTTAAAGTTTCTGCCAAGTTTTTATTAGTACTAGTTTTTATAAAACCTATTTTGCATACTCTCATAAAACCCAAGCGTTTCCCTAAAAACCTCCCCAACCTTTCCACAAACAAATAGCTTTTGGTGTGTCTGTCAGCCATTATCAGCAAACCTAAAAATAGCCCAAATAGCATAAACACTGTAACCCCTTGTCATAAATATTATGGTGAAAACCGTTATCCTGTCTTATAATCGGTTTAATACACGTACCACATGGTCCTTAAATGTTTTTATTTTGAAAAGTGAGTGGGTTCATTATCTGTTTTTTGGGTTATTACATTGTTCACAAAAGTTTTGTAATTCCACCCCCATAAATAATACCATGGAGCTATGAAGAGATCCATGATAATACAGAATCCTGTATTGCTCATTTTTAGCAGACAGCATAATAATGCACACTCCACACACTGTTGATATTGAGTCTTCACATAAATATTTAGAAAGGTCCAGCTAGCCACTGGGGCATGTAATTGATGGCTTCTAAGGTCACCTGTGGTCAATGTACTGACCCTGAGGGCGTGAAAGGTCAGTGAAGTCAGCTCAGGACAAGTTTGAGTACACAAGGGTTAGATCACCAGGGATAATAATGTGTGTGGGGTTGTTAAAAGCTAGAGTGTTTGGAGGGTAGGTGTATGGTATTAATGCATACATGTCCAAGCTAATGATGGCAAAGCCCAGTTGGATTCTTGTGGTCTAGGTGACCTCAAAACCACATTGGGTCAAATTGTGTAACAGTGTTATTACTGAGAAGTGTTATCTAACATAAAAGAGCAAATCTCTGTATATATGTTCATGTGTGTATGCAGTGTACATGTATGTCATGTCTGCATTTTCCTCATCACCAGCGACTTGAAGCTTGACAGTGGCATATTTGGCACAGGTACTGGCAGAGGTCCGGAACAGAATTATCAGAGCTGAATTTTTTAATTATGTAATTAAAGGTAATTACATGGCAAAAAAAATGACTAATTAACTTTAGTGATATCCCCGCAGATCCGAACAATGTGTAGTATTCAACTTGCACAAGTCCTTTGATCACTGTTATCCGCCCGTTCCCGACTGCCACATTTGAACGCGGCCAGATTGTTTAATTACATAATTAGAGATGATTAAATAACCCCCCCAAAAAGGAATAACTAGAACTATGTCTGTTCGATGAACAGAACATAGGACTTTTCTGCACTGTTTATTTGTTCATATTTTTATATTTTTTTAAATACAGAATCAACTGTAAAGTTTGAAATGTTTAGAAATTGCATTTAATGTATATTTTTGGCTGGAAAATGTTGCAGCTGCAGAGCCTCGTCTAGTCTCGGCCAAAGAGTGAACATTTTACAAAGTAAATTGGATTCCATATAGATATTACAGAAAGATGTATACGCAATGACGTTGCCTCCCCTTTTCCTGAATAATCCCCGTCCCTTCATTGCCGGAGATTCTCAACATGTTTTCTCTGAATGATCTCATAGAAAAATCTATACCCTCAAACTTGCCTCATCCCTGAACATTTTTTTCTTTGTTTGGTTACATACTCACGATCCAGAACCCACTTCCCAAACTGCTTTCACATCAGAAAGCACCACAACGCCACCCTATGAAAATAAACACTGTGCTCCCGACATGGCCTGGTGACTGAGTGTTGGGGGGGCTGCATGAGGACCAACCAACAGCACCAAGAACCACGTTACAGTCTATTGAAGAAATTCCAAACGCATTAATCATATTTGTTTCTTCCCTTACATAACAAAGAATAGGTGATGTGTGTGTGGGTTTTTTTAAATTGAAATAGGGGACGTATAACATTAGAGGAAAATATACCGGTAGGTCCCCTATTACGGAAAGGTCCCCGATTCCGATTCGTGTACAAAACCTATGGAAGACCTTCTGAAAAAAAGTACAAACAAAAGAGGGACAATATGAGGTCCCTGGTTGGAGGCGTATGCATGTTTGTACGAACCTTGCTATCTTAGTGTGGACTTGGTAACTAAAGATGTCCACACTTTACACAAACCTGAAACCTTCTATGGACTTGGCCATGTCCACGCAAGGTGTTTTTTTCTTGGATAAAGAATGCTAGGGATAAAATGGGTTAGGGTTACATATAGACAAATTTAAGAATAATTGATGCGAATAATTGATGTCCACAGGATGTGGAAAAATGTTACAGACTGTAGATTCGCACACGTCTGTTTTGGCCTTTCTGAAAAAAGTTTTACATGTCTAGGGGGAAATGGAGAAGGGTTATCTGTAGAAAAGTGAAGGGACCCAGGACCCATCCAAGGGGTACAGAATAAAACGGGAAAGTCCACAGTATGGAAGGTGTGATTGTGCGTGGTTACAACTGACACTGATGTAACTATGGTACATGTACTTGTACATTGTACAGATTGAGATAAGGCTATACCAAAAAAACAATTTACCAAGATACAGTATATGTATAACTCAAATCAAGAAATTCAAAAGTACATCACATTTACCACTGCAAAACCTTAGAGCTTTTCACCAGTTCGCGCCGGATGACGTATATAAACGCAAACATTTCCCCAAATTCAAAACGGATGACGCAAAAACACGCCAAGTTCAAGTTCGGAAATGTATGTCAGCAGCGCGCAAGGCCGGAAATGCGTGGGTGTGCTTCCCGGCACTATCAGCCTAAACCCGCTTCGGATCAAGTTTCGTTAAAAATAATCCCGCCCGTCGGCTCGGCGATGTTAAAATAATCCCGGCGCGAACTGGTTAATTTGACTGCAATTAATGTTGTTTTAATAAAAAGGTAATAAAAACAACATTATCAACAACAAAAATAATACAAAAATCTAAGAAATACATTACTTGACCAAGTGAAGTCTAAACCATCCTGTGAAATCATGGCACCTGATATGGTTGGTTGACCATTATTGGAAAAACCTTTTATGTTTTTCCTCAAATACGACCTGCAATTTACAAATTAAAGTTTGTTCGCATTTTGTTTGAAATCTTTTACGCAACAGAGAAGTGGTGCAACTGCAAACCACCTAACAATGTTTACTATAAAACAATTCTCAAATCCATCCATTTCTAACAATTACAGCAAAAGCAAATGTAGTATACTATTTGTTGTCTTCTGTGAATGCTGCTGTAATGACTGATTTCAACAGGGAGTTTTGTGGCTGTGTTAGGTAATTTACAGCCCCTCCCCCCTGCCTCCTCTTCAACAGCCCCACAGTGAGACCCAATTACGAGGCCCTTCACTCACACTGTTTTTGGCCCAGTAGTCCAACCGTGTCAAACTCAGCACGGAGAAGTGAATCATTCCTGCATCACGCAGCGCCAAAAGCTGTTCCCAGTCACAGATGATAATATTGCAACATTACAGGTTTTTTCAATACATGTACTTCATGGATCAGTAGGTATAGGCAAAGCATTTTATAATTTGTAGGTTGCCGGGCCAAAGAACATGTTATTACATGAGGACAAAAATATGTTTTTTCATGTACTGGTAATTAATTTGTGCATTTGTATTAATCTGCTAATTCAGGTTCAACAATTTGTAAAGTGTTTCCAGCTTGTACAATCAGAGGTCCCCCCAAGGAATTATGAGATTAAAACCTAATAATTATTAAACACAATAGGTGTCTAGCATCACCCTTAAACCTGGTGGTTTTTGTACTAGAAAAAGGGGACTTGATAGAGTGCAGACTTACAACCAGGGAATGACATATGTCACCGCTGTGGCGCTGTCACTTACCGCGCTTCATATGTCGCCATATCCCTCAACATTAAAAATCATTCAAAGAGATCCAGATACCTGATCTGATTCCAGATCACTGATCTGGATCCGGAACAATCTGAAAATGTAATGGAATTATCATTGACCCACAAAGTTATCTACTTACTAAGTTTCATTACAATTTCTTGAGTAGTTTTCCGTAATCCTGCTAACAAACGGACAAATAAACGCCAGGAAAAACGTAATCTGCTCGCGCAGGTACGGTAATTAACCTGTGATCATTTTAGCACTTGAACTGAATTAATAAGCTTGCACATCCAGGTAGAATCTCTTCATGACACATCCTGATCATGTGTCCAGAAGCCTAGACAATAAACGTATGATTAGTGTAAACAATTAATAAAAGGAGCAGCCTATTGGCCTCACATTTTGAGTTTCAAAAAAGGTAAGGAACTATAAAGTTTAAACTTTTATATTTTCCGCAAAACACCAAAAAGACCACCAAAAAACCTAACATACCACAGACTTTTGTAAACTGTTTTTGTAAATTTATTAGTACCGAAAATACCAACGATTTTCAAGTGAACATGAGCAGGCTCTGTGGTCCATTGCTAGCCCAGAGGTGTCAAGTTTATGAGGCTCTAACTGTCAAAGTGGTTGTGATATGAGCCAGGCGTGGGGCCATTTATTTTTTTGGTGTGTTCAGAGGTGGTAATGTTGATGAAGACATTGCCCTGTTATCACTTAGGGGTGGCCTCCCATATCATTGGCCATTTCCAGGGTAGCTAATTTCATGGAGTAATGTTGCTAAGTTGAATATCTCCCCCAGTGGTCTCCCCAGTGATTAGTAGCACTGTGACACCATCAGGGATGTGTAGGGGCCTTGTTGCTCAAAGTTAAATCATTAATTTTGAAATTTTCTGTGGATACAATATAATGCAGTTAGCAGATCCATGACATTAATAGTAGGATACACCATTGGTAATTGCTTGAATTGTCAGGAATAGGTGGATTTGGTAGGTTGTATTTTATACTAAATATCGTTTAACTGACCTGTCAACATTTTTATGATCATGAATGCTGAGAAAAACAAGAAAAACAGCCTTCATTTTTAACCGGTGTCAGGCAGTGGTTATTATGTTGTTCTTGTGTGGTTTTTTTTCGATCGTCGTCATGCGATCGCAATTTTTTTTAAATTAAATTCAATTTTTTGGAACAATTACAGGATATCTAGCACAATCATTTTGCTGAATGCCTATAGTAATTTACTTTTAAATAAGTAAGATATTTCTTAACTCGGTAGTAAGATTTATCTGCAAATGGTGTACCCTACCTTTAAGCGAAAGGTAGGATACACCATTTGCAGATATCAAAATTTTTTACTACCGAATTATTAAGAAATATCTTACTCAACTGAAAGTAAAAAATGATTCTAGGCATCCAGCAAAATGATTGCGTTAGATATCCTTTAATTATTCTGAAAAATATAATTTTATAAATACAATTTCGCGATCGTAATGTAAAACTTCGGACAGGTTACTTAAACGATATTTACTATAAAATACAACCCCCCAAATCCACCCATTCGTGATAATTCGAGCAATAACCAATGGTGTATACTACATTTAAGTGAATTTGTGCAGGTATACATGTACATGTAGGTTAGTGTGCAAACCAGAAAATTCACTGTCGGTAAAGTATTTTGCTTATTTCAGTTTCACATAGTTGAATAAAAAGGATTGAGGTAATTTCTCCTGATGTTAAGTTTGTTTTCATAAGGCTGCTACATGGTCCCTTGATGCCTTTGTCTCACCTACTTGATGCCTTTGTCTCCGAGGTTGTGAGAGGATTTTTTTTTAAAGGTAGTCCCAGGTTGCATCACTCGGAATATGCTGTTACAACCCTTTTGGTAATGGTCGGAACACTTGGTTCTGCATCTCTGTTACATGAAATGGGTCAGTGCTTTCAAAAGGGCAATGGCACAGAAATTGTACTGGTATATTTACATCATTGACTGGCATTGTACATACATACATACATGTACATGTACATGATACAAGTCAAAATCTGCTCCCATTCCGTAAACTAGACATACAGATTTTGTGGGAACAAACAACCATGTTTGGCTGATTGGCCCTTAAACCTCCTGTTCTTGGGCTATTCTCTGGGGTTTACAAATAATGTACCTAAAATATACATCCCTCATACACTTGTATTTCTGTCAACCAGAGAGTAGAGTTGAAATATATGTAATTTAAATGTATGAAGTGGGTTTATTTTTACAGGGCTGTTTGAATTAATACTTTATACAACCAGCAGGTTAACTGAAATGAGGCACACACATTAAGTTCTTTGGGGTGAATTTTATCAATAAATCAGCATAACCATGGCAACCCAAATGCATTTGGGGACTTCGTCCTCCCAAGGCTGAAGTCAGTCCATGCCAGCAACAGAGCTAATTTTGTCATAAATCATCTTCCTCACTTTTTTTTTAGCAACTGTGAGACACTGCAAAAGTATCGCCCTCTGGTAAATTCAGCATCTACCAGCCTCCCCAGTTCCCTCTCCTCATCCCTCTTCTTGCTCTCCCCCCCCCCTCCTCCTCCCCCCCCCCCTCCTCCTCCCCCCAATTCTCCTCCCCCCCCCCCCCCCTTCTCTCTTTTCCATATCCCGCAAAATATCAACTCTCTCATGATCATTCCTCATCTTGCACCATGTACTATCCTTAACATTATGGAAAAGAAACAACCAAAGGAAAAAAAAACAGAAATTAGTTCTGAGCTTGGCAGACAAAAATGGCCTCAAGGTTGGGGGGGGGGGGAGGGGAGGTCCAATGCTAAAATAACATTGTCCACCCTCAATGACCACACGCTGTCCACTCTTCCCCCTCCCCAAGGGAAGCTAACGATTGGTGAGAAAAAAAGAAGAAAACAAATCCAGGGAAAAAGGGAAATCCATGTCATAGTCAGAAGTGATAGTTTTTCTCGGCAGATGATTCCACCACCTCGGGTTTAAAATGCAATTTGGCTCTCATCCGTTTCCTCATCCGTGTTTGACCCGCTTTCCCCTTCATTTTTTTATTTTTTTTTTCTTCAGCCGCGGATGCAATTCCCAAGCAGCTGTAACCTTAGTTGCCTCTCCCCTCTCTCTGCCGTCTTTCTGTCCTCTATTGTTATCTTCCCTGTAGTTATATACATTGGGGGGAAAAATTCATCTATTGTTGTTTAGTCTGATGCTTCCACCTGTCAAAATATGTTTTGGTTGGCCAACCTGAAATGCTGTGATCTCATTTTGCTAGTGTAAATTATTTGCTGTATTTTCTTTTCTTTCTTTCTTTTACACCTCAACATTTTTTTATGTCTTATTTTACTCTCATTCGAGCTGTATGCGAGTGCCCTCTATCATTGTTTTTTTCAATTTACTTTGTCTTTAGGCTGTAAATTAGATGAAGAAGTAGTGATTGAAGGAAAGGAAAAGAAAAAAAACACGATTTGTCGGAAGGTATTGCTAGTTGTAGACATTTAAAGGGGAGTTTGGAATCAGAAATGAAGGGCCCAATAGGCCATATTATTGAGCGAGTAAATGCGCTGTAACGATGCCATTTTCTAGCTACAAACACTGACAAATCCTAGATCAAAGAATTGTAGTACCTGCTAAAAGAATAAATGTGTGGTTGGGAGGTATTTAAACACTATGTGACCGGTTGGAGTCTTGAAGTTGAATGCTATTAAGCTGAAGGTTCAAAAGTCGAAAGAAGTGAAAAATGGAAACGATTTTTTATTTTTTTTAAAACAATTATACTTCGTGTTTTTCAAAACGGCCCTCTAGCTAGATAATGGAGTGCCCAGCTTGCGTGTATGACGTAAACAAGTTATTGGTGCGCACGTCAAATAAACGCTAAAAGGCACTGAATTCCAAAATTCATACACCATTTACAGACATCAAAAATATTTACTACCGAATTATTGAGAAACAAATCTTACTCATTTGAAAGTAAATAATGGACGGCGATCGCGAAAAAACAAAGATAACATGAGAATAACTGCTCGACGCCGGTTGAAAACAAACGCTGTTTTTCGTAAAAATATAAAAAACAAGAACAACATAAGAACCACTGCCCGACGCCGGTTGAAAACGATCGAATACCGTTTTGTTTGCTTTTCTCAGTATCCATGATTGTAAAACTTCAGACAGGCCAGTTAAACGATATTTACTATAAAATACAACCCCCCAAATCCACCTATTCGTGATCATTCAATTACCAATGGTGTATCCTTAAGTGACATTAAAACAAAAATGAAAGTGAGGCCGTGTCCGAAACGGGTGCCTAGAGCTACGGTCTACGTCTACAGCTACGTCTACGTAGGCGCCAAGGCAAATGGAATTTGGACGCGGCTACGGTAGAGCCTACGGCTAGTTATTGCACCCACAAGCGATGCTTGAATTAGTGTTTGCAAAATTCCGATGTAAGAATTTACAACAATTATCGTCCGCTAGATGTTACGCAATGATTGTTTACAGCCAGTCGAAATACCTGATGATATTGACGTATTTGTCGATCTGTTAGTTGCAATTCAATGCTCTATCATTGAAAAAACGTTAGTGCTGCCGCCATTTTGTTTTGCCTGAGCTAGACAACTTCTTTTACGGCTAGATTTTGGTGACGTTGTATCCGTAGCTGTAGCTCTAGATGGCATTTCGGACAGCGCTACAAAATGGCTGCCGTAGACAATAGACCTAGCCGTAGCTCTAGACACCCGTTTCGGACACGGCCTGAGGCCCAAATGCAAAAAATAGACTGGTACCATCTCATTCAACATTTCACATTTATAAAATACATTCAGGGACCACATCAAAACTAGCTTCCTCATGAATAAGGTCTATAGGTCGCTTTCGAGTCCTTTACTTGTCCTAAAAGTATCAAACTTACAAATACTTAATTGCAGATCTTCGAAATACTTTTATTTGGTTCACTGCAACTCTGTATTACACAGTCACTAGCAAGTGTAAAAAGGAGACCCAAAAATAATAAACACATGATGAAAAACAACATGAATCTTTCCATACTGAGAAGATCACTCCATGAGAGAGAAACAGTCTCCCTTAAAGCGCATTTCAATGGCTTTGCAGAAAAATTGTTATTGGATAATATTTAGTTTCCAGTTGTACACTAAGCTGAAAAACCTGTTGGAATCCTGTGTGCCTATTTGGCATGTACAGGTCCCAACAAGTTTTGATTTTAAAACATCTTCAACTCCCTGTCAACAGGTGCCTGGCCTTGCAACAAATTATTTGATAATTTTGTAGTCACATGCACACCAAAGGCATGGCTTGCAATCTACTTTTCATTAAACTTTTTTTCTTTTCTCAATGCCATGTGAATTTGATTTTCTGAGTAGGCCCTATGAAGTTAACCTCTGCCCCAGACCTAGTTATTATTACCAATTATAAGCATTTCCGGGGACAACTAAAAGTTGTATTTTTTTGTCCTTTTTTAATGCCAATGCCAGTGGAAGAGAACAAGTTTGTAGCTGGGCTTGCACAAGCCAAACTTGGTATTCAGAGTCGGACCCACAACATTTAGAAAGAAAGAAAAAGTTAAATATTAATTTTCAGTCTGTTCGCTACGTAACCTAATTTTTCACGGCAAAGTACATCACACCCATTTCCCATTCATATACAGCACAAAACCATCTAGCACTATTATTGTTATTTTTATAAATGTATTGAGATCATATCAATACACCTATATGGGACCCCGACCAGCATGTCTGGTTAAATGTCAAGCCCTCTTTGATAAACTGGCCGTGCCTCCAACTAAACCTACTCCCTCATGCTGATACCAAGGGGTGTGGTGAGTGTATACCACTCTCAACAGACCCCAGCTGTGCCAATTACCAGGGTCCCTCCCCAGGGTAAAATGGGTGGTACTCTGCTAAACTCAATGTATAGTGAAGTTGGCCCGGAACTACTTTATTAATGATGGGTTTTTTGGGGGGGATTTTTTCTTTTTTCCAATGTCGTAACTTTGATTTGTAGCCATGATGCTAGTGCAGTACTTTTGTTTGGAAAGTTTATAGTCCAATAAACACATATGTGGTTTTTACATGTACAATTGCTGTGTGTTTTATACACATGTTCCAGTACGTGTTTGGAAGGAAGGTTCAAGTTCGTAAAAAGTAATCAGCATTTCACACATTTAAACATGTGGTACTTTTTATTACCAGATGTCACTTACATCAGTTCATTTTGCATTTTTGATAACTTTTCCAGGGATGTTTCCTCCCTCCCCCCACCTTAACTTTTATTTATGCTGACTACACATATATTTCCTGCCAACTTTTCATGGAAGTTTTAAAGGTGTTCACGTTGAACCTTCTTAAGCATGTACATGTTAACAGCTTATCATTAACATGTAGATTCGTGTCCACCCTTTTTCTTTCAGAGTTGGCTTAAAAAAATCAATCTTTATTAACCATCCATAAATAACTTATGAATGGTTTACCCATTTCTATTCCGGCAAGTTTTAAATACTTTTCCGGTGTCTCGTGATATTTGGACGCCAGTGAAATTTGGACGGTCTTACATTTTTATTGGTTAAAACCTCACAAGGCATGTGCAATACCATAAACGAGTCCGGATTTCAGAATTATGATTCAAGCTGTACCTGCAGCTTGCGTTTCGCATAACATCGCGCAGTACGCGGGACGCCTGTGTCAATGTCCATATAAGAAGTTAGCTTACATGTACCTCCCCGGACCGATCACGCGAGCATGGATATTCGAGGAACATACATGTAACATAAACATAGTTTGAGGGTTGTTTAAAAAAAACCATGAAGTATATAATTGTTAAAAACAAAATACTTTGAAACTTATATTTTTGACTTGTTTTTACGTATTTGACTTAAAAGGTATTTATGAATGGGAATAAATATGTGGTTGGCTGGTATTCTTTGAACCAGAACCTGTCATTGTGTCTAAAATAGTATGAAGCTAATAGTCCGGTAAATTTACATCAATATACATGTACTGGTAGGGCCTAATCTACATGTACAAGAAATTGAAACAGAATTTTATGCAGGGGGAAATATCACTCTTTTAATATACTAAAAATCTAATTTCACCCAAGGAGTGGAAAAGTTATTTGTATTCACCTTTTTGGCACTATTGTTTATCATACAATAACAGCCGTATATGTAGAGGGGGGTCATTTTTTAGGGGCGTCTGTTGACAGTCAGAAAGTCCGTTGAAATCACGCATGCGACACTGCGAAACAAGACTTACTTGTATCACAAGCAGACGACTTTTCTATGTCTACTAATTAATATAATATATGGGAATCTACTTTGCCACCCGATTATATTAGGTATTTTCTTGAAAACGTTCAGGAAGTTTGATATTTTTGGCTGTCTGGATTATTTATCGGTTAATAAACCATTTGTTTCGGGAAGATGCTTTGGTATAAATAGGACAAATTAAAACAGGGGTGGGCATTTCCCATTCTGAGGTTAACTTTCAACTGCACTATCCTGTATGTAATTGTATATTTTTGTTTAGAGTGATAACTTTTAAAGCAAGTATTGCACAGCATTAAAATTATAGCTTGTTGCATGCTCTTTCCAGCCATATACAACTATAATCAAGATTTCACCCTCATATGGCTCAAAGTCATTTTTGTAAAGCCCGTCACATATTAATAAAAATTATGTCACATATATTTTAAAACTACTAGTTTGGTTTCATTAATATGTAACTTATCCATTTTTTACACAAATAATGACATCCTAAAACCACAATATAATGACATCCTAAAACCACAATATAATGCAGATTTAATAGAAGGATACACCATTCGTAATTGCTTGAATTATCAGGAATAGGTGGATTTTGGAGTTTGTATCAAGTTAACTGACCTGTCTGAGGTTTTACAATCATGAATGCCAAGAAAAAAGAAAGAAAGAAATAAAGAATGGAAAACGGTGTTTGTTTTCAACCGGCGTCGGACAGTTATCTTTGTTTTTTCCGCGATTGCCATCTGGCGATCGTGAATATTTTTATAAAATTCAAGCGCAATTTTGCTGGATGCCTAGAATCATTATTTCCTTCTAAATATTAAAGTAAGTTTTTTTTTAAATAATTTGGTAGTAAATTTTTTCAATATCTGCAAATGGTGTATCCTAACTTTAAGTTTTAAAGAGAAAATGGCTTAAAAACCTTTGATGAATTTTGTTGGGTTAAAAAAGGTGTTTAGAAAGATCTGCAGATTTTTGTACTGTGTGCAACACAAGAATTGCATACTTTTTATAAAGAAATATCTACAGATAAATATTTGTATGAATTGTCACCAGGATAGAGCACACGAACAGCTTTACATCATCAGTTATGGGGAACACACAGGAAAAGAAACATTTATGTCCCAAATCAGCAGAGACCCTCCAAGAGTAACACAACCCAGAGACAGTGTCGAGAGGGCGTGGCCTGTAAGCCTCTGCTGTTTAGTCTGGTAACTGAACAACAATACTGGTATATCTGCTCCAATTAATGTTGACCCAGTTCTATAGGAGTCGGAAGGCATGAGCCCCTGCACAGTTAGAGATACCCACTGCTATTAGCTTGGCCAGCCAGCCAGCCTAACATGGTAACCGGAGGAGTTAAAGCCAGGTTCTTGTTTCTGGAGCCTGCCCCAGTATGCTTGTGGGGTTATACCAAGTTGTCCAATAAAGCCAGGTGAACTTTTTCAAAAGTTTTAAACATAGTGGAATTTAACTCCAGTCTTCGCCCCTTTGGGAATACTTTATAAAATTCGGCACTTTAACATTTTACTGAAATCAGATTGAGTTGTGTTACTTTTGGAATGATTTTATGTGGTTTCTTTGGTCATAGATACCAGTACATACATCCTACAAAGTATTCTGGCAATACATAAGCTCATCCATGAAACTTGCTGCATAAAGTATGGAACAGTGTATGAAATCAAAGCAATTTTCTTTTAGAAAAGGTAACAATTCATAAATTCAATCACATAGAGTTTAAATTACATTAAACAGATGAAACCTAATAAAGCATACATGTTTGTTCATTGTATCAGTTTCTTTAGTTTTCAAAACTTAACTGACGCTCAGTCAGAATTGAGAATTTAGGAATTTCCACGACAATTTTTAAGCCGCAATGTATTTCTGGCCCCAACTATTTATCAAAAAGGTTTTCAAATTTTTGATAATTGAGAACAACAACTTGCTAAATTCAGAGTTGTAACGAGTCACTGATTTTTGTGACTCGAGTCGAGTCAAGTCATCTGAAAGAAGCTACTCATCGAGTCGAGTCATTAGGTCTTGAAGGTTGGTTTAAAGGTTCTACGCAGACCTTGGTGTGTAAGTAACAAGACCAGGGGTGATAAAATGGTATAAAATGACATTAATTGGGGTTAATCACCGTAAATGTAATTGGCCCCTTTATTCACATGTTCAAACACTGACAACTGGTGGCGCTGTTCGTGACGAACATTCGGCAACCCCCAAAAAGAAACAAAATTATAGTCTGCTACCTGACAATACGTCTGGACACGGCGTGCGTGCAGCATGCGATCCGCGTACGTACATTGTACACACTGTACATGTACATGCGAGATGCCATGCACGTAGTTACGCACGCAGCAGATTTTGTTCAGACATGGCGAGTGAAGACGACAGTTCGGGGCCGGGGAGCGCATATTCCACAGAATCGGACGACATATCCGCAGTATCATCAGGTCCTACATCTGAACCTGCAGCAACACATCTGGCTGGCATTCTTCTTTTAAATAAGAAAACTCGAAACAATTCCTTTGACAATAACTTGAGTCAACCATCGACTGAATGATTTTGCATCGATACGCGTGGCACATGATCCATGCACGCACGGGCACGCTGGTCGCGACGTCGAAGTCTTCCCGAACATACGTCACAATTATGCAAATTTTACATGTTAATAAGCTACCATTCTAGGGGCGGGGCCGGTCCCCCAAAGCACTTTATTATTTTTTTTAAAACTTGTATAAACTGAAAATCACTCAATTAGCTATAATCTTTCATTTAAACTAATAAAAACCACATTTCTAGGACCCTTTAAGTCGAGTCACAGCGTGTAGTCCAGTCATTTCAAGTATTTAGCTCGAATCAATTTAAGTCACAAATATTTTAACACAATACAATAGCATAAATAAGCACAAGAGAGCTAGAATGTCTTTTTTTTATTATAAATGAGCCATTTACCCATCAGTACTCGTGTCGGGTCGCGTCGCCAAACATTTTGACTCGAGTCCGAGCCGAGCCGAGTCGAGACTCGTCATTACCACTCTGGCTATACTATTTAGGTGATTTTTTAGTACTGTGTTACCACATGTTTATTTTTACAGCAGCTACATTTGAGTATAAATTCTGACTACGTATCACCTGTATCGCCCTCGTATCAGAACTGCTTTTGATTCTGTTTTCGGTACTCTCCATGTTGATGGTCACTTTATTTTGCCAGGTACAAAAACAGTTTTTCTTATTGCTTTCACAGGGGTGGCCCAGATGTCTTGTCTATTTGGGTTCAACCCCCTCTTGTCCAAGGTCATTAAGGGCAGGAATGTACCTTAGCACCCCCTAAAAATGAATTATTCTGGTAATTATTCAAATTATCTCAACAGCCTCCAAATTGCCTGGCCATCAGGATCCACTGATAGGCAATCCACGTGGACTAGTTCTACATGTAGGACTGGGTATACAAGGCACTATTGTTCCCCATCTCACAATGTGGGTGTTGTTGTCTCGTACACAACAGACCAGTTGATACTTTAAAATTGAATATTTTAAAATGTAATCCTACTTGAATGGTTAAAGGGGCATTATGTCCCTGAAATCTTCAAAAATGTCCTGTTTTGGATTGTTTATTTATCCTACTTTAACATCTGGTGGAAAGGAAACCAACCTAATGTCTTATTATTCTGGAGAAAAGAGAAAAAAACTGGTTGTTTACATCGGTTGTTTACAATGGGAGTGCGCATACGTTTTTCCTGTCATTTGCATTCAATGTACGATACACATTGTGCATGTCACAGGAAATACACACAGCACCAAGGCACAGTGTATTTTACCTTTATACGATATTTACTATAAAATACAACCCCCCAAATCCACCCATTCCTGATAATTCAGGCAATTACCAATGGTGTATCCTATCTTTAAAACTATTACAGATTTGAGATGAAAACCAAAATTGCTCAAAGTGGAATGGCCAACATTTTTTTGTTTTGAGAAAGGAAATAAAACACTGGCCTTGAATCACAGTCTTGTGGAGAAAACAAATTGCGGGAGTTCTTGTTCAACAGCTGATTTGTTTCAAGACTGTCCGCCCTGCTTTGGAAACTAATTCCTTAAATTACAAACAAAACAGAAATACCACGCATCCAATTTCCAAATAAACTAAGTGAAAGCTCAAGTGGTGCAGTTATGGTTGTCTCTCAACGAAAAGTATAAAGAAAAGCCTAAGGATATGACCCTGGCAGAAATATTACTCCTGCACTGATGCTTGCTACATGTGTAGTTTTGGATCACCCATTTTGTCTTTGTTTGTAATTATGTATACTGTACAGACGTAATTTCAAAAGAAGGTGACAGAAATAGTCAATTTCTGACTGAAACTATAGAGAAAAAGTTGGATAAAGACAACCAGATACCTCCGATATAGCCGAGTAGCGGACATTGTCTTGCTGAAATATTGCATGCAGTAACCAGCCTCTTCATTAACCAGTTTTCCCCAGATTCAAAACGGATGAGGCATGGCCGGAAATGTCTGTCAGCAGCGAGCAAGGCCGGAATAGCGTATACATGCTTTCCAGTACCATCGGTCTAAACCCTCCTCGGATTGAGTTTCGTTAAAAATAATCCCTCCCCTCGGCTCGGTAATGCTAAAATAATACCTGGTTAAAACAAAAGAGAATTGGAAATCCTTCGACACTCATTTCCCCCAAAACGTTTTTCCATGCTTTTTCTTTCACTGAATCTGAACATGTGCATATAAACCCAGCTCTACATGCTTTGAAGTCAGTGAACTTGTAGTTTCTGGAACATGTATCTTCCATACCACTGCATTTTTTAGATGATTAATTGGCGATGCCACTACATAACATATATAATTTGAAGATCTATCAGAGTCAGGAAATAGTCCACTTTTTGTCAAGCTTAATGGTGATTTTGTTTACTACCAAGTCTTTGATATTTTAATACCAGACACATGGCCAGACAAGAACTTTTACAACCACGTATGTAGTAGGCCTAGACATCTGAAGACAGACTCAGCAATTCTGTGAAAATACTTAAAAACCAATTTTGCACTCAATTCAGATTGTGTTTGGCCTAGTTGTGAGATGGAAGGGGGGAGGGGAGGAGGAAAGGGTTCCCATGCTGATTCTAAGTCAAGGTTATGGCTTCTTGGCTCCAGGGTAATTACCCTAACAGCAGCCTCCAACCCCAGCTTATGCAACCACGCAACCTACAAGCAGCCACCTGACCGCACTTTTGTGCACTTGGCATCCTAACAAGGGGTCCCCAAGGCCTACAGCTGTGGTTGTCAAGGTCTTGACCTCTGTGATCTCTGGTGTCAGAGGTCAAACAATTAGTGGCGTTGAGGGAGGACTTTTTGTACCAACTTGGCCGCAATTCAGGTGAAGGTGATGGGGTTCATGTGGTGTTCATTTGTCCAACTGGTACATTATAGGCAACAGAACAAAAGTTTTGTTCGTTTTACTTTAAAATGTTAAATAATTTCATTGTAAACAATCAAGCACACTTTTTATTTGTGTTTTAAAAGCTTTCCATTTCTTAGTGGTAAGTATTTGACCTTTATACTTTGAGAATGACATGACAATATTTGTTTATGGTACTCTGCCTATGAATTCTTAGGGATCACAGCTAGTAAAATTGGTAGGATGGGTCCTTTCTCTATTGGCTGACCAATGAAACAGCCAAAAGTCACAAATACAATACGTCTGATGTCTTTGTGGAGATGAGACACAAGTTAACCGGCCTATAAGTACAAAGATATAGTTTCTACATATTGCATGCAGTGGTGTCTAGTGAATTTTCATTTCATTCAAAACTTTCATGTGACTTTCTGGTGTATTGTTGGCAGTTTGAAAAAGAAAGAGGGGAAGATCGCAAAATATGTTTGCTATCTAGAGAATTCTAGCATGTTCTAATGCGGACAGGCGGTAACATTGTCATATTGTCCATTTTACCCTCCGCAACAGTAAGATCTACAGGCCCAAGCTTCTAGCGGAGGAGTTACGTTGTATGTTTTACGTCCTTTAAAAGTCCAGTGCGGACAGCCACGTAATGTAAAACCTACATTTTGGTTGGGTTATTTCCGTCTGGAGGTCACACTAATGTATGACCTCTGCGGTTTCGCGCGCTTATCACTTGCAGTACTTGTACTTGTGTACATTATGATGCGCACTGCACCATGTGACTTGACTGAATTTTGCACACTTCTTACAAAACCACATCCGGTGTCGGAGTTCAGGCGTGGGGCGCCCTCATTAGATTATGAGAGGACATGTCACTCATTTCCGCGAGCCGTTTAATCAAAGTGCGGATGCTCGGAAGAATAACCACCGAGAACTTTGACAATCACGTACGGTAACTTTTGACAACTACAGGATATCTAGCGCAATAATTTAGCTGGATGCCTTTTAAATAGTTATTTACTTTCAGATAAGTCAGATATTTCTTAATAAATCAGTAGTAAATATTTCTGATATCTGCAAATGGTGTATCCTACCTTTAAAGGTAGTATACACCATTGGTCATTGCTTGAATTATCATGAATGAGTAGATTTGGGGGGTTGTATTTATAGTAAATATCGTTTAACTGAGCTGTCCGAAGTTTTAGATTCATGGATGCCGAGAAAAGCACGAAAAACAGCGTTTTTTTTCAACCGGCATCGAGCAGTTATTCTTATGTTATCTTTGTTTTTTCGCGCTCGCCGTCCGGCGATCGCGAATTTTTTATTATAAAATTTTATTTTTCGGAAGAATTACAGGATATCTAGCGCAATCATTTTGCTGGATGCCCAGAATCAACATTTACTTTCAGATGAGTAAGATATTTCTTAATAATTCGGTAGTAAATATTTTCGATATCTGCAAATGGTGTATCCTACCTTTAAGGGGTTAAGTTAGACCTATTATTTTGTTCAGGATTATTTATAAACGCACTACTCATCAACATTAGGCATAGAACAAGGCACTGTAGGTAAACACTCTGGAATTGTAGGAGGTGCATAAACAATCACCTTAAACCTAGGCTAATTTGTTTGATCCACCCTGTATATTACCTTTAAGTAGTGTGAATGAGATACTGTATGTTGTAAATAAATTACCTTCCCTAAAAAACACCCCAGATCAGTAGCACACTAAAAATTGCATCTCTGTCATCAGGAGTAAAGTTCATACCACCATGGCCCAACCAAGTAAAGGTGTGAGTGGCCTGTAAGCTGACACGCTGCACTCTAGTCTGCACTCCCAGCTTAGTTCTCTCGTACAGCTGGCCTACTCATACTTTGGCCAGAGACAGACACAGAGACAGAGACAGAGAGAGGGGGAGAGCTCAGGAATGCCTCTCACATCCAGGCTCAGTCATCAGGATGATCCCATTCCAACCGCTGAGACAACAATGACCCCCCCCCCCCCCCCCCCCCCCCCTCCTCCAAAATTGCATCACTCGCAGAATGATTGTATACACAGTGGACCCTGGCGAGATCATTGAACTCGTGGAGACACCGTCGGGATCTCGGATGTCATATGATGCCAGTCTCATTCTCTCATTTTACTAGGAAATAAGAAATTGGTGATACCTGAATGTGATAACTCTTTCGGCATGTGATCTAAACAAAAAATAACAGTTGACTCTTGAAAAGTCACCTGTACATTTTGAAAGGAATTTATTCAAATATTACATTACATTATGTATCGCATCTTGGAATAGTTGACCTACGTACTCAATTGCCATCCATTAGATCTTCTCTCTTCTTGAAAGTTTGTTACACATTTATTTCTGCAAACGCAACACATTTTACCTCCATTTATTGAGCCCTAAACTTGTATTGGCAATTTGTTGTAATATAAAAAGGACAAATTTTTTTTCCAAAAGTTTCAATAGATAGTCATTTTGATATTTTTTTGTACAGATTATTTTCAAGTTGGAAGCAGCTAAAAATGCATCTAGGTTCCTTTTTATCTCCCTGGTTTTTAAGCCAAAAGGTATGCGTATGTATTGACCGGCAGTCGTGGTCGTTGGACAAAAGAATTGGGAGGCAAACAATGGGTCCACGATTGACACAAGGTCCACGGTCTAAACTCGTGTACAAATCCTATGACGATCATTCAAAAACAAACTTTTTCGGAAACTTAAAAAACGGATTGCGGACCTAGGCTAGTCCACAAACCGTAACCTCTTCCCGCATCGTGTGGACCTATATTGTTCGGAGGTCCACAGTGCGTATGCAAGACTAACTCACAGAGGTGGTTAAAGGTAGTATACACCATTGGTAATTTGTTGAATTATCAGGAATGGGTGGATTTGGGGGGTTGTATTTTATAGTAAATATCGTAACTAAATAACTGACCTGTCCGAATTTTTACATTCATGGATGCCGAGAAAAGCATGAAAAACAGCGTTTGTTTTCCACCGGAGTCGAGCAGTTATTCTTATGTTATCTTTGTTTTTTCGCGCTCGCCAGAATGAATTTTGGTTTATACAATTCAATTTTTTGGAACAATTACAGGATATCTAGGGCCCTTATTTTGCTGGATGCCTACAATCATTATTTACTTTTAAATAAGTAAGATATTTCTTAATAATTCGGTAGTAAATTTTTTCGATATCTGCAAATGGTGTATACTACCTTTAAGTGCTTAGGAACAACACCCCTCTCCCCTCTTTAAATTAATCAAACAATAAAATCATAAATTGATCATGGAGCTATAAAAAAGGTCTTTTTTATAGCTCCATTGCATAGACATATGGCTTTTCTGCATTACGATTATTTCAAAAAAATAAATATTCATGCTTATTTCGTAAGGGTGTTTTAGGAATATGATACATTTTATGTAAAAACAAAGTCCAGTGCCTCATTTTGCGAGTCATCCCACCAAGTTTCGTGACGATTGGATCGTTTTTTAAAATTTGTATTAAAGGTCTTTTCATTGTTACTTTCGGTCTGGTGTCATCATCAATATTTCTCCCCTCAACTTGTTCATAGCATGAAGCTGATTGTATACATCAATTATAAATTGATTTTAGCAAACTTTGCAACAAATTAACTAATTATTAATTTTTAACACTTTTCAACCTGCCACTAGAGGGTGCTATAACATTTTATGAAATCACCGGTAACCTTTTTTGTGAAGTACAATTAGCCAGAGATTGACACCATTGTAAGTAAGTTCACATCATTTTCCTCTTTCATATTATAAGGCATTTCTGGTTTGGACTGGAAGGAAGGCTCCCGTGATTTTGCAGGTAAACCAAAAAACAAAAATGCAGAACCTATATTATTCTATCAATTCCCGTAAAAATCATATCACATCTTTTACAAATGTTTTTACATTGATTTTCAAAGATTAAATCTAGAAATCTTTGGTTGCTTGTAATTTGATACTTGATGACGTCATCTTAATGCCATTAACACTGAGAAAGCTTGAGAGCTGTCTTATCTTTACTTTTTGAAGCATAAATCCGGATTATACATTTATGTCCCACGGTTGATTTGTGGGCAATCTTTTGAGGTTTGAGGTTTGAAGGTCTTTTTATCGTAACTTCCGGTCTTGTTAGGTCATCAATATTTCTTCCCGTCAACTTATTCTTAGCATGAAGCTGATTATAAACATCAATTATAAAGCGATTTTAGCAACTGATTATTTATCTGCCGCTAGTGGGCACTATAACATTTGATGATGTCACCGGCATTATTTAAATAACAAGTACAACCTAGCCAGATACTAACATCATTGAAAGTAAGTTCGCATCATTTTCAATTTTCAAATTATGAGGCTCTTCCGGTGTGGAATGGAAGGAAGGGTCGCGTGATTTCTCGCACAGGAGATAAAATGAAAATCCAGGATTATTCTATCAATTCCCACAAACTTCAAGTTCAGGGCTTTTGCGGTTGATTTTGTATTGACTTTCAAAAGTTAATTATATTTATCTGTCAATGTTACATAACGTCGCACCTTCCTGAACGATTGTCACAGATTTCTTAGAGACATCTGTGGATGGTCTCCAGTATACCTGCAAAATTCCAAGTCGAACTGACTTTGCAAAATTAAGTGCCAAAGTGCGTGGTCACAACAACCCTGTGCAAATGTGACCTGTTCCAACGAAACCCGGACAAAGTCGACTTTTTAGTTTTTCAGATTTTGATTTTTTCAAATTCTCTAGGTTCTCAGCTTTAAAATGATGTATCATTTACATATGTACCCCCACCCTATCTTCCCTGGGGTCTGGATTTAGTGATAAAACCCTGACAACCTAATTATGAGATAAACAGCTTTGAAGTTCAGAAAAGCGTATTATTTCTATACGCAAATGTTTCACAAAATTGATAAAAAACACACTTCTAGTAGACGGATTTTGTTCAAATTTGAGGAGATTGTAGATTAATAGTGAGTGATTTAGGAAAACCTAAAACCTCAAAATGGTAAAATCCATCCAGAAATGACTTCAGGAGTACATTGTGACAAAACACATTGTGCGACTTTGTCCGGGTTTCGTTGGAACAGGTCACAAATCGATTGGGCAAAATCACTGAAACTGGGAGAATAAAGTTTGCCTACAACAACAATAGTTGCTTCAGCAGTGAGGCCAAAGCAACTAACAATGGTCTATCCTCTATTATCGTGACTACTGTTACAAAATTGGAACCTAGGCCTATCGCCCTTCACCTTGCGCGCAACGTACCTGTATGTATCACCCATACATTGTGCAACTAGGATGAGATTGTAAATGTGTATCCCCTTGTGAGATTATTAATAATTGAAATAAACAGGAAATTTAAGTGGGCTTCAGTAGAGTCTCATCACAGAAAATACATTTCCATAAGAACCATCTACAGTACCACACTATAATTTCTCTTAAAGGTAGGATACACCATTTGCAGATATCGAAAAAATTTACTACCGAATTATTAAGAAATGTCTTACTCATCTGGAAGTAAATAATGACGGCGATTGCGAAAAAACACAAACAACATAAGAATAACTGCTTGACGCCGGTTGAAAACAAATGTTGACAGGTCAGTTAAACAATATTTACTATAAATTACAAACCAAAAAATCTACCTGTTCATAATAATTCAAGCAATTAATAATGGTGTATCCTACCTTTAAATGACCCATGTTAATTGCATAATAAATTTAGAAGTTGAAAAAATATTTCAAAAGGGGGGGGGGGGGGGTATTGGAGGGGGATGAAACAAGTTTATACAAATGAGCACGTGCTACTGTAGTGATAGATTTGAAATTCAGCTCCAGTTACACTGTATCTATTAGCAGGCATCTTGGGATTATTCCTAAAAGAGGAGGGCCCTGAAATGATATGGTAGCGATTGGGACATGTTAGTAATAGTTAGAAGCACCCGAGAAGGAAGGTGTGCGTATTCATAAAATATTTTCGCGCACCCGTCGAGTGTTGCTGCATGTTATGCGGAGCATCCCCCCCTCCCCTATGCCGTGCATCCGTGCATAAACTGCTGAAGGTGTCCTTAAGCAGCCGATGTTTGATTAACACATACGTTGTACTCCTTGGGTAACCCCAGGGCGATCGGTTCCGACCCTTGCATCCAGCTTTTCCCCCTGCTCCCGATGTGATTAAACATCTCTCGTCCCCGTCCAACCTTACCTGGAAGCTGAGATGCAGGAGACGACGACAAAGACAGGAGGGAAAAAAATGAATTGAGGTGAACCACCCTTAGTGACCCATCCAGACGAAATTAGGCCTCTGTGTTAGTTCGTCGACGTCGCGCGCACTGACAGACCACTCATCGGAAACTCTTAGGTGCGGGAGGATTCAATGAACTCCCGGGCGTCTGTGGCCTTTTCGAGAAGATTAAATTACACCACCATTTGCATAATCTTTTGCCGATCTTCTTAACCTGTTCATTGATAGGGGAAGGCAATGATGAGGAATTTACTTACGAGGAGAGTTTACACTTGATCCCCAAAAAAATTATTTGGTCTTAAAATGAACCAATTTAAACAATTAAAAATTCAAACTTAAAGGATTAATGTGTTAATTTCCCCTCCCCCAAGAAAAACATGTTTTTCAAATGTGCATTTTTGTTCTCCCCACAGTAAAAAAAAAAGTATATTGATATTTTATCAATTTGTATTCATATTTTTTCCCCTTTGGTAAGATCTTGTTTCCGTTGTCAAAACAAAGGTGATCGAGTCCTGCTGGACAAGACCAAGAAAGCCTTAATTACCCATCTTCTTGAATTTCTCCCAGAGCACTTTCGATCGAGCCTGAACAACCTCTGAGAAGTGCGGTATTGAACCATTTGACTGGGCTGTGTTAAAAGACGGAGACTTCAGACGAATCCATCAAATGGGGGAATTATTGACAACTATCTTCTTCAATTTTACTTTAAACTTCCTCTCTTTTTGTATTTTTCTCTTTTTTCCCCCTCTTATCATCTTTTTGGAACCTAATTCTCTCTTTACACAGCCTGTGATCGACCCACAGCACCAGAGAGCAATAACCCTGCCATAAAAAAAAACATGTAAACTGTCCACAAGTAACCATCCAACGTCAGCGTTGTCATAGTGATTTAGAAAAGCTTAGGGCTTTGCGAAACCGGCAGCCCATGATTGGTTGGCCAGAGGGTTAGATTGTGTAAAGGACAGGCAGGGACATAACGCCAGTCGCATCCGATTCTATTGTGGGCAGACTGGAATCCTGCAGGGTTAAGCCTTTATTTCTTTAATATGTTGGACTTGTGTTACTCTGTCAAATAATTGTCACTTGGTTACTCCTGTTAGTCTGGTCTGACCCAGCTGTTATCAAAGTGGGCATTCCACTTGAACGCCTTCATCCCAACTTCCTGCCTCTCTTGTCTCTTGGCGACTTCCAGGAGGAGCTTGACCGGATGATCCCCATCTTAACCTTCTAGGGCTCTTTGAATCCCTGTGTAATACATCGCTGTTGATGACTTTGAGTGGTCATGAATTAGTTGTAAAGGTTCCTAACAACTTTCATTTCATATGATTCCTTTTCATGTGATATCCTCAATAAATGCATACAGTGTTGGAAGAAAGTTACCCCTTTTTGTAGTTTTAGGTCATGTTTTGTTGCAACCTTTTTTACTTTGAATGGAGTCATAGTTTCGGTTTGTAGTTTCAGTCAAATTCATTAGTCTATACTCTATAGGCTGACTTACAGAGATACCACAGTTGTTCAGGCTATTGTTTCATGGCTGGAGGAGGTGTCGGGGGACTTTTTGATCTGTGTTTTTTTTCTCTCTTCTTGAGGATTTTGGATAGGATCAGGCGACCCCGAGACATTTTTGATGTTGATGAATGACTGGGGGTGTTCAATGTTCCGGGGTCCATGACATTGTGCGCATGATGTATGTGTTTGGCACAGATACGAAATGAGTTGAAATTGCACAGACCAACGCAGGCGACATGTCGGCATGCCAGGACGCTTAATGAACATTATATGCCTATGGCTTGGAATGGGAAAAAATTATGTGAATACCAACAAAAAGGAATGCTCTGAATTGGCATAAAGAAATCAGTCAGACAGCTTAAAAAAAAAAAAAAAAAAACAGGTTCCAGGGCACATTCGGACTGTGCTGTCAGATCTGTAAAATGTAATGTTTACGATTGAAACAAAAACTGCAAACGACAAGAAGAATAATATACTTGACAAAGTGTCGGCGATTGTAAGATCACTGACACTTTTGTATCATGCAACGTACTTTGAGTAGCTACAAATTACATTTGACAAGAGTTAAATACATGTACAATTGAGGTGTCTTCAAGATGTAGTCAATCTTACAGTAAGGGATATTTTACAGCCAATAACCGCACAGGAAAGATGTTAATGTGCAGAACTGTATTTGTGTTTGGATCAGTCTCCCCATGCATCATTTTGTTCAGCTAAACAATTTCATTGAATGATCTATTATTCCAATCACTTCTGTAAAAAAAAAAAAAAAATCACTAACAATAACAACACACTGTAATGCAGCAATCAATGGGAGTATTAACCTACCCTCCTCAAGCCTTCACTCTTATTCACCTTCTGTCTTAAACTACTAATGTGAAGAATCACTTCTCGGACAATAAAATTACGCAGAATGGGAGGTGAATCTTACGTTGGTAGTTAAAGGTAGGATACAATTGCTTGAATTATCAGGAATGGGTTGATTTGGGGGTTGTATTTTATAGTAAATATCGTTTAACTGACCTGTTCAAAGTTTTATAATCATGGATGCTGAGAAAAGCAAGAAAGACATTCGTTTTCAACCGGCGTCATGCTGTGGTTCTTATGCTGTTCTTGTTTTTTTCGCAATCACTGCCGGCGATTAGGAGTTGTTTTTATAAAATTTTTGGAGCAATTACAGGACATCTAGCGTAATCATTTTGCTGGATGCCTACAATCGTTATTTAATTTCTAAATAAGTAAGATATTTCTTAATAATTCGGTAGTAAAAATATTTGCTATCTGCAAATGGTATATATCCTACCTCTAAAGAAAGAAGGTGAATAACATTGAAGGCTTGAGAAGGTTAGGTTCAAGATTCCCATTGATTTCTGCATAAAAACAAAGCATCAAAAGAAAGCCCCTGTCCAACAAGGTGACTCATTTTACATCTCTTTTTTTTTAAAGGGGGTGGGGGAATTCAGCCAAATGTTCTTGGTTCACTCCCATCCAACTTATTTCCCCATACAAGTTCATTTACCTCTTGCCAAGACACACACACTGATCCCATTGTGCCCTGCTCTGCAGTTCCGTCCCCCAGGCCACATTACTTTTTCTCCACCACGCTTGAATTCACTTCCATTAAACAGCAGCCACATTAAATTCATCCATTCCAGATCCCCCAATTGGTACCCTTGGACTCAACTCTGATCATGCCATGTCAATCACTTTTTTCCTTTAAGGGTTCCGCTAAACTCCCTTTTTATTTATTTTAATAAAAACAGGCATGAAAATGCTGAGACTTTAGTCTAAAATCAGAGTTTTATAATCTGAGAAGAAAATATATTGTCACCATAAAAAGAAATGCACCTTTCTAACCTTAAAAAAAAATTATTAACAATATCTCGGCTCTAAATAAAAGTGGGAATTTTGTTTATTTTATATTGCAGGCCAGCAGAATAGAGCAAAACGTTCAGATTTCAGAAGTTCTTCAAAATTAAGTTGGGAAAAGTTTGTAAGATTCATGCAAATATCACTGCATTGACTATTTCTAATCATTCCAAGGATATTTTTTACTGCTCAAAATTACTTTGATTTAAAGGTAGGATACACCATTGGTAATTGCTTGAATTATCATGAATGGGTAGATTTGTAGGGTTGTATTTTATAGTAAATATCATTTAACTGACCTGTCCGAAGTTTTACAATCATGGATGCCGAGAAAAGCACGAAAAACGGCGTTCGTTTTTAACCGGCGTCGAGCAGTTATTCTTATGTTATTTGTCCTCATAAAATTATATTTTCCCGAATAATTACAGGATATCTAGCGCAATCATTTTGCTGGGTGCCTAGAATCATTATTTACTTTCAGATGAGTAAGATATTTCTTAATAATTCGGAAGTAAATATTTTCGATATCTGCAAATGGTGTATCCTACCTTTAATCAAAGAGCAAATGTTAAATGCATGTTAGAGCAGAATTAAATAACAACTTATAGATGAAATGAAATTAAAGCTTTAATATACCTTTTGCAGCAAAATACTTCTGACATGCTGTCATTTTGAATAAAATGATAGAGGTCATTTTCAAAGATGGGTATAAAAGACGCATTTTTGGAAATTTCCATTAGTAGTTGGCAAAATTCCTGACCAAAAAATTACCCTCCTGTGCAAGAGCCACACCTAAGATTAAGAAGGGCCTTCAGGATAATTGTAGCTCAGACACGGGCTTCACTACACCCTTCGCCCCGTCCCCGAACATGAGGCAGTCTCACGTACAGACTGGCCTTCGCGGTTCAGTGGGCTTGAATCCGCCATATCTCCCTAGCACATTAGTGAACACCACATTGTGCCGGGACGGACTTTTGCACGGGTTACCGGACCGACTAGTGCCCGCTCAACCTATGGGGTTGTGGCGCTATCGGCCGGGCAGAACATAAGCGATGTTGAACGAGCTGCCCGGAGGAACCCTAGACCGGCTGGCTCTATGCTATCTCGCTCTGAGAGTCTACCCGTGTCATCAGATTTTGTCAGTATTTAATCGTTCTTTGCATATCAGTGATGGGTCGGGTGGTCCTGGTTCGATGCGACAATGCCACAGTAGTGGCTTACATCAACCACCAAGGGGGCACGCAGTCTGCCCAGCTGTGTGCGCTCACATTGAAGCTCCTCCATTGGTGTTTGCGCCACAACGTCACGCTTTCAGCAGTCCACCTCCCGAGCAAGGAAAACGTCGCTGCTGACGCCCTTTCCAGGGAGTGGGTCCTCCCGACAAGGTGGACACTGCAGCCGCAGGTCAATCATGTCGATCTGTTTGTTTCACGGGTCAATCACTAATTACCGGTCTACTTTTAAACCTCAAAAGATTGACGAAAATATCAATCGTGATAAAAACAGAAATAACATAAGAATAACTGCTCAATGCAGGTTGAAAACAAACGCTGTTTTTCGTGCTTTTCTCGGCATCCATGATTGTAAAACTTCGTACAGGTCAGTTAAATGACATTTACTATAAAATACCACCCCCCAAAATCCACCCATTCATGATAATTCAAGCATTTACCAATGGTGTATCCTACCTTTAAAGGTATGACACACCATTGGTAATTGCTTGAATTAACAAGACTGGTTTTGGGTGTTATATTTTATAGTAAATGTCGTTCAACTGACCTATCCGAAGTTTTACAATCATGGATGCCGAAAAAAAAATCAAGAAAAACGGCGTACATTTTCAACCAGTTGTTCGTTTTGTTATTTTTTCGTTTCATTCCTTTTTTTTCTGAACAATTACTGGATATCTAGTGCAATCATTTTGCTGGATGCCTAGTATAATGATTTACTTTAAAAAAAGTAAGATATTTCTTAATAATTTGGCAGTAAAAATTGTTTAGTATCTGCAAATACATGTACTACCTTTAATAGTACATTGATGACTCAAGCCAAACACATTCTATTGTGATTAACTCAGAACATTACAAAGTCATTTAATTGTCTTTACAAGTTTTAAAGATCGAATCATGATACTGTAGCCAGTACATTGAGTGCTTTCAGGGAAACTTCCAAATTGCCTTTAAATAACTTCCTATGTACACAATTTACATGTACCATGGCCTACAACTTGGACTAACTTAGAGCTCCCCTTTAACAGGGTCTTTAGATCTCATGACTTAAGGAATTTGCGGGGTTGGGGCTCAGGTTTCATGGTTCAACCTCTGGGTCTGCCCTCTTAGCATGAGGGTTATTGCTGGGTTCAACCTATGACCAAGATCCCTCCCATCTATGTACTAGTTCAACGACAGAAACAATTGGGTCTCGCTCTTGAGGTCGGTCGACTGTCTGGGAGGCTAAGATGCAGAGGCTGTAGGCTAGTTTCTATCTTTGTCTAAGCGTGTACATACCAGCACGGTCTGGGTGTCTGTGGTATTCTGACTCCTGTTGGTGTATGGAGCGCCCTCGTGTGTTAAATACTTGAACAAGGACTCGGACAACAAATGTGCAGTGAATCAGAGAAGGGACACGCTGACAAAATGATGACGTTATTGTTGTCTCCAATTTTACTGAAATATCTCTAGAGAAAATTCATAAATAGTTTTTTAAAGCAAGAGATCTGATTGAATCAAGTGACAGGGTAAATGTCTCATGACTCCAACTATATGTTTTGATGCAACAAACATGACATTGCCACTAGCAAAATTGACAGCTGACTGTCCTGTGGTATTATCTTCATGCTTCTCAGTCCTAACTCAGGAACCCCATTTAACCCCGGACGGCGATCGTGAAAAAAACAATATTAACATAAGAATAACTGCTCGACGCCGGTTGAAAACAAACGCTGTTTTTCGTGCTTTTCAGTCTCGGCATCCATGATTGTAAAACTTCAGATTGCTCAGTTAAACGATATTTACTATAAATTACAACTCCCCAAATCTACTTATTCATGATAATTCAAGCAATTACCAATGGTGTATCCTACCTTTAACATATGTCTTCGTGCAAATGTTCAAAAACTAGAACTTTAACCAATACTTTTTAATCAATCCTGGAATATACTGCTTTGAAGCTTTACCAGCAGAGAATGTTTCACAGAGAACTGAATTCAACTGGACATGTACATCAAATGCAAAGCAATAGTTTACCTGGAAATTGGACTCTATTCTTGTGTAGACAAACCAGTCCACAAAAGTTTGTTACACCACTCTTGTCTTTACAAGCTAAATGCGCGCAACATCAGGGTATACTTATTAGTAATTTCGGGATCATTACTATGTTATCATAATTATTCACTTATATGCTTAAAAAAATGTTATTAAACTAAGGATATATGGGTAGAATCAATAAAAAAAAATACAAAAAGGGCGACAATATTTTGTTACACAAACAGGTATTTACGATTTATGCAAATTAGGCAACTTGTTTAAAAACTCCAGAGGGCTCCTAGCCTAACTAGTCGATGAATCTTTATGCCAAATATGGTGCTTTTATCCGCTCGGTAATGTTAATTTCACTTAGTCACCTGAGTATTATTAAGAGACCCGCCTGTTTGTCAACAAGTTTATAGTTCGTGTCAGGCAGTTACATGCGTTCCCACACTACCAGAACCAACGAAAGCCTCTTGGACCAAATATTGCCTTATTGGATCTTGCAAAAAAACCACATTTTTTTGTAAATCTTAACTGACAGGCATAATTAGCATCACTGTCTCATATTCCTACAGTATCAGGGGGGAAATTCAAAGCAGATAACACACAGAGGCAGTTGGGACACATGCTGAAGACCCACGCTGTGTGGCCTTCGGTTTGAATTTCAAGCCTGGGTAATTGGGCCAGTATAAAGTGTGGTCCCAGTCTGATGTAACGATAACATAGTTGATGATAGGATACATGGAGGTGCTGTCCAGTCTGCATGTTACACATTACACAGGTCTTGATGCCTAGAGCTATAGATTGTGTGTGCCAGTAAATGCAATTTCAGGATAGAAAATATACTTCCCTGCATTGGAAAGCAAAAAAATAAAATAATAACAAAAATACATTTGATAAAAAATAAAACAAACTTCAAAATAAATCACAACTTTTGAATGTACAACTATGGATTTTTTTTTAAAGTATAATTTGTTCCATAAATGCTCACAATATTTGTATATGGAATAACAAAATAATATCTTTGTTTGGCATTCATGATTTGTTTAGTTTTGACTGCTTTAAAGTGAAGCCCAATCGTGTCCATTCCACTATAAACTATAAAATTTGTAATTATCTATGTATATGAAGAAGTTTCCGGCATTATGTCTTCATCAGGAATACATTTAATTAAAACACGTAATGTGAGAGCATATACATTGTAATTGCATGTGCATATGTCATTACAATATTGTTGGGCTTTTCTGTGCTTGAAGGTAGGATACACCTTTGCAGATATCGAAATTTGTTACTACCGGTACCGAATTATTAAAAAATATCTTACTTATAAGTAAAAAATAATCGTAGGCATCTATCAAAATTATTGCCCTACATATCCTGTAATTGTTCTGAAAAATTGAATCACACACAAAAAAGAACAACATAAGAAGAACTGCCCGACGCCGGTTGAAAACGAACGCCGTTTTTCTTGATTTTTCTCATCATCCATGATAGTAAAACTTCGGACAGGTCAGTTAAACGATATTTACTATAAAATACAACCCCCTAAATTCACTTATTCATGATAATTTAAGCAATGGTGTATCCTACCTTTCAATTTATATTTCAAATGTTCATTTGCATAAACAACATAATACTAGGTTTGGAATTAAAGAAGACTTAATGTGTGGGGGCGCTCTTCGTACACTCTATCAGAACTGCAGGCAACAGTGCATGCATTGTTCATCAGTACTTTGAATAGTCTCTATATTCCACCATGGAGCTAGGAACTATCTTCGTAATTGCACTGAGTCATCAAGAGCATCAGATAGTAACCAGATTTGTAAAAAATGTATTGTGATAAATCTCCTTTAGGCCTAAGTAGAAACAAAATTTGTCGAAGTGAATTTGAGGAACTTCTATCAAACAAGAAAGATGAAACTTTTGCCTGTATTCTTCTTTTCCTAAAATCTCTCTTTCATAAAAGTATTCCCCTCCTTTCCACCAAAGTCTTTGTATTAATTGCCTTGAATATCTTTACTAAATTAGATATTCAGATATTGAAATGAAAATGAAATTGTGTCAACTGATTATTTTTACAAATAAAATCTCTAATTATTTTGTTTGCTCCTTTGATTTGAATCCCACAACAGAAATTCACACATGCACCTTCAATGGAAAATATTTGTGCATTTCTTATTGTAAGACGTGAAAATATGTAAAAAATACTTGCATCTGTATTTGTTTGGTGTGATAAAGTTTACGGTTGCATCATGTCACAAATCTCTTTTTGTGAGTTTGTGAAGTCCTGAACGGAAAATGCTCAAGACAGTTCGTCATTGAAGGACAAATTTGTTTTTTTATTGGGGGGGGGGGGGGGGGGGGTGACAGTCATTGAGGGTGGGGACTTATAGATCTCATTTTTATCAAAGTACCACACAAGTTGACAACTCAACTGCGATAAGATACAATTATCTGTATCCTCGTGTGCTATATCTCCATTCATGTCAACACCAAATGGAATTCTAGAAATTTAGAAATCACAAGAAATTCTTGTTTGCCATTTAAAGGTAGTATACACCATTGGCGATTGCTTGAATTATCAGAAATGTCCGAAGTTTTACAATCATGAATGCCGAGAAAAGCAATAAAAAAGTGCGTTGGTTTTCAACCGGCATTGGGCAGTTATTCTTATGTTGTCTTATGTTGTTTTTTCACGATCGCCGTCCGGCAATCGCAAATTTTTAAAAATTAAATTAAATTTTTGGAACAATTACAGGATATTTAGCGCAATAATTTAGCTGGATGCCTAGAATCATTATTTACTTTTAGATAAGTAAGGTACTTCTTAATAATTCGGTAGTAAATATTTGCGACATCTGCAAATGGTATATATTTTACCTTTAAAGAGCTGAGAGAGTTCCTGCGAGAATAGTGCAGGCTAAAAAACACCCTACTTAAACATGACGTTTCTGTTAACTATTCATGATTGTTAGGGATTCACTTCGATTGAGGCAAGCACCATGTGCATATGAATTGTGTATTTCATCCAAATATATAGTATCATGCATAGTCTCAATATATAGTTTTGTGCATTTGGATTGTGTTTACACACATCAGAGTCATTTTTCAAGCTGACAAGCTGACAGTTGTAATGAAATTGTCATGAAAATGTTTTAAATATATATTTCTGGGTTGTTTTGGGGACCAGAAAACACATATTTTGTGTAACGTTTTTGGTGACTTTGGTTCTGCGCGAAGATCATACTAACAGGTTTCAAAGTTTATTCTTCATGTATTTTATTTCAATTTTGTAAAAGCAAGCTGTATAGTTTGTGTTAGGGCTTTTTGTATGTAAAACCTGTGTGTACATACAATAATGTATGTTATATGAACAACTTAACTAATTTTAAATCCGCTATAGTGCCACTGTTTGGGTGCTTGAACACAGTTTTGCTACACCCTAAAACAGAGTTGTTGAAAATAACAAATTGATTGGTAGGTACGTGTCCAACCAATATATTGGTCAATTTTAATCAAAATCTGGGTTATTTTGACCAATATATTTTTTTTATTACCAAAATCATTGATTATTTTTACTATTAGGCAATTTTGGTTAAAATTGACCAATATTATTGGTTGGACTCATATCTTCCAATCAGTTGGTTAGTTCAACCAATCTGTTTTGAGGGTGTAGGAGAATTTTGTTTGGGGAAAAGAAAACATAATTTTTCTCTTTCTCAATTTCAATCTACCGAATTATTTAGAAATATCTTACTTATTTGAAAGTAAACAATGATTCTAGGCATCAAGCAAAATGTTTGCACTAGATATCCTGTAATTATTCCGAAAAATGTAATTATTCGCTAAAAAAACAAAACAAAAACATAAGAACCAATGTCCGACGACGGTTGAAAACGAACGCCGTTTTTCTTGCTTTCCTCGGCATCTATTATTGTAAAACTTAAAACAGGTCAGTTAACGATAATCACTATAAAATACAATTCCTCACTTTAAAATGATAGAAAATGTTTCGATGGCAACTAAGAGTTGATTTTCTAGCCTCTTGTGACATGTATTATCAGCACTACAGTCACAATGTTGGGGGGGGGGGGGTGCAACACTAGGGACTCCCTTGCCCCATTCATGCAGACAGAAGGCTGTTATTGTACACGTGCCTGACTGTAAGGCCCAGCATCAGTCCACACACATGTATTGTTGCAGGTAGCATGGCTTGGTGCTTCACCCACGAGGATTATAAAAGAATTAAATGCTGCAATCATTGATACATATTTTTTTCTAAATATTATTAAACTCTTTAACATGAAAAGCAGCATACACGGAAAATAACATTTTCCCATTTACCCCCCAAAAAAATTTAAAACAAAATTATTTAGATTTCTGTGCAATGTTCATCATCTTTATGACTCTGTCAATTTAGATTTTTTTGGTAGAAATTGATACTTTATTAATGATATTTTATTGTACCTGTACTCTTCAGATCATTTTAAATTGGATTTAGTCTAATTTATTGCATCGTTTTTTATGTCCTTCAATTTCTTGTATGTGTTGCAGGTCCATATGGCCCTTCTCTATTTATGACTATTGTGGTCTGTGTATGGATGGTCACTTTGTGCAAAATTTCTTTGGGTTAAAGCTTTAACCCAATACAATCACCATGTATACAATATAAATTTATAAAGAATTAGGGCTGTTCTAAATATTTGAACAGCTTTTTGTCGGTTTGAATATTCAAAAAGAAAAACTATATGCACGAACACACATGATTATGATGACATTTTTTTGTAAAGTTACATGTTTTTTTTATCAGATGCCACTTTTAGGTTAACATTAGCGTCTTTGTGGACACCTTTTTATTGGTCCCATTCTTTGAGTCCCTATTTACATGTAGTTATGAAGTACTTACAATGTACTGCAAAACACTCCAGCAAGAAAGGCTGCACCTGCCATGTGTAAAATTTGATCGGAAAGTTGAAATGTTCAAACATTCGGTCAGGTAGGCCCTACATGCATTTGGATACAGGATACTAAATTATCTGAAACTGAAAAGCTCTATCAGGAATGTTGTTTCTGAAGTTAATTTGGAATAGATTAGTGGTGAGTAGATAGTTGGTTCTCATTTGTTTTCATTCGACTGGGATGTTTTCACAGTTGTCTGTAGGCTGTAATGGAAAAGTCACCGATGAAGGTTGGGCATATTCGTAGGTGTAGTCTTTGAAGTGTTCCTCAAGTTCTTTTTAGCTTTTTGAAAAATTTGCGAGCAATCAAAAGAATGCCTGTTGTGGAGGTGTCAAGATCAACCAAGGGGAACACAGGCTTATTAAAGTCTCGTCAGCCCATACTGATGGCTGTTATCACCTGTGCCAAAAGCCGCTTGCTGGAGTGTGGCCGAGCTTTTACAGTTGATGTCGGCATGTGACCAATGCATCGCAGTTTTTCTATAAGTCTCACCTTGATTACAGAACAGAATTAAAAGGAAGAAAAGAAGAAGGTCAGCTTGTGTAGGTTCCCACGGCCCAAAATCGTTGGCGTGTTAAGTGTGTGGTTGAACCGCGATCATTAGTGTGCATGCAAGCCTGTTGAATCCCATCCCTGCTCCACATTTTTTTCTTTAAAAACTCCAGTAGTCTGGCGTGTGCCTCTAATTACACAGCGGTTGTGTGGTTTTTTGAGGGTTTGGTTCTTTCTTTTTTGTGTGTTCCAGAGTGTGAACCAAACAACTGGCACGTGCACCGGGACAAACCCCCTCAAACCCAAATAATCATTGCGGAGGAATGAAATTGCAATTAAAATGCCGTTATTGGGCGGGAATAAGCAGCGAGTGCCAAGTAGCGCATGGAGGGCCACAGGAAAAGCCCTTGAAAAACAAGGTGCAGGGGCTGGACATAATTGGCGGGTGTCTGTGGCCTAGTTGGGGGTAAGGTCTTTGAAATGGAGTAAATCTGAGACCTTTTTTACCGGTTAGAGTGGATTTGGATAAAAGAAACCAAGTGCAAATTTCTTTTTTCCATTGAGCCCAGTGTTGTATACTTGAATGAAAGATGGCACACATTTGATGTGCGTGGCTATAACGTTTCAGTTCAGAATCGTATCAGCCTTTTTATTAATCTTAAAGGGAAAACATGATCTTTTTCTTGTAAAAGCTTAAGTATTGAGAAGCCTGCCAACTAAAGATTCCTTTCGTTAAAGTCCCAAATTATTATTATTTTTTTTATAAACTGAATATTACAGACGGTTGTATGCCAAGAAGGATACTCGATCTATGACATCAGCTATATAATTTATGGGGAAGAATTATCCTGTAGACTAGCAGGTCATGTTTTCTGTCAGAAAATCTTCCTGGGGGTGTTTAACATGGGAAATTGAAAGTGCCGAAGTTTGTCCAATCCCTTCAAGCAGCCCCCTTCCCACCCTCTGAAACTGCAAAATAAAATCTCCTTGTCCCTTTGCCGAAATCAATCTATATCTACCAATTATTCAACCGCATGAGTTCAACGTCTCTTCGTTCAGTCTCTCCCTCTCTTACTTGCTTCGTTTTTAACTCTTGTCCCCTCTCTCTCCCTCCCCCCCCCCCCCCCCCCCCCCCCCTCCCACCTTCTCATCTCTCTTTTCCATCTTCATCATCATCGCCTTCCTCTTCCCCACCCCCTGGGGACCACCCAGGGTGTTGAGACAAACTGAATTGGCAAATGTGTGGCCGCGGGGCGGCGTGAGTCGGCTTTCGCGACACCCCATTGCTGCCCGATGTGCTGAAAGCGTAAGCCGGGACCGATTATTAACAAACCATGAGGGCTTAACCCTAAACACAAAATGCTGGTGCAGTTGGAAATTATTTTTTTCTTCAGAAATACCGGCAAGGTAGAATCTTGGCTTAATGTCAATATTGCAGACTTGTTAAAATTCCTAGCCCATTGATTTTCTTTTTTCTTTTGAGTTACATCATGTAAATTCCCTCAACAAAGCCAGTAGAATGTATTCAATTCTTACAGAATTTTACAAATGTTACAATTTTTTTTAAATTAATATACTGTTGCGATACCCAGTAAATAAGTAGGATGAATACACTGTTTCTAGCGAATCAACTCATGTAAGGTTACAAATAATTTAGTTTGAGATACGGATACATGCATCAGGTTGGGTTTGCCTAGCCTGGCCAAACCAACCCGAAACATTAAATATAAACTGAATCTGAACTTAAACCGATCTAAACTCCCCAACTGACCTGACAAAATTCCATGTATTCTTTTGGTACATAGCGTTATGGGGACAACCCATAGGGTTTGTGTGTAAACTGAAATCTCTCTAATCTCAAACTCAGAACACTCTAAAATTCTAAAATTTTCAGGATCACCCCTAATTTGTCCTCTTCTTCATTTTCTTTCATTATACCCTAACCCGATTTTACCTTGTTCTACCTTTACTTAACACCCAACGCGCTATGGGGACTCGAAAATGTCCCCACTACTCGGTCTGTCTTTTCCAAACAAAAGAGCCTGTCCTCCTAACGCGGTGAGTACCTACCCAGCCGAACCGACCAAAACCAATCCGAACCCCAAAAAATACCAAAAATATATTTTGATGCTTGGGAAAATTGTTTCATTATATTTCATTAACACTGTGTTGGCTTTTTGTTGCAGAATGTACTCGCATCGCAGATTTTTCTTTTTAAACACATTGTTAAACACATGTTACAAGTTCACCTGTGCATAAGGTTACAATTTTCCTACATGACCAATCCTTTAAAGTATACAGTGAAATACATCAGAAACACCCCCATCACAGGTTTGTTTGTACGAGCTTGATCAGTGACTCTGAGTAATAAATTACCTTATTCTGTCGATTCTGTGACACCCGCATTTTTGCAGGCTCTCTGATTTGGGAGTATTCCTGTGTGGGTTCACATCCCACTCGCGCAGAACCTTGACAGGGGATTGTTGGCAGTGGTCTGGTAACTTGTGAAATCACTCCAGGGAATGAGGTTGTCAGTTAAGTGATGTGTTGTGTTTTAAGTGTTAAGGCCCCTAGCACAATTTCAAGGCTTATTAGTGATTTGGACTCGTATATATTTTTCGTGGAACATTTCTTATGGAACATTTTTGTGTCACCTTCTCAAGTTTTCTGAAATTTTTCGAGACAATAAGTCCAGTGCGAAAAGTGTAAGTCGGTAAAAGCGACTCAGGAAAGCATACCGGAGCGCGAGCATGCTTGCTCAGTACAGAGGGCATTGTTACAACATTGTTACATTTTTTTTTTTTTTTACATTGCTACATATATTGCTACCATTGACAGGTAGAACTAAAAAGATTTGTACACATACAAAATAAATACATTTGTGAGGCACAACGTTTCTAGCAGAAAATATAGAGTTGGGTTCTGTGAAAGTTGAAACTTATATGTCACTAAAAGTCAGGGTGCATGTAGCTAATCCCCAGATTATCACTTGTATTTCTTGACAGTGTTATTTCATGACAATAGTCGTGTCCGCATTGGATTTTGTTTGGTAAAACTTACGGGGACTGTTGTGAAATTAACCAAATTAAATCCAGTGCGGACAGTCGGTTGTGGGTTTTACCCTCCACAGCAGTAAGTTCTACAGGCCCAAGTGTGTAGCGGAGGAGTTTTATTGTTGGTACGTTTTATGTTTTACACATTAAAATACATTTGATTATGTTGAATTATACAGCCAACACTGTTTTGTCAACAGTAAGATCTTCTATTAAAGTTTTTAGATAAGGTAAGGTTTGTGTGTGGTGCAGAGTTAGGCAGGTGTGATTACTGATCCTTTGTCATAGAAGGTGCACAGTTAGGCAGAGTGAGTTGCACTGTATGTACAGTAAATCTGGTCTATATTTGGGTAATTGGGTAATTTTGGAAATGCAGTCATTGTTGTAATAGCTTATGGTCATCTAGGGGTCAATCACCCTATGTCCATCTAACCTCCCTTCCTTTTTCCCCCTCCCTCCAGCCACGAAATCACTCTTATCTAAATCCACAGCTTCTGATTGTATTATGTGTTGACTCAACCTTTAGCATTGCATAGAGGTGCTGTTATTGTGTGATGTCAAACTGCTCACCACTCAACTGGTCACTCAACTGCAATCTCCATGTTGATGTCAATATTGCCCCAAGACTGATTTGGTATCCAGTCACATCCAGCACAGTGTTGGATATAATACAGGCAGGGTTGACTATCAGGAGTCTTGGAGCTCCTGAGGTAATAGAAGTAACACGGCCATGCAACGTAACAACCACTTTAGACCAAGGGATCAGATAGCTGACCGCAGGCTGTGGAATCTGGACAATCATAACAGGGATATATGGGTGTACATGAAGGAGGGTAACTTGTTTAGCCAGTAACAATATCAGTGGTCATTGAACTTGACCCATGGTTGTGGGTGGCCTTTGATTATGGCCCCTTTTTTATCTTGTCTTTTTTAATGATTTGACCACAGATACAAATAAGGGGTCATTGCACGTTGGTGATAAACTGTAGGCATACTGGTTTGTGCTGGCCTATATGGTGCAATCAACTAATTTTATTGTGCACAATAGACAGTAGCATATATTTAGCTTTTTGTACGAGGGAGGGCAAATGTCTGAACTGTCTTAAAACCGTCTTAAAAATATTATTTTCATGATGCCACTAAATACCTTAGATAGTTGGTAGATTCTGATTGGTCTAATCTCCATCACGTGGGCGGGCACTATTTGTAGTAATGGACAAGCTTTCAAGAAGAAGCGAATAAATAGCCTCTAAACCAGCTTTGATCAAGCACCATGTATGCCAATGATTGGCTAAATAATACAACAGTCCTACGGGACCTTGCAACAATACAGCAATACGTGTACGTACGTGAATAAAGTACTTGTTAAATCTTGATACTGCGCACTATACATGTACATGGGCGCGTAGAACATCAACAAGCGAGGCATTTTTCAAAACTATGCACGTATGCGTCGTCTGTTAACGTTGGCGCGTTGCATGCACGGAATAGATTCGTGAGCTATACAATCTGGTCTCAAAGTATGGGTAATAATGGGTTCCGCTCGATAGTCCGAAAGTTCAATAGTCTGAAAGTTTATTGATCTGAAGGTTCGATAGTCCGAACACACAAATTTCTCATAAGCGGGAGTTCATTAGTACAACAAAATAAGGATCGTTAATCTGAGTATTTGATGCGATAGTCCGAAAATTTGTTAGTCCGAAGATTCGTTAGTCCAAAGGTTCGATAATCCAAAGGTTCATTTGTCCAAAGGTTCAATGGTCCGAATTTAGAATAAGGTGAATTAGTCTGAAGGTTCACTATAGTCAAAAAAGAAAATAAGGTGCAATATTCCGAAGGTTCATTAATCCGAAATCGTATACAATCGTGTCACATTTAACGACCGAGAAGAGCCCTTTGTTGTTTTTTTATTCCCGTACTGTAACCTAATCCGATTCACCTAATTCTATCCGAACGACCGAGAACAAATTATGATTCTTTGTCCCTGTTATAAATCTTTTGTTCTCTTTTGTGTCTTGATCCTCGGTCATAATACAAGGTAAGAGCATGTACACAGGTTCGATAGGCCGAATCATCAATGATAAAGGTACATTATTATGTACATTTGAATGCCCATAAGCTTTTATTTATTGCTGTTTTGGATCATTATAAAAAATCGCAATGGGAATGCATGTACTATTTTTGTACACAATGCACACAATTTTGAAGTGATAAAATTCAAAAGGCAATACATTTAGCCCACATGTTTATACACGTATGATACACACACATCATGGGTTAATATCAAATTATTTTGAAACTTCAAAAGTGATTTGGACATCTACATTCAGTCCATTTGTAATGGTTGATAGGCTTGATAGCCTCGAACGAAAAATGCAACAGGTACATATAACAAATCCTTACCAATGCAAAAAATTCTCTGTTCTGCTTTCTTGCTGGGATCGGCCCATGATGAGCCATTATCCTCCCCAATGTGAAGTGACAGATCACAGCATCTGTGGTCACGGATAATTTTCCCTCAGACGAATTCATCTTCTTCCTAATGAGGGCCCAGTGTCACATCTTTGCAGTCACTCACCTCGAATCTATAGTATTTAAAGTCCAAGCTGGGAACTTCACAATACATTTAGGCATTGAAGATCTTCATTTTGTACAGTGGAACAAAATGTTGGTTTTGTTCAAACTAAAGAAAACAAACTACATAAAAGTGGAAGATAATGAACTTAATCTTACAATGGTAACATAAAAATACTTGTATAGGGGGTTTGGCCTGAGGCTATTGTCTTGAATCTGCTGTGCACAGAAATTGAGTATCCAAAATGTAAAGCTGTTCCTTTTTTTAATTGTCTGAGGAGTTGTAAAGTTGGTTAAGGGTACCCGATCCCATAATATGAAACCAGTTCCTGACATCAGTGTTAGGTAATGCGTACCTGGGTATGATGCACACCCCTAGGCCCTAGAATCATTATTTACTTTCAAATGAGTAGGATATCTCTTAATAATTCGGTAATAAATATTTTTGATATCTGCGAATGGTGTATCCTACCTTTAACACAGTGTAAGCCCTCCCAACTTGCACCTCTCTTCTAAACAGCTCACAACCCAAAACAAGTTTGTAACCGATCTGTCAGTGACTCCTTTAACTGTAACAGTATAGCCCTGACTGTAATTTATCCCTGTGCTAATTGGTGGTCAGTCAGAACATTGACCTCAAAGAAGAGGTCTCCAGCAAGTAGAAGATTGAAGGGGTGTAGACCCTTGTTCCAGAGTGGCTTTTCTGATGCAGTTAACCACAACCTGTGACCGTACATTGTGTTAAATTTGTTACAACATAGGAACCCTTTCTGCTTGTCATAAAGGGGTTATGGTCGATTTTTCTTTTTAACCCTTTTGTTTTTAGCAACTAATTAAGCTGAGATATCATGTGAGATATATGGATATTCCCAATGTTTTGCATGTCTTGAAAATTCTGTCCCAAAATCGAGCCATATACTAAATTATCTCTAAATTTGAATGCTAGCATCGACCTTATTGCCTTTTTTGTAAGATTTTTGTTGAAAGGTTTCATCCTAAGCAGTCCCTCAGTAATTCTTTTCAATTCTGAAAAAAGAACAACTTTCCACATGTGTAATACCTTAAAACTGTATTTTCCCTTCTTGCCAAATAATGCCAGACCAAAGGTTTGGTAAAAACCCACTGAAAGATGGATCTTGTGGTTCTACTTGACACTGTTGAGCATGTGTGATTTGTATGTGGCCAGGGGCCGCAATTACATGCTTTGCAGCAGAGGGTAATAACTCGGTGCTGCCTGATGATTGGTAATTTTTCTGTGAGGGGTAAATGCACTGGGCTGGTAAATAATGATTATTTCAAAATGTCATATTTTTGCCAGATTGCATCCAGAGGAGTAGTTTATCTTCACATTATTTCAAAATAATCCTGAAGTGAACTGGTTAAGTGGGGTCAGGGAACCAGACAACAAAAAGATTATTGTTTTTCTTGATTTTTTCAGCCTCTACGAAAACAAAACTTTCAAACAAGTAAGTGTAAAGCCTCAGTCACACCGGATCGTACAATTTTTGGATTGTGCGATTGGGGACGATTGGGCCGAGGTACGACCAATCGGCAACGTAGCTGCTACAATCTCCATTAGCGGTCGCATACTGTGATTGCTCTTTAAGAGTTATCTTATGATCGTGTCACTAATGATTAGAAAAGATCGATGGCAAGATCAATCGTAGGTAATCGTATGACTAGTGGTGGCGATCAGCGACCGATCGTACACGATCGATCGTAAGGTCATACGACAGGTGGCACCACCAATCGTCAGGTGGCACAACTAGTTGCATGACCAATCGCCCACGACTGGTAGTGCGACCATGCGCGACTGGTAAAACGGCCATGTAAGACTTGTCTGCGACCTCCTTATGATTTAGAAACGCAGGTCAGAAGTTCTGAACATGACCATCGACCTTGATTTTGCTCTGGTGATTACCCATGACCTCTGCGACCAGTCGCGCGCTTTTTCTACGATTTGCCTGTGATTAAATAAATAATTGATCGCAGCTAGGTTGTAGCATGGTCACAGGCCTGGTTTAACAGGGCCTTAACAATATTTGCTGCAGTACTAACCCCCCAGATCCATCTATTTTTGAAAATTACAGCAAAAGCAAATGTTGTATATTCCCTTTAATTTACTGTTTTAAAGTAGAAATACCCCTTCTGCCTACAAAAGCAGATGACATTCATCTCCTGTGTTCGTGTACAACAAAATTGAACGCGCGAGAGTGGTTCTGTTTGTTTTCGCACGGTGCTTGATCAAATATGGAGCTGCGCGAAATAAACAAGCCCTAAAATGGGACTGTTTGCTGGGGGACTGAGGTTACCAGGATAATTGTTGTCTAAAACATGCAGCTTTTGACAGGTTCTTAGCTCATTTTTATGAGTGCATGAATTTGATTATCCATACTTTCTTGCTTTTTAATTGGCTTTAAAATTTGGCTTCACGGTGAATTATGAATGCATTGTCTGTCCATCTAAGGAAAGGGTTACATCAAAGTCAGCTGAAACTGGGCCAACCAGATCTTTAGAACCTCCCCGCCAACTGACGTACAACGGGAGGAGAACATTTGAAGAGATGTTTTGTATCCAGTGTTGTCACTGCAGCCAAAATGTTAACTTTGAAACCTTATTTTGCAACATGAAACGTGCATGTCCTTGAGAAAATAAAATTGCTATTCCCCAGTCATTCATCAATTTGCCAGCTGAAAAATCTGCATTATGACTACCAGATGTTTTTTTTTATGAAGTATAAAATTGCCTCGTCCCTGTTTTGGGGGTCCTCGGAAAAAAAGGGATAAATCTGGAAGACTTTGTTATCTGCGCTCACCCATTATCATCATAGTAGTCATTGCTGCCCAAGCAGCTCTCAAATGGTTGGCAGGGAGAAAATAACATTTTGGCTCTGGGAGTCTCTCCCGCTTGGCACAATGTCTTCTCTGTTTGATTAGATTGGAGGGACCTTGATTTATCATCGCAAGTGGTTTCTTAGGTTTTGAGCCTCTGGAGAGCAAGACATTCTGAATGTGTTTCGCCCCTGGACATGACTTTGGGAGTGCAGAAGGCGACTCTGGAAAAGTGCAGACATGGAAGCAAAAGTACAGGATTCTGTCTCTAAGGGTACGTGTCCCTTGTGAATCTGTATAAGTGTACTCTTTCATTTTAGTTTGAAAAACAAAATCAGGTCAGTGTATTTATCAAACCTATATTTGTATTTTGTGAAGAATGTAACTTTTTTTGTTTGAGGGGGAAGGGGCATAAAAACAAATTATACTCGATTTTAATAAATCTTGTTTGAGTCCTTGCACATAAATTAGGTCAAGATCAATTAGATCAATTAGATCAATTAAATTATTATTAGTATTTTCTTTTAGACCCTCTATAATTTTAGAACCAAACATTATTCTGTGCAAACTTGTATTTTTAGCCCTTCATAAGACTACCGCTACTTTTGGTCTGGACTGAAATAGCGTATATAATGCAGCTCTTAATTATTTTTTTTAAATGAATAAAAATTAGAGTCAAGAACAGAGAAGATACATTGTGTAGACTGAGGTCGCCATTGAAACATTGTAGGTGGGAACAGAAACTTGGGAAAGCAGACTAATGCATGCTGGAAGGCTTCAAGTTCATGGGGAAAAGGCGCAGTGCTGCTGATGGAACATCCTGCGGCAAATTCCCTTTAATATACTGGAAGCAGACATGCAGCGTAACTGGAGCATTCCAGGTTGTCCCTAACCAATGTTAGTATATCAATATCACATGCCATGCTTGGCAGGCTCGGCAGGTTCATGAGAGACCAAGCCTCTGCCTCTGACCTTAATCCCCAGGCTTTGAAGAGAGGAGAGAGAGTTAGAGGTACAGTAGAGGGAGGCAAGGGGGGGGGGGGGGTGCCCAAAACTTGATTCATTGTCCAGACTTGCTAGGTCTTGCATCATCAATACGAGGTGAAAATTGATGTTTGAAAGGTCGTAAATCTTTGTTTCTTCAGCAGGGATTTTTTTCTCTGTTTCTTTGAGCTGTCCTCAGGAAAACAGTTGTGAGGTTCATATTCAGTGGCATGTGCAGTTAGAATAGGCCGAAGTCATGAATAGGACATATGGATATTTTTGTCAGTTTTTAAATAAAATTTTCTGACAGCGGTGTGAAACATTCACAGTTTGAGGTCAGGTTACCGATTCATTCCAGGGATTTTTCTCCCAACTGTACCATGTTAAAGAGGCATTAGACCTATATGATTTTATGTGCAGTTGCAATTGGCCTACACAAGTATTGTACACTTCACCTTAACAGGTTAATACTGGTCTATATTACATTATTTCATAGTCTTAATTGGCATAGACCAACAAATTACCTTAACTTATTTGTTGTAAAGCATGTGTGTAATACTGGTGAAATGCAATTTTACCTCGGATTAACTGATTCCCTCGTTTTTCACTACACACTTAATTATGCCATTGAAAATTGAAAAACACTGTACATCTTGTAAAGATTGAAATTTACTTAGTTTGCCTGACAACCCCCCTAATTAAAAAATAATAGATTGTTGTCTCGCGTGACAAAGGTCAAAAGTCAGGTACTGAGGTCAAATGTCATTGGAGGTAAGTTGTAAAAGAGGCTGAAATACTAAAATTAGTCTTATTTTAAAACTTGAAGTTTAATTGCCATCAAACTTGGGTAGATGGTGGTGATATTAAAGGTTTCTAGAAAGATTCCCTGTCTATCCAAACTAGTTTTGCTGGTCGGAGGGTACTGAAAATAGGCCGTTTCTTTTCTTTTTTACTATTCTGATTATCCTCATATATACATGTATCACAACACAGAGCAGTTCAGGGTGGGAGGAAATGGAGTGTCTCCATAGTGATGAGGGAGATCTCATCAAGATATTTCTTCCTTTTATTCCACTAAAAAGACCGGATATACTTGGTAGATTCTTTTTGCATTTTTAAGAGCCACAAAGACAGCTTCAGCTTTATGAAAAATCTTTCATTAAAATATCTGGAAAAGTCAAAAACTTTGACAGGCAGAAGAGAGATTTGCCGATCTCTGAAGATTGTACATGTACAATCGGTACCTGCTGGTTGAAAAATGAATGATTCTCATGTGGTGTTATTTATGTAAAAGACTGGAGTCTTGTATTTTTATTTGTCCCTCATGACTTCAGAAATACAAAGGATAGCTCTTTTAATGGTTCAATCCACAAACAGCATTGAAACAACAAATCTCAGATGGACAAAACCCACAAAAGTGTCAAGGGTAGGCAATTTTGTAATATGACCTGTAAACATCTGATGCCAGAGGGATTTCTGCAATGTACACCTTGGCAGTTTCTGAGCATTTCTGGGCACATTTGGCTTAGGATTTACAGTCGGGCAAAAAAACCCGAATGAAGCACACATACAGCTAGCCCCTGGAAATATAAAAAGCAAACTTTAATAAATGTCCGGTGGTAAGGTAGAGAATCAACAATTTGTTGAAAAGGGGTGTGCAAGTTTCCTGTAGATGTGGGTGGTTTATAGTTATTACTGCTATGTGTACGATATTTTTTGTGTACGATACATTTGTTTACAATATTTCAGAAAGTAAACTTTGAAACTTTGTCAAAAAGACTAATCAAACTTGAAATCAAACAGTATCCATTTTCCCCCCAATGTATCTAGCATTTTAGTGTTTTTTTAGGAAAGTTCAACACCATTGACTAATGGTTATAGGCAGAAATTCGCTGATGTTCTCGCCACAATAAAACTGTTAGTTTTGCACATTCTCATTGTAATATGGCATGCATTTTTCCTGCTTCTTCAAATTGTTGTGAATTGAAGCTATTTGAACCTGATGCTTTAGTACAGCTGCGCGTGAGTGTTCAAAGCATTTGAGACAAAATAAAACGGCTGTTAATTCTTCAGTGTGTGGCTTGCCATCACATTGCACGTCAACACCCCAAAAAGTAGAAGTCGACAGCCTCCATGCCATTTATTCCTTGTAACAAATACCTGGAAATTGAGGCAAAATTGCAATTACATTCATGACTTCACAACTCTGGAAGCGTGCTTCTTGTTTTCGCCGCACCCGGTGTCTTCACAGGCAACACCCAGCCTAAGTGGGAATCCGACCGAAATTGAATTACTGCGCGCCATCGGGGTATTTTGGGGTCACGATGTCACAGCTGTTCTTGTTCTTGAAGCATTGTAATCGCCGAGGTACGCAGCAGAGCCTCGATCAAAAGAATAATTTCAATTGATGCAATAAGAGATTCATTACCTAGGTGCAAACCTTCATACCTCGCAAGGACACTGATTTAATTTCATAGTTCTCTTTCATTCTCTTTCTAGCCTCTCTATAGCTGCTGATTGGTTGATACATGTAGGTGTCAGTTGACCCTGTTTCTCTAGATTCATCCACTGATTTATATATATTAGAGCATGATCGGAGTCACACTGTGTAATATTGGTTATGCCCATACAAGCTAGCCTTGACAAGTTGATAATCTTTCGAGCTGGGCCGGCTACACAAGTACTAGAAAAATCACTTTTGCATTACATTACAAGTTGGAAGTATTTGGAGAACGTTTATGGGTTTGCAAACACACAAAATGTATGTGTCGAAAATCAGTTGATAAGCGGTTTGTCGAAGTACGCCCTCCTCCCCCCAAATAAAATAAATAAAAATTAAATTAAATTAAAATAAAATAAATATTAAGTAAAAAATAAATAAAAGTGTGGTCAAAATCTACTAGAGGTCAAGAGGCAGTTGTGCACAATTAATTGCCAGATTTGCAAAGATATATACAAGTTTTCTAATGAATTATAATTTATAATTTATGTGCATATTAAAATATGCCTGGTGGCAAGCAAAATCAGCCTTTTGAAAAGATAGAGGGGTCCAACAAGTTTTGTTGTTTTCTCTCAGTTTTTCCAGTATTTGTCCCATTTGTCTTAGGAAAAGTGCCTGAAATCGTCATGGTATTACTTGCTCGTCAATTTGGGGTGTGTTTTTTTTACAAAATACAAAATAAAAACCCAACCAATTCAGCACTGTCTCCACCGTAAAGCCCACCCAGTCCAAACCTCAGCTGAGCAGCTCCACTATTTACAAGCCTTACCATTATTTTCCTTAGCAAACACAGCCAAAATCATACAGTTGCATTTCAGCAGAAGCACCTTTGGTCTATTATAATCAAATTCTTCATCCATCGTCATCCTCTTTTATAATCAAGGCACAGGTAAAATTGGAGAGAGGCATACAACTTTGTTCATAACTATTTCAGAGGTTCACTAGAGATACTTTTTCAACAAGTTGATACAAAGAAATCTTACTTTTCAAAAATGATCTTTTACTCCAAGGACAGAAACACCTCTTTGAGAGTCACTTACACTGCGTAAAATAGTAGGAAATGTCCATCCACCAAACCAGCTGCAGAAAGTGACAGATTTCTCACAGACTAGCTGAACAAAGGATGGAACGAGAGATTGAACGAAGTGACAAATATCTGGCTGTCGTGATAGGTTTCCTTGTTGTCCGAGACTCTGTAACTGGCATCCCCAACACCCATCAATTTTCCTCTGCAAATCAAATGGGCAACAAATTCTCATGTGAGGCTATCATACAAGGTGCAAAGTAAGACAAGATTGAAATTGTCCAAGTGAGAAATTTGCCAGCACCATTGAAAGCTGCACAATCTCTTGTCCTTAGGAGAATCCCAGTAGTGATGTGACAGACACAGTGCGCATGCAGGAAGCATGGAGTTACACCCCTTCTGAAGGGACAGATTTGGTCTTTTAGGCAAAGCATTTTTTTTTTAAATTTTCCCTCCCAGTCATTCTTAAGCTTTTGCATTGTGCTTTGGTCATTGTCGGAGGAGAAAGGGTAGATTTAAATTCAATTTATGTACATGCAGCATGTCTGCCTTCTGAATGGTGCATTAGGCTAATGTGTTGGAACTTGGAAGCAGTACGGCTTTGTTAGAATAACACTTTCACAAACATTTCTTGACTTGAGGTGGTTTAGTCGAAAGAAAAATGATAAATGTAAGCCTAATTACAGTTTCCACTTTAAGTTTCATCTTGTATTGCTCTGTAACTTTATCATGGAGATTCAGACATTCTAGTACAGTATGTATACATTGTACAGTTCTGTTTCTGCTACATAACTTGCTGTCAATAAAACTCTTTTGTGTACACATAGGTGACAAACCTCTTACCATACAATGTACGTACATGTACGGTACTTGATTTGGAAACTAGGCAGTGTTGGATTAATTCTTCAGAACCATTGATACATTGAGCTTCTTATTATTTGATTATTAAGGGAATAAATTACAATGTATGAGCTAAACTGGTTTTAAACAAGTATGTTTAAAACTGGTGGCCCGAAACGAACGTAAGGGTCATTATTCGCATCCACCGGCTTTAAAATATCAGCTAAAGCACTTATTTATTCCGATTTATAAATACCTTTTAGTAAAAAAGTAAAAAAAGTCCAGCATTTTATATTTCCAATGATTTTTTTACAACAATTTTACTTATGATGTTTTGTGAAGTGAACAACTCCTTGGCACGCATGATGTGTCCGCACGATAGGACCAGAACGCAGCATTGCTGTAAAATATATGATGTGGTCTAATTGACAACATTTGGCATGCCATGTGAGGGTTCAACCAATAAAACCATGCCAGACTTCTCAAGAGTCTAAATTTAATATGACTCGGGAAAGAGTGTTTAAAAGTTTGTGTTCCTGTTTAACAAGTTCGCGCTGGGATTATTTTAACATCACTGAGCTGACGCACGGGATTATTTTTAACGAAACTCGCTCCGAAGCAGGTTCAGGCCGCCAGTACCGGGAAGCACACCCACGCATTTCCGGCCTTGCTCGCTGCTGACAGACATTTCCGGCCTTGCTCTTGGCGTGTTTATGTGTCATCCGTTTTGAATCTGGGGAAAACTTTGCGTTTATATTCGTCATCCGGCGCGAACTGGTTAAAACCACCCAGGTTACGGACTCTCGACCAAGAGGAATGGTAAACTATCTTGGGTATTTATGAATATAGAATTGTCAGTCTCTTTACGTATGCATGTCTGGAATCATTCAAAGTTTAGAACTAAAATAGGATATGCCAATCAAGGGTTTATAACCAATAAACAACATACATGTTTTCTACCTTTTGATTACAGAAGCGTGAATTTCTGCATGAGGATTTTGAAATAGAAAACTGTTTTTGTTTGTTGGTAAGCCTTGCGTGAAGATAACAGGCACTACTCCCACTCCAATTTCAAAAACGGCACTCCTCTTCACTGTCTTCTCTGCCCGTTCTCCCAATCTCCACAAATTTAATTTGTTGACAGCTGGTTTCGGAAGTTTTCCCAGCCGGGTAACTCCTGTTACAATTTATCACACTGTCACTGCTTGTACAGCATTGTTGGAATGAACAATTACGGTGCGAAATTTTTCCCCTCCCTCTGTGGACCAACATGTATTAAAGAAAAACACATTTATCGGAAGTCGTTTGGCATGCTGGAGTGTTTGACAAAAACGATGCGGTGTCATATAACTTGCTCTGCTTTGAACACATCACAGGGGAGCTACGAAAAAAAATATGGAATTTGACAGAAGATGAAAAGAAAAAAATGAAAGAAGGTGGGAAAGAAATCAATGCTGTTATCAAAAGTTACATGCCTGTTAGAAATTTGACGGTAGGAAAAGGAAAGATAAGTGTGACTTTGAGTGAGAATTTTGATGGGTTTTTCATTCATTGAGAATACACAAGTGAAGTTTTCTTGCTAAAATAAATCAATGGATCACAGCTTGTCACAGGCCAGAATGGTGTGAAGAATATAGTCTGCTCTGATGAATGAAAAACCTGTGGTATTGGCTTTTTCCAGTTTGTTTCCAGTGTGCATGTTGGTGGTAGAAAATTCATTAAAATAACAAATAAAGCCTATGAGACACTGGCAATGCATAAGGTCTACATGTACTGTATATGCAGTACCTTTACTGGTTCACAATGTCATGTGCTAGTTATTTAAAGGTAGGATACACCATTGGTAATTGCTTGAAATATTATGAATGGGTGGATTTGTGGGATTTTTGAGTAAATATCCTTTAACTGACCTCTCCGAAGTTTTACAATCATGGATGCCGAGGAAGGCAAGAAAAGCAGCATCTGTTTTCAACCGGCGTCGGGCAGTGGTTTTTATGTTGTTCTTGTTTTTCAATATCGCCGTCCGGCGATCGCAATTATTTTTAAATAAAATTCAATTTTTCTTTCAATTATAGGATTTCAAGCGCAAATTTTGCTGGATGCCTACAATCATTATGTACTTTCAAATAAGTAATATATTTCTTAATAATTCTGTATTAATTTTTTAGATATTTGCAAATGGTGTATCCTAACTTTAAATACCAGTTTATAGTCTTATAGGGACCGGGGAACAGGGGGTTGGGTGCATGTTGAAGTGCATTGGAGGACAAGAACAAGGGTTAATTAACAGTTTTTCCAATAAACTTTACGGGCTTTCATTAGTTTGGAGATTCAAGTTGGATAAAGAATACTTTTCAGAGAATACCATATTTTTCAAACATTTCAGATAAAGCACATAGTTGAGATGGACAGTTGTTTTATATTACACTTAAAAGCAGCTTTAAAAAAATGCCATCAATATTGTTCCCCCAGTTTTTTCTGGTTATTCCCAACTCCAGACAACCTTTTAAATGAGGTCGGACCAGAGGGCAAATTGTTAATGAAAAAAGGTCTGCAAAGTGTAAGGCAAAGTGCGATATCAGCCTTAGTTACATCTGGAAAAATATTTCCACCACCTATGGTTATCAGAGCTGTCAGATTTGTCTGAGATGAAAAGGTGCGAGGTCAGAGGCCTGTGGCATTTGGGGGGCAAACTGCAGCCCTCATCATGTTAGGAGGAGGATAGGAGTGTTGTAGATTGCAAAAGTGCAATCCTAATTTTTTGTAAAACTGAAATTCAACATAAACTTCCCAACACTGTGTACAGACCGTTTTTTTCTTTTCTGCCTACAGGCATAGTGCGGTAGCAGTTGTACACAAGTATGGGGAAGATGTGTGGGCATGGGCAGAAGAACTGCCTAAGGGTCTGAAGTGTGGAGAGGGGTGTGGGACGAGTTTGAGATATGAAGCCAGAACGTGTTAGTATGGCAGCTGAGATAGATTGAAGAACTTGTGAGATGGCCTAGATAGGGGGAACATGTTGCCAGAGGGATCAAGGCCTGAAGCATGAACCCTGTTTCTCTCTGTATCTTGTTTGTATGTTTTAGCCTTCACCACCAACATTGAAATTATCCCAATCACTTTCCGAGCCAAGGCGTTAACCTGACATGTGGCCCAACAAATTTACATTATCATCAATGCCCTCTAATTGGGGCACATATCCTGCATATCAAAGGATTGAGAATGATCAGTTCTTTAAAAGTAGGGATACACCATTTGCAGATATCAAAAAATTTTACTACCGAATTATTAAGAAATATGTTACTTATTTGAAAGTAAATAATGATTCTAAGCATCCACTGAATGATTGGGCTAGATATACTGTAATTGGTTCGAAAAATTGAATAACAAAAAAACAATCGCGATCTTGATTAAAAAAAGAAAAGAAAGAACAACAACAACTGCCTGATTACGTTTTTCTTGCTTTTTTATCAGCATTTAGGATTGTAAAGACAGGTCAGTTGAACAATATTTACTATAAATTACAACCCTTCAAATCCACCCATTCCTGATTATTCAAGCAAATACCAATTGTGTATTCTACTTTGTTTCTTCACATACAAGTATGTTTATATTCCGTTTTGTCTGACTAGAAAAAAAACATATTTATGAAGACCATTCCACTAAATTGGCTGTCTCTAAAGTAAGGACCCCTTCCTTTGTTGAGTCCTTGCAGCTTGGAGATTTGGACAGCACTACAATGGTGGCAATTGGCAGCACTACAATGATGGCAATGGTAGTTGAGCACACCCGCTACTTCTTTATGCTGATGGTTTCAGGAATCGCAGCATCTGGTAGAGCTATCCATCTGGGTCTGCTCATATATCGCTAGGAGGCAGCCATTTGGGCAGGAATTCACTTCACTAACAGGTTTTCTGGCAGCTGACTTGTGACCGTGTTTCTCCCCACCCCCTATTTGTTGGCCTCCTTTTTCTCTTTATGCTCTCTCTTTTTCGTCAAGCACTGATGTGTTTAAGGTGGCGGGGGTCCCTTTGGCATGATGGGATGGGGAGGTTAGAAATTAGATGCAGTTGTTAGGATCGGGTGCTGATGTTGTCATCGCTAGTGCAGCTGTGCAATTCGTAGAGCATTGCGGCTTTGTGCCGCTACCTCCAGGTCTCATTCCGGATGTCAAGGTTTAATGCCTGCAGCCCCGCTGCAAAAATCGTCTTTTAAGACCGTAGTGCGCATTAGCGTGCACAGTACCCTAGACTTGTCTGTGTGGGTGGTTGTTATCGTAGAGTTCGCAGCGCTTGGTAGTCTGTCCGCGCGACCTGATTGCATTCCGCTTGGCTTTGCCCGGGGACCGCATTCACCGAAAGGCATAATTAGGATCCCCTCGGCTTATTGGCTGGCCACGGATCGCTTGTCAGGTGATGCGATTTAGTGATGGCATCGCAAGAGGGCAAGTAGATGGATTGAGTAGCTCATATAGGCCACCATGACAACAGATGCGGTCATTCAGCGCCCGTATCCCGTAATCCCGCCATCCAGACCATTCACAACCCTCTCCCGCGGCACTTTTCATGGGAAATCAGACTCGCAGCTCTGGAAGCGCAGCCAGCCTTCGGTTTTTTTGTTCCTTCCCATCACGTCAGAAATGGGGTCGTGTCTGTTTTTAAGATCAAATTCAGGGGTCCCTCCTACATGTATCAAGGTCTGTCTAGTTGCTGGCATATTGGCCCAGAAGTCAAGCAGAAAATGTTTCACGGTCACATCAAACCCAATTGCTTCTAAATAACGCTCCTTTGGATACACTCCTGCATGTTATACTCACAGTACAGTTATGGCATATGTTTTTAAGCTGAGATCATAACAAGAGATCCGATGCGTCAGGTACTTCACATAAATAACTTAAACCAGTAAGAAAGAGGTCTATAACCAGCAGCAAATTGCTATTATCAGACTCTGCAAATGTAGTCAGCATTTGCTTTTTACAAGAACTTTCCACCGATCAAAATATACGTATGAGTTCTTAGCAGGTACATTGCTCACCAGTCAAATGCACGTGTTATCATTCATGTTAAATTGTGCTGGTTGTGTGTTGGCAATCCTATGGATATCTACATGTATACTGAACTGATGTGTACTATCACAGCACTCGCTGCTGTGATATCGAGTTCCCAAAACTGAAGCATTTTATCAAGCTTCAACTTCAGGTGAGGTTTAGAACCTAGGTACTGCATGTGGAGCTCTGTGCACAGACGAGAGATACGGTACGCAAGACTCATTCTATTATGTGAATGCACAAAGCCATATAGCGTATTCGCATGAACGTCACTTGTCTTCGGCTAAGCATTTAGGGCCAAGTTCGATCAAGGACTATAACTATAGTTTGACTAACTCTGATCGAACTCAGGCTAGTTGAAGATGGTTGGACTAGTCTAGTCGACTATTCACGACCAACCTACTACGATTGCTCGCATCGATGGTAACCAATAGCCGCTTTAGTAGCACAGTACAGAGAGGACCAGTTTAGCAGTTAACGGTCAATAGTTCGACTAGAGTCGTTCGCATTTCAACTTCAGTGCGCATTCCCTAATGACATCACGAACTAACCACTAGTTAACTATAGTTCCTTGATCGAACTTGGCCCAGGTTTCCCCCAACTTTTACATCCTAACCATCAAGGAAGGTACTCATGCTTCGATTTGGGAGATTCTAGCTCAGTGTAGGCACATTTTTATTTTTCAGAAATATCAAATCCTGTAATATGAAACCAAAAAATTAATAACAAGTAATTTTTTTATTTATTTTTATTTATTGATATTTGTAATCTTTGGCTATATTTTGAATTCATGACTTGTGGATTAACTTTAAAAAGCCATTACTTGATTAATGGATGTACGATTAAAGCCCAACAAACAGTATTGTAGGAAGAATGTTATCGTCTTTTATAATATTTAAGAACCCTCATTTCCACCTCTGCCCAGTTCCGTGTCATTTTGCCAGAATCCCTCAAATGTTTCTGTTAAAGGATTCTTAATGATCTTGGAGCTCATTTGAAGCACGATATGAGACGGAGGTAACCCCCTGCCTCCTTTGTGGTGGTCATCGAGTCGACTCGACTCGACTCGACTCGACTCGACTCGACTCGACTCGACTCGACTCGACTCGACTCGACTCGACTCGACTCGACTCGACTCGACTCGACTCGACTCGACTCGACTCGACTCAAGTATTTAGCTCGAGTCGCAAATAATTAAACACAAAACAATAAATTAAAAACAAGGGAGAAAGTCATTTTTTGAGTTTTTAAATTTACATCCTGGCTACTACATGTGTTGACACCACATTTTACTCTAAATGAAAATAAAAAGTTGGGTCGAGTCGTTAGGTCAAGAAAGTTTATTCGAGTCGAGTCACAGTGTGTAGTCAGGTCGAGTCAAGTATTCGGCTCGGGTCAATTCGAGTCACAAATGTTTGAACACAATACAATAAAAAAAGTACAAGATAGTCATTTTGGGGGGCTTTTTGTAATTTACAATTCTGGCTTATACATGGTGACACCACATTTTACTCATAATGAAAATACAAAGGAGATGGCAGCTGATCACCGCCCAACTAATGGTGGCACTGTAACCATGTAACTATGCTTTGACTTAAGGAAAACAAAGTCCGACAGCAACTTGTCACCAAGTCAAGCCCGGGTTATTAGCTTTTAGCATTACATGCTACAGAACCACAGGGTGGGAATCCGGCGACACGCGGTGTATGTTTGTTGTATCATGGAGGAAGGAAAACAGACAGCTGCCGTATGTATAATATGTACGTGTGCGTATGTACATACATGTACAAGTATATTTTCCCGAACATAAGCGTGACGTGAACATAAACCGGCACTGACGTGGTAAGTCATTGCAAACAAGTTTTGCTTATATTTATGGGACTTATTTGGGTCTTATTAGCCTTCACTCGAGTCAAGTCATGCTGACGAAGGACTTGAGTCATTCTGACGAAGCACTCGAGTCATTCTGACGAAGGACTCCAGAATGACACGAGTCAATCATTTACCCGTCGAGACTTGAGTTTAGTCAAGTTATTTACCCGTCAGGACTCGAGTTGAGTCGAGTTGTCAAAAATTGTGACTCGTCTCCGAGTTGAGTCGAGTCATTGATTCGAGTCATTACAAAAACCAAACGTCTAAGAGCAACCAAGTCGAGCCCGGGACAGAATTGGATGCTACATGCAGTACCAGGAGCTGAGTCCGCTACACAGTTTGTTGTATCGCGGAGGAAAGAAAACAGCTCTCTTATGTATACTGCATTTGTTAACATAAACGTGATGTGATTATATCCGGTACTGGTGTAAGTCAAATATTGTATTTTGGGGACTCCAGTCTTATTAGCCTTCACTCGAGTCGAGTCATTCTGATGATGGACTAGAGGTGATTCAAGTCATTTGCTCGTAGTGACTCGAGTCGAGTCGAGTCGAGTCGAGTCGAGTCATTTACCAGTCGGGACTCGAGTCAAGTGCAAAAAATGTACCTCGTGTTGGACTTAAGTCAAGTCATTGACTCTGAGCTGTTACAACTCTGAGCTGGGGACGAAGACAGGGTTTTCAAAACGTAGACTATGAATTCAGGCCAAGTTATAGGGCAGTGAGCTTGTCTGGCCTGGATATGCTTGAGTTAACATTTGTGTATTCATTCATTCATTGAAATAACAAAACCTATGAGACACTGGCAATTCATAAGGTCTACATGTACTGTATATGCAGTACCTTTACTGGTTCACAATGTCATGTGCTAGTTATTTAAAGGTAGGATACACCATTGGTAAATGCTTGAAATATTATGAATGGGTGGATTTGTAGGGTTGTATTTTATAGTAAATATCGTTTAACTGACCTGTCTGAAGTTTTACAATCATGGATGCCGAGAAAAGCAAGATTCAATTTTTCAATTTTTCAGAACAATTAAAAGATATTAAGCGCAATAATTTTGCTGGATGCCTGCAATCATTGTTTAATTTTAAATAAGTAATAATTCGGCGGTAAACAATTTGGATATCTGCAAATGGTGTATCCTACCTTTAAAGCAGAATTTTGCAAGCAATCAGAATACTTCATGTGTCACCTTTGCCTAGCTTCGCTTTCTTTAAAATGTTTTTTTTTCCTGGGTTATAACCCTAACCCGTTCTTCCCTAAAGCACAAAGATCATTCCGGGACTGATTGCGATAGTAAAGATATTCCTAGTTTCTGAGTAAAACTTGAAAAATATATTTTGTGAAACCCTGTGGAGACCTATTCAACTGTAGAGACCTTTTCACTCCCACTGTCCCCATAGGGCTCAGGTCTCCGGTAACGAACTGTACGTACTAAGCCTTTCGCCAGGATGTTTAGATATTTGTTTTGCCCTCCAATATTAAAAATAAGCTGAGTCCTAAATTCTTTAGTGTGACAATGATCTTTCACACCATTTAACTGAATTTATCACTCATCTTCAGTTACCCATGCCAACCAAAGTTTTTAAGTGTCCTTTAATTCTGTACATAACTACCATTGAAAGGGATTTCATGAGAGAAAGTGATGAGCTTCAGACACAACCCTACATTTTTGAGAAGGAACCTCTCAGAAGTTTGTGCCCCTACAGGAGTTTCCTTTGTAATTGTATAACTTAAAAAACAAACATGATTTTTCCCCAGCATCCCCTTCTTCTCCCCGCGGGCCCTCTGCCACTGTTGACTTCTCTAAAAGGTCCCCACTCAATGGCTGGGACAGCCGTTCAGCTCACTTGGGACAACGTCAACGTTTGTTTTGCCAGAGAGTTACCAAACAGAACGTTCTCGCTGGGCAAACAGACGTCATCTATCCAACATAAGACTGATACCGGCCGCACTGCGGCCACTTGACGCACACTGCTGGTCTCAGCATTGCTTCCTCTCTTCTTTACCGCTCAGCATGTAACTCTGCCGTAAATTACAGACGAGTAACATTGGAAGAGTGAGAAATGATTAGGAGATGAGTAGAACCCGGGCTGCCTCGTTGTGTAAGCACACGGCACGGTTGAATGATAGAAGGAAAACAAAATATGACAGAGGCGGTTTGTAATAGCAAAAGATTTGGGGGGAGATAAGCCATGGATTGAATGACTGGTGGATCGTTTGTGGAGTTTTTATGTTTGTTTGCGAAGTAGGGTCTCTGACCAGAATGCCGTCGGCAGACGGTTCTCTGCGCTTGTTAAAGTCCAACATTTCTAGAGTCCATGATGATTTTTTTTTTTTTTAATATTTATCTGGTGAGATGTGACATATCGTCGTCTTGCAGTTGTGTTGACTTTGGTGGTCAGTGACATGCCCAGTGGTTCCCTGCCAACGATAAAAACGATCGGATTTCGGCTTCTCTAATCACAAGTGATCTATCGGATAGACAGAGCTAGGGTTGACTTTCGAGACGAAGAAATCTCCCTTTTTTTCACCCATTGTGCATTTACAGGTGTTACTTACGGACCTTTTCGTTCTTTATTTTTCTAGAAAACTGTCTTTGTTCTTTAAATGGTTAAATCAGGAGATACAAAAATGTCCAAGAAAACTTCTCTTAAAGAATAGAAAATGTTGTACAGTAGAATGCTGCTATAACGAACACTGATACCGAACATTCAACTATACTGAACACCATCCTTGGCTCCCGATTTTTGTTTGTCAAAAATATCGAACATTGTTGTTGACAAACAAAATGTCAACGGATAACCAAAATCCACCATCATTTGCTCCTGATTTTTGGAAAAAGTAAAAAGCCAACTGTTTCTTTGGAACTCAGTGTGAAGCTTGTAGATATTATGTATGTAAAATTATTCAATGGTCATGCGCCTGTTCAAAGTCCTTGCACCTGATGAACCTGCGGTAAACAATTGCTATACCAAACGATCGATATATACCTAACAAAATCTGTGAATTCCGTGGTGTTCGTGCTGGGCGAGTAGTGATTTTTTTCACTCAAGTACTCGCGAATAAACTACTCGCGAGTAATCGAGTACTCGCAAGTAGTTGTCACAATTTTCACAAGAGGGGAATATGACAGTCACACATGTCTATCACCATGTGTTTTCATTCAAAAGTACAACGGTATTTTCTCAGCGAGCTTGGCAGCAATTTAGTTTCCTTTATCGCTCAAGTTGCAATTCAGAATGTTTTTTATTCCTCCATGGTATAATTGAAAATCAATAAAGATCGTTTTCATATCGTGAAACCATCGTAATTGTCATAATTAGTTAATAATCCCACCGTGTTGCAACGTCCGCCTGTACTTGTCAACAATCAATGCTCGCTAACAATCACTACTCGCTAGTAATTATTGCTACTCTGGCTGGCACGAGTACTCGAATAGTTGAAAAACCGCAGTAGATTAACGAGTAGTAAAAACTAATCGAGAGTTATGACATAATCGAGTTACTCGCCCAGCACTAGTGTTCGTTATAACAGCATTCCACTGTGTTTGACTTTGACCTTTGCAGCTAGTTTGATCTTCTTTTTGGCCCTTAAAGGTGTGTTAAATGTTTGTTGATCTAATCACCTTTCTGTAGAAGCGAATTTTTGCTTGTACTTCATGGCCAACAGAGATTGTTAAAATGATCAGTGATTAGTTGGTGTTGTATGGAAAGGTGGAGGAATACACCCTGCCACAGTCCTGTCTCAATTGCACAGCCAATTCAACTTGACCAAGACGTCCCTTTAAGGAGTTTCTTTTAACAATTGATGTCTCCCCCTTGATGGATGGTTTGACTGTCTATTGGCTGAGTCACTGCACTCGAGGGTGCAGAACCAATGCAACAAAATCTGCCCTCCATCCTCACTCCCTACTCATAAATGTACAGAATTCATCAACCTCCAAACTCCCCCTCTCCCTTCATAACAGATGTCAGTCCCACCTGTTTCGCCACATCCTTTTATGTTCTGTATTGTTTATTGTTTCTAAATTAGTCAGGATAAGAGGAATGACAAGGTAACAAAGTACTGCAAATAAAGTCTCAAGTGCAGTTCATCAAGTCAAGTTCAATTCATTTTAGGTCAGTGATGCAACCACATTGTGTCAAGTGGAGCCAATTACATGTATATATAATGATGAAGAGTAAAGTTGTGTGATGATATTCTCATCATGTCACCCTCTGTTCTTTGACTCGGGAGATACATGTCCATCATGTTAAAGAAATGATAAGAAATGAAGTTAAATGTTATTGTTTAAGTGTGATGAATTATTACAGTGGAGGTGAAGAATACATTTGTCAGCGATGGTACAATGAAAAACCAAATGTTTTATAAAGAACATAGTTTTGTGCAGAGATTCTATTGCGCCGTGCATTAGTATTTTTGTCGTTTGCTACGCGTACAAAGCAAATGGAGTTTTCAAAACATTTGCTTCGTCTTCAGCTCAGATTTGCCTCGTCTCCAGCTCAAGCTTTGCCTCCAAATTTGAATAACTGAGAAGCAACTCGAAATAGAAGCAAATGCAAATATTCTAACTTTTGGAGAATGTTTCTGAAGCACAACAGGCACCAAAATATGGCTGGAGTTTACGCAGTTGGGAGCCTATATAAAATCCCTTAATCTAAAGACAAGTACAAAGCCAAAAATAACAAAATACCTGAATGCCGCCAAAGTGTGCCCTCAAGTAGTACAGTAGATAATACCGCAATTTGATTGGTTGTCAGCTTTGTAAAGGTTTGTAGAGTTGAAAATGGCTCAACTCGTGTAAAACTGCCTGCGAAGTGAATATTTTTTGCATGATCTATTTGTTTTCCCAGCTCATCCACCTCTCCCCCTCGGTCATTCCCCCCCCCCCCCCCCCTTCGTTCATTCTCCCCCCCCCCCCCCCCCCTTCGTTCATTCCCCCCCCCCCCTTTCGTTCATTTCCTCCTACCCCTACTCGTTCATTTTCCCCCACTCCCGCGTTTATTTCCCCCACCCCCACTTCGTCCATTCTCCCACCCCCACTTCGTTCATCCCCCCCACTTCTTTTAACTCCCCCCCCCCCCCCCCCCTCATAACTTCGGAAATACAATCACTAGTGAGCTGGACAAACTCACTGTGAACATGTAACAATGGAGTTAGTACCGTCAGTAACAATAGATTTTGTTAGATTTTCATATAGTGATTGTATAATGAATAAACTGTACATGTAGCTGACCAGTCTGAAATTGCTACCAAAGTGCTTTGTCAGGCCTCGCAGTGTATCTAGATCCAAGGCATGAAATTAAAAATCAGAGTAACAATTTTTGGTGACTTGATTTAAGTTCCAACAGGGAGTCAGGTTGGCGCAGCGGTTCTTTCCTCGCCTTCCACCGCAATGACCTCAGTTCGAATCCTGCCTGGGCTAATATGTAGATTTGGTTTTCAGTCCCTGCCTGATTTCGTTGGTTTTTCCCGAATATTAATCTGGGGTTTTCCTCCTACCTCTAAAACTGTAACTTTTTTACATTACCTTCTCTCATTTATCCATCCTGTAATTAGCGCTATACATTGTAGCGCTGTTGGGTGTTGAATGAAATAAATAAAATGACAAATTTCAGGTCACTGGCACTGCAGGCAAATGACTAACTCGACTTGAGTCCCTCATCAGGAGACTTGACTTAAGTAAAGGCTAATAACACTTGAGTCTCCCCCCCCCCCCCCCTCCCCCAAATAAAAGCAAAACTTTGTGGAACATAATTATCTGCAATGATTTACGGTGCAAGTGCAATAATTTCTTATTAAAATGCCAATAATGACTTTATTCTTTAACCCTAACTCCCTACACAACAAAGGAAGTTTGAGGATTTTGAAGGAATTGTATTGTTCAATAACACTTGAGCTAAATAATTGAGTCCTAGACTTCTTGACCGAATGATTTGACTCGGCTTAACTCAACTTGAGTGATTCGACGTAACTTGTCACAAAAATCAATAACTTGTTACAACACTGTTATAAATGTTGAAAAAATAGATAACGGTTTTGACAGCAGACTTGAGATTTAGCCCAACAAAGAATTCAAAGATGTCAATGCACATTACACCAGCATGAACAAACCTGAAATGAGTTAATAACTGGCTGTAGAGCAAATCAGAACACATCATTCATTCTCTGCCTGGATATTTCCCATAAGAGTTCAATAAAATCAGGTAGCAACATTTACCAACAAACCTTTATTAAACTTCATTTTTGGTCCATGGAAGTAGGCCTATTGTTTTTTGGTGGTGGTGGGGGGGGGGGGGGGGGGGGGGGGGATGCATCTGCTTGTGTCTTCTGTTTCCATACTTTGCAAAATATCAGGGTTAGGTGATCCTGGAGAAAGAAAGCAATTGTGACTGATTGCAGAATGATTTAAATAACATTTGTGACCCAGCACGAGTAAATGAGACACTTTGCGGCAAAAATTAAAATTGAGATTTTGATTTCATCATTTAAAGCTTGTTTAGCTTTAAATGATGAAATCAAAATCTCAATTTTCATTTTTGCCGCAAAGTGTCTCATTTACTTGTGCTGGGTCACATTTGTGTCATCAATTAAGCTGTCACAAATCCCAGCAGGTATTTCAGAGTATTGCATTCCTCATCAATTAAATGATTACTGTCGATTGATTGACAGGTTTTGTTTTTTTAAGGTGGTGGTTAGGGTTTTTTTTTGGGGGGGTTCTTTTTTTTAATGGGGGGGGGGGGGGAGTTGGGGTTGTTTAGACTCAAGGAAGGGGAAATAACTGCTCCAGTCAACTTGACATGTACAAGGCACCTCGCACTGCAACACAGAGAGAGAGAGAGATCAGAGAGATATACATAATGTAATCTGTCTTTCTGTAAAAACTTTCGAAGCACTAATCTCAGAGGTGCATGTGCAGAGGTCCAGCTTGAAACACTAATGGATTCATGCATGTGTCAAAATATTGTTGATTGCTGAATCTAAATTGAGCAACCTTGCCCAGTCATTTCCCATTTTATTCTCAGTTTTTGTTGGTAATACACAAGGCAGTGTTCTCTGCAGCATGAAACAGTGTATTCCTCAGACTCCCTCCATCCTCCCAAAACTCACAAAACTCCATGTTATTATTTGTTGTACCGAACTCTTTAGTGCAGCTTTAGGGCTGTACTACATTCGAAACAGAAGCCTGCGTTATAACCCCTGGGTATGCAACAGCCTGCCCCAGTCCCCATTGTCAATCCCAGGCAGCATTTTAGCTGTATTGTCCCCGTCTCCTTCAGACACTTTTCCGATAGCCTTTATATCCCCGCGTCACACCTCCCTATCCCCCTTACTCCGCTTGAGAAGACATTGAACCTCAAGCATACCCCTTTTGCCGTTGAAATGTGTCACTAACCTCTGGTAATTCCGGCCCTGTTGATTGCTTTGGCGGTTTAAACTGTGCTACGTGACTCGACTAACTATTAGACTTTCAGTGTGCCATCATGCCGCGCACATGCGGGCAGCACACCTGATGAGCTGCACATAGTTTACCTTTTTCATTGCTGTCAGTCTCGTAATTGATTTGCACACCGGATTACAAGATTGGTCGTAACTTTAGTTAAACACAAATATTTTGTTAAGTGTCCACTTATTTTCAATAGCAATCGGAGGGGCTAAAAAAAAATCTGGATTTTGTTGCCGTCAATTGTATTCCCACGAGGGGAGGGGAACGGGAAGTGCTCGGAAAATAAGTTATCATCTGGAATTACAAAACAGTAAATGTCAGTATAGATATGCTGTGGTGATGTGCAGTTGACGTGACTATCCTAAGTTTTCAGGTGTCTTGTTTGTGAACCTCATCAGACAGTTGTGCATTTTAAATTTGATGGCATCACCACTCTGAAAATCATTACACCATGACACGACAATTAGAAATATTTTGTTTTAAACACAGAAAAACAAATATTGTGAAGAACCACTTACTCAACCATTGAATCCAATTGCCTTTAGCCCCCCAAAATAGGCCTTTACATAAGAAATGGCAAGCGGTGGATCAATGAAAGTCATATTTTTTCTGATTTCCTGATTGTAATCAACGCAACCACAAGTTAGTTGTAAGTAAGTTACATGTTATTGAAATAAACTTTGACAAAAGAAATTTCTTCTGCTGTTAAAAACAGCCATTGGCTCACTGTGGGTACATCTTTTGAAGTTGATTCATCATCAAACCCTTCTTTAAATTATCATCACACCCTTCTTTAAATTATCATCACTCACTATAGAAAAAAATTCTTGCCCAGGGTAGCAAGTCTCAGCTGGATCCCCAAAGCAAGGCAAAGTTCAAGTCCAAGCCAGTCAGGTTGAACCATGGAGGAATAAGAGCAGTCCTCCATGGTTGAACAAAGTAGCCAAATCCTAAACCGGGTTGGCGTGTCAAAGTTCAAGTCAAAGCCAATCTAATAAAAGAATGGCTTTCTATTTCTAGAGCCCTAGTTGAACTAAGCTTTGAAACGTTTGGCATCTTCAAGGCTGTGAGTGTCTGAAAAGGTGAATGTCTGATATATAAATTGTATGACTTGGAGCATGGAGGAATAAAAACACATGGAGAGCTGTCTGTAACCCCTGACCTTGTGACCTGTCTTCGTTATTCAGCCCACCCAAGTTTTAAAGGACTCTCTATAGTTAGATCCACGCAACAAATCTCTATATAGCTGGAGATTTTGATGCCAATGGACAAATGAGTCCGACTCTACATAACTAGTTCTGAGACTGATAAATACATATTTTATAAATGCTTGATTTTATTGGTGGTTTCCAGGCCTGAAAAACTACGTGTTTTACCTTTTTCCTAAAATTTAGATAGCGAAACAATTGTCCTTTTCTCTTTAAATGAAAAAAAATAATATGCTTGACTTTTAAAACATTGTTTGTTGGCTTTTTTTAAATATTTGTGACGAATTTAAGTTAGCATTTGTGTGTGCTGCAAAAATGGGCACTACATGTATACATTTGTAGGGATCATCCCATGGTCTAAGAGACTTTTAGCTCAACACTGAGCTGGGCCTTTTTTTTTGTACATCATTGTCGGGCATGTACCTGAAAGGGGTCCAGTCAATTATAAAGGGACAACAAAGCAGACTTGCTCCCCTAGGGGTGGGAAAAGTGCCAAGGGGTTTGGAGAACTTTAGGGATGAGGGTCATGGAAGTTCAGGGACTTTAGACCTCACCTATGATGTGACAGCAAATGGCTTTTTTTTGGGTGGGGATGTTGTTATGCCCCAGGCCCTGGGTTTTATTCACCCAAATGAAACAGTTTGTTCAGGTTTATGGGACCGACTCCCAGTCTTGGATCTAGGTAAGAGCTGGGCACAACTGGTTGTACGTGACCTAAATGTCTCATAAACCACATCGTTCACTGCTGCCTCATTATTCCCCTATGCTACCAATAGAAAAATCAGTTGGGAAGGTGTACAAGTGTGACTTCAAGATTCAAGATTATATGAATGTCAAGAAAGAGCACTCTATTTGGTTTGCACTTGACCTCCATGAGTTCCATGCTACAATGCAGCCCATTTTGATGAACATGCTGTCATGTCAGTCTGGGGTCAAGAAAAGAAGTGAAAAAAAGAAAAGTGGAATGCTGTCCCCTTCTGATATTTACCAGTATGAGCACACCCTGAAGCAGTAAACAGTGCAAAAGTGAGAAATGGAAAACTGATGGACAAACCAACAAAACAAACAAAAACAAACAAAAACAAAGTGATTCAGCTTTCAAATTTCATAAAGATCAGTCAATTTAGAGCCCCAAACACCTATTTTGTAAAAAATTACGGTTATCTATAGATTTGTTTTTGTTATCAAAACTTTCATAAATCAACTCACATTCCCAAAACTCCCTGAAATCAATCCAATTCTAAACTTTTTTTCTTATACCCCCCAAACGGGTATTTTTGCATTTCTGCTTGCCCCAAGTAGCGACTGCCACATGACTGTTTCCGGAATAGGCGAGACGAAAGCCGCGGTCCTGTTTCAGAAGTTAACTGCTAGAACTCTTCATGGAACATATCATCTTTATATGCTCCTACGTCTCGCTGCTTTTTTATTTCCCTTGTCAGCTCTCATTTCTGTCTCCTCTCTCTGGATCTTTCTTGGCGTTCCTCTCTCGCTCTGTCTGTCACTTACATGGAGTGTTCCTGTACGTGAGGGGATAAATGTCTGAAGATATTTGTGTGTTATGTTAGGCTCTAGGCCAGTCGTAATATAATGATAATGGGTGATCATTTGAAGAGTTGACACAGGTTTTGTTAATATTTTTAGCATGAGAGCTTTATGTAATGTATAGTTAGTCTTGACACTGGAACTTGAAATGAGTATACTAGTTTGTCAGCGATATTACATATATATTCTGGTCTACAATGCAGGAGTTTAGTTTCCCCCAGCCTCCAACAAGTGATGTTGTGTTAAGCAAATTGTTTTGCCCGGGTTTTAGAAGGAATTGTTTCATACAACTTTTTCTTACTTAGGAAGTACCACAAGTCTAAATTGGGGTTCTTAAACAAAAATGGCGATCTTCAAACGAAAAGCTACTATCGGAAAAAGGATCAAACTGTTGTAAATACATGCATGGGCAGCGATCACTTTTACATTGACTGTTCATTGACTCACATGCACTAGTGTGCATATATTCTATAAATTGTTATCTTTGTGAAGACATCGTTTTGTTTTAGTTTACAAAAAGGATCTTAACGTCAAGGGCCATTTTCAAAGTGATATATTATTTACCCTAGATTTACTTTCCTGGCCTATAACTCTAACACATTCTTCCCTTGGTAATTTTGCGATCAATAAAGGAGTTGCATTGACGTCACGCGCGCTACGTGTACGCGCTAATCGCGCTAGCAACCGGGCCGAGCGGCCATTTTTGAGGGTCAAACAAAGTGCAGACGGTACATTGCCGTGATTATGCAAAGACCTCATTGTGGGCGCTGTCGTGAAGTGCGATGTGCATGTGACGTCATATGCATGAACTTTTTTGCGCCTGTAAAAATATTCCATGAGTGAAATCTTAGTTTATGAGTACAATTAAATTTTTTAGAACAATTACAGGATATTTAGCGCACTCATTTTGGTGTATGCCTACAATCATTATTTACTTCCAAACAAGTGAGATATTTCCTAATAATTCGGTAGTAATTTTTTTTCAATATCTGCCTGCAATTCTGCCCACAATGTGGTGGATTGTACCCTGAAAAACTAGTTATTATCTTTGACTTGTGGGTTAAAAACCCTGCTGATTTCCATCAACCTCGTGCACAGGGAACGAAATCAGTTTTTATTTTGTACCCCCCAAAAAACAACATTTAGTACACAGCAAGTAATACTGTTTAACACTTATAGGAAACAGACCGTCAAAGTTGTTTTTGGTTGTGTGCTTTTTTTTCTTCGTTCCCCCCAACCTTGCTGAGAAATCACCACCGCTGAATACACGCTACTTCTAAGATCACCCCATTTACAATACAAAATCATTTATCGCATCTGCACTTTCTAATTAAACTTGTGCCGTTACTTTAACTTCATTGCTTTGATTTACACAAAATATCAGATGACATGTACATGTAACATGAAGGTAAAAACCAAAAAGACGAAAAAATTCACACCCCTTAAATCAACATTAAATCCTTAGCTGTGATTAGTTCATTTCATGTTAATTCTATTCGCAAAGCAAACAGCCTATATGCAGTTTGATGTCATGCGCAATCTAATTATTTGATGGGACCTGTCGATAATCATCGAGTTTCATCTGCAGTGTGTTTATATCTTCTTCTTTTCTTCGTTTTTTTCCGTTCATTAAACCCTATTAACCAGGGGGTGCAAGATACTTGGAATGTTTTTCTATTATCTTAGGCTCCTGGCGTAGTGAAACCGTATTCCCAACTTAAACACTTAATATGTGGTTAAAATTTGCCTCTGCGGCTGGTTCCCCACCCCTCTACAATTTTGAACCATTGTAATTGTACACTTTGGCGTTTCAGGGCATGAAAGGCACAGTCTGGTTTTTCAATGTGCTCCCTGAGCAACCTGAAGGGGTATATATAGTGTCCATTTACTATTTTTTTTCTTTCTTGCCTTAAGATGCGCAGCGGTGTGGTCTGTTTTATAGGCCTAGAGATAAATCCTATAATGAAGTTGTTATTTTTTTATTTAAGAAAATAATATTAATATTTATAAACATTGGAGGTAGACTAGGGGGTTGTATCTACTAAGGTTACCCCTTCACATTTATAGATGAAGAATAAAACCATGTAACAATACCGCAACATTGTGTTTTCAGTATACATTAGCATTGTAATCATTGTAATTCTGGTTATTACCATAATTATTTATACAATTTAAAGTTGAGTTCATTTTAAATGATAACGATGTGTCATACATGCAGTGTACTGTAGTTATAATCATAACATGTCATTTGTTGTCTACACATCACACATTTAACCCTAACTAGTACAGTTCTCAATCTTCCAAAATCAATATGATTTTGCACACACCCTATGGAGTTTAACAGGTTAAAATGTATAGGGATGAAATTTGCTCAAAACCATATTAACAAAATATTGTTGGAACTTAAAATGTTCGCACAGTTGTGTTAAACTTCACAGTTTGTAATAACACTATTGCAAAACCGCGTGACTGACAGTTTTCCTTGTTTTCTTTATCGTTGCAGCAAATGGGACAGTCTACACTTGGGGAGGAGGCACTGAAGGTCAGCTAGGCCATGGGTCAAAGGTCCTGTATCTTCGTGAGCCACAGCCACTATCCCATGATGCATTGCCAAGGACTTTGCAGATTGCTTGCGGAGACTCCTATACAGCTGCAATCACATGTGCGTATTTTCATCTTTGAAAAAGAATGGACATCCCCGCTAATGCAGAAATCAATGGGAATCTTGAACTACCATCTTCAAGCCTTCACTCTTATTCACCTTCTGTCTTGAACTACCAACATGAAGATTCACCTCCCAGACAATAAAATTATGTCGAATGGAAACTGAATCTTTGCATTTGTAGTTCAAGATAAAAGGTGAATAAGAGCGAAGGCTTGGAGAGGGTAGTTCAAGATTCCTATTGATTGCTGCATACACATATAATTGAGATGGCTGCAATTTAAATGGTCTTTTGGTCAACATTTTGACTGGAAAGGCATAAATTAAACTTTAATTTGATTTCACTGTGACATATTTTTAGCTGTAGCCATATATAGGGTGTCCAAAATCTTTCAAAATTCTGTTCAGTAAAATCATTGTAAAGCAGACAATAATAACATAAATTGTTCAAGAGGAGAGGGGATCAATTTTTCTTGAAGAAAGCAGGGTCTTTTTTTGTATTTTACTCAAAATCTTGGAGGAAGTGTTCCGTCTACCGCATGCCAAGAGTAGATTTGCAGTCTGATCTGCCATCACTACATCTATTCGCAGGTCTATGATTCTCGACAACATGTTTTAGCCTTCCTAAGGCTCTAGGGAACGAATGGAGTCCCTTCTCTTGACCAGCACCGATCTTTTCAACAACAAATTTGATGAATCCTTGCTAAAAGAAGCCAATTGCCTCAAAACCCAGGAAAGGATCGATTTGCATCGTCCAGGTTCCACATTTCACAGAAGGGGCTCTAGTTCTAGTTCTAGAAACAGTGGTTCCATACATAACCGAGGCCTTCTGCAACAACCACACTCCAGAGTTGTTCGTGAACCTAAAGCGTCATCATCGGTGATGACTCCCAGGTCCATGTACCGCTTCTCGTCAACTGCCAAATAACAGCCCCCCAAATATACGCGATCATTCAAGTCCCATGGTTCGCGACAGAACAGAGGCAAATGTTTACCGCGCCAGTACTATTACCATGCCCCCTGCTCTGGGTCCGGTAGGAGGTCGACTTCGGGAATTCTCCCACGAATGGACTCGCATTACCTCAGATACCAGTTAGAAATTACCTTGACCACCCCCTCAAGAATTCCCTCGCCAATCAACTCTAGTTTCTATAGATTGTTTCCGTTGGAAGTTCCTAGAGAAGAAGGCAATAGTTCCAGTTCACCCTTCATCAACCCTAGGGTTTTTGTCAACCTTTTGTCTGGCGCCAAAGAAGACAGGCGACTGGCGGTCAATTATAAGTCTTCTGCCACTGAATGCCTTCACTGGCCTAAAACAATTTCAATTGGAGACGCTAGCTGTCGTTCTCCAAACACTTTAACAAGGATGATGGGCCACCTCCCTAGATCTAAAAGAGGCAGATCTTCACATCTCTATTCACAAGAATCATGAACAATTTCTATAATTCATCTACCAAGATACAACTTACCAATTTCAGTGTCTCAAATTCGTCCTCTCCACGGCCCCACATGTCTTCACCAGAATTACAAAGATGGTTGCAGCAGCAATGTGTTCAGGCTTAAACTTACCCATCTTATCATGCAGCAACACTCTAATGATGTGCATCGGATTGAGTTGAGTAGGCCAAACCGACGTGAAACTTTACAAACCGATCTTAACTTCCAACCCGACCCGAACCGACAAAAACGTGGTCGGGTCGGGTCGGGTCAGTTTTGCACAACATTAATACACATTTGTTTTCATGGTTACATATGTTCCGACACCCCTATGTTTTGACTACACAGCCTATGTTCCAACACCACTGTGTTTCGACATCCCTATCGACACCACTATGTTTCGACACCCTTATTTTCTGTACTGTTCAGCTGACTGTTCAACCTATGTTTCGACATTCCTACAAATGTATGGGATGAGTGACCAATGCACAATTTTGTTTGTCACCTCACACAGATACTGTGATAAATGGCTTTTGTTTTTCATCCATAACATTGTTCTTTTTTAATGAATAAACATAATGTTCTCATTGAAACTACTGAAATATTTATGAATTGCCCGTCACGTACCCTCCTAGGAAAAAACAATGACTGAACAGGCCTGCAAAATAATTGTGTGACCCTATAGATAACTACTACTAGGAGTAATAAACATAAACATAGCCCGGTCTCTGGCCCCAATGCACCAGTGGAAAGGGGCTAGCACAATCTGAAATGTGGGTTGTCGGAACATAAGGGTGTCGGAAACATAGGTGGAGTAGTTGGAACATAGGGGTGTCGGAACATAGAACAGTCACTGTTTTCATTTAACATGTTTGTGTTGTTTTGTCTTTTAGCCGATGGTGCTCTGTATATGTGGGGTAAGAGTAGCCATGTGATCCCCACCCAAGGCAAGTCAAACCCCTCCTCCCAGCACCCTACCCCTGTGCAAGTCACCCCCTGGGGACATCCAGTGGCCAGGGTAGCTTGTGGGTCCTGGCACACAATGGCAGTAGTAGGCACGCCAGGTAAGTTCAATGCAACATAAACTGGTAAACCGGTGCTACCCAATGTTCTCCGATCTCTATGTTCTCCGATCCATATGTTCCCCGATCCTTTAGGGCTTGTGACCGGGGAACATAGGGATGGTATGCATCAGTGCCGATGTTCCCCAGTCCTTTTGTTCCCCGGTCCCTATGTTTCTAATTCATATGTCTCCCAATCCTTAGGGTTTGGCTTAGGGTTTGGGACCCGGGAACATAGGGATCGGGGAACATAGGGATCGGGGAACATAGGGATCGGGGAACATAGGGATCGGGGAACATAGACATTATAGGTTTTGTGCACTTTAGTTAATAATGGGAAGCACACACACTATGCACCATTCATACACTTTTACCAACACAATCCGCATGTTGGCCTTTTTTAGGCTCCTGTGAGTAAGGTCGTATATGAAATAAGGAGTCCAGTAGAGAGGATGTCTAGAACTTTGGCTACATCTGTCGACAGCATCCATGTTCCCATTCTAATAGATGCATGTGTGCCATTAGCAAACAACAAAGGGTACTTTTGTACCATGATATAAGCCCGGAGGATGGGACACACTGCATGCATGTATAGCATGTGTACATGTACATGTACATTGTATAGTGTAAAGTACGGTACATGTATGCACGGCTAATTTTATTTGAATGTGCACAGAGCCACACTGTCACAGAGCCACATTGAGCCTCCGGCGTCATCAGCAATACATTCAAATGTCCAGACACCCACTTTCCCGCCAGTGGTTTTCCCCCCAATTCTCGCTTTTTGAACAGTTGAGGGTTTTTTACTAACTATAAATGTAACATGTTAAAAAGAAATATATATTCATTTTCAACTCGCTAAAATTGATATCATAAATTGTTCAGATTGTCAAATTTCCAGAAGGGGGGGGGGAACCTTCCCACGCCCCTCCCCATGACCATGCCCCCACCACGACCACACCCTCCCCCCCCCCCCCCCCCCCCCCCCATGCCTCCCCTATCCACATCCCTCCTTTCCCCATGCGCCCCCCCCCATTAACCCCCCCCCCCAATCGCCCCCCCCCCCCCTCCCCCATGCACCACCCCACCCCCATGCACCCCCCCATGCACACACACCCATGCGCCCTCCCCCCCCCCCTCCCCCCATGCGCCCACCCCCCCCCCCCCTCCCCCCCATGCGCCCCCCCCCCCCCCTCTTCCCCATGCGCCCCCCCCCCCCTCCCTACAAGCTGTTCAAATGAACCTTGACAACAACATTTATTTGACAGAACAATAGTGGTAACACTAATACAGGTTACATTTACATAATGAATATCGCTACTTCATAAAACCTTTTTTGGTGCCTTCAGAATGGCAACCCCTTGAGGAGGATTCAGAGGAGGATTCGGAGGAGGAGCTTGAACCCAAAGCCTTTGAGAGCAAAGATGAGGATTCTTCAGAACCTGTGGAGTTTGATAGAGGAAGCGACATAACAGAGCGTGTAAGTTGACCTCGAGAACGTACACTGAAGACTTTACGAAAAACTTTCAGGCACATCGAATAGGAGCTTCAGCGTTGTTTTCTTGAAATACTTTGTTTTGACGCTGTTCTTTGTACTTAACGGTAGGTACAAACTTTTAAATAGATACAATTTTTTATTTCAATTTAATAAATGTGAACAATATATCAAATAAGGGACAAAAAGAACGACAAGGACAAGTTATACCTCATACGTACGTCAATTCATTGTTCTCGTTTAGGCGCTGAGTGTTTCTAACTTGCAGTATAAGGCAGTCATCGCTATATATATCCTACGTTCGTATACGTAAGCGCTGTTGCATGGCAATAATTTAGACAGTCGTTTAGAATGTTTTAGTATATTGTAAAATTAAGTTTGAATTTATCATCCAAATTTATGGCCATTTCATGGTTCAGATCTTCGTAAAACAAAGTATTATAGAAAACAAAATAAACCACATGTAAAAGTCCTATAGCCATCGGCTCGGTTGTGCCTAAAAATTCAATCGTGACCGTTGTGCGCGAGACTTAAACACGGTCTATTGCAAAAGATGTAACGCTCGGTTCAGACAGGCGTTCCACAGTCGCGCCGAACCAAATTGAAATGAAGTCGCTCCTGGGTCACTCTAACAACTCCAGCAGTCGATCGTTCGCCGTCTGGCGCGCCTTGTTGCCCTTATTCGTTTCAGACGTCGGACTCAATTCACTCATTTGTTTCGGCGCGACTGTGGAATGCCTGTCTGAACCGAGCGTTAGTTGCTTGCTTGTATTCAGTTCTTATTCGTGTCATTTGAATAGATAAAAAACACACTTTAACCATAAGTCCTTAGACCTTTTGCTACATACTTTTTCTGAATCCTTCCAAAGCCTTCACTGTGTAGTAACCCAATTTTACATCATAAGTTTCAAGCCTCACGTTAAGTTACAGTGGCTAGGTTTACCTTCTCCAAACATTAAAAAAGTCCTTCAAAACATTCTGGTTAAATTGGGCTAGTCATTCATTTGGAGTACAGTACACTGTACTACAAAATACTCATGTTAAGTTACAGTGGATAGGTTTACCTTCTCCAAACATAAAAAAGTCCTTCAAAACATTCTGGTTAAATTGTTAAATGGCTTGGTTGTTGAGGCTAAAGGTGTGACATTGAATGGGTAAAAGGGCTTTAACCCTAGTCATTCATTTGGAGTACAGTACACTGTACTACAAAATACTTATACACAATTCTCATTGGCCAGTGTATTAAGAATACTGCATACTATAGTTTACTGTACTGTAGTATTTACATTGAAATATTACATTGCTTCTTCGTTTATGGTTGTGTGTATATTACACTTGTTATTCACCACTTTGCTTGTTGAATCATTTTCCTTTGCATTTTGTTTTGCATGCTTCTCACATTTATTGTTGTAGATTTGATTGGGCAATAAAGTTAAATTGAGGCTTGGGTATCAAAACAAGTCAAACAAACTTCTGGAGGATTTTTAAATACATTTTGAAGCAAGCATCCCCGAGTATATTGGCACTTGAGGGCTTGTCTCTCAAGCTCTCGGGAATAGCATTGAGGCTGCATGAACGGAATACAATCATAATTCAGTTTTGGGCCAAGACTAGCACTAAGCCGTTTCTTTGGTCCCTTATTTTACTCAGGCTAATGGCAACTATCGATCTGCCTTCCAAAAACTACAACAAAAGGACAATGTTGACAGTCAAGCAGAATCATTTGATCAACTCTCATATCCTGTTCAACGTGAAGCCACAAAACTGACTCTTGCAGAGTTCTATGCACCGACCCCACTCCCGATAATCTCTCAACCTGAAGAATACTCTGACGAGATGGACTGGGAACAGAATGATGAGAAAACAATGGAAGAAGAATTGGAGCCCGAGGATGAGGAGCAGGCCATTGTTAATACAGGAGCGACAGCGTTAGACACATTGAATTACCTGGGGGTGGATAACACAGTGGGGAAGAAAGATGTGTTTGCAGATGAACTGGATGAATCAGAACCCACAGAGAACTCGGATTCATCAAGTTTTTTTGTGGATTTAGGTGGTACCTCAGTCGTGAAAAAGACAATTGAGAATGGAGTAGTAAAAGAGAAACCAAAGTTAGATGAAGGAGATACATCAACAAGGAGTATCCAGCACCAGAACCAGCCTCGTGAGTCAAATATGGTGAGGTCAAAGACAATGCCTGTTGTGACTCGGAAACCACTTAAAATGGCATCATCTAGCACCACGACTGTGTTTGATTGGAGTGAGCCTCCAAAGCCCTCATCTGAAACTGAGCCTGTGAGAGACAGATTTGTGAAGCACGTGTCTGTCCAGATGAACCAGAAGGGAAACAGTTCCGGAGACAGGGTAAAAGGGATGAAACCGATCGCACAAATCGAACTACAGACCTCAGGAGAAGGGGATGCCCCACTCAGTCGAACCAAAAAGAGAAACGTCCTGCCCCAACCTCCCAATTTCAACCGGGCAAAAACATTATATGGAAGAATGAATCAGAAGAGACCTGAAACTGATCCAAAATTGTCGAAATTCTTGTCTTCGCTTCCACCGGCAACATCCCAGACATTATCTGCACCCACCAAGTTGCATTCTCGTCAGCGTCAAGACATACCTGCAGCTCCATCAAATCATTCACCTATTAAAGTCAAGCCGATCTTGGAGCTTGTTTCAACAGTGACGGAGATGAAGGGTCGACTGCCAGGAAAGCCGGTATTCTCATCTGCCTCATCATGGAGAATGAGACACAAAGACAAAGATGTTTTATAAGAATCCACCAGAGACTCTATCTTTATTTGTCCTGAAGTTTTTTTCCTATCTTAAAAATATTATTCCGTCCTGAAACAGTCCTTGAGAATCCAAGAAACATAACGATGTCTGTAACATTTCCTTGAAATTGTGCAATCGTTTGTAATCACTTTGTTTTGTGTTATTCTCTGCTAGAATAGGTATAACTTGGCAACCAAGTCATATTCTATATACTGTATCATTATTGTACAGCATTACTGACTATTGTTTGATAAATGTGATTCTCTAAATGTCATTTCCTATAAAGAATATTTCCATTCTTCAAAGGTTATATATTTATATATTATTATTATTCTAAATAGCATAAATCTCGAAGATCTTAGAGAAAAGGGTTAGGGTAAACAAGTTAGGACTGTTTTAAGTTTGTGTACATCTCTATGGGATTGTCTCCCTAAGTGCCCATTTGGAGGAATATAAATAATAATTATTCTAAATTATAAGGAAACGAATTCAGTTTCTGTAACTACCGGTAGGTTACAAATCAGGATCCATGTTCCAGAGCTTAGACGACTGTTCAGCTGTTCATGTTTTGGACATGCAATATTACTAGAGAGAACAAAACTACCAAAGTTGTCCAACTTGAAGAATCTGTTTTGCCAAGTGTTTTAGGCAGGTAAAATGATTTGTTTGTCAGAAACTGATTATGTAGATCTCTGAGGGCTTATTAGGTTTGGGAATTGAAGTAAGGGATCTAGTCACGGATGTTACTTTAGATTTGCTGGTTAAAATGCTCTCTTACAAATAGCATTATGCTATTAAGCAGTTATTTTCACATGGAGCAGCAGGCTTAATCCTTTTCATTTTGAAGCAGATCTTTCAAAATGAAGGGTGCATTTATGTAAAGACTGCTTTTAATTGAATAGAGTGGTGCTCTAACTTTTTATCTTGTGGGCCTTATTTATAAATTTGATATCAGATGTGTTTTTTTGTCAGGAGGATCAGGTAAATAATACATACTATATTTTTGATAATCATATTGTGGTCCTTATTTTTTTTTAAAGATGTCATCAGAGTGAGGTTATCTATATTTTTGCAGCCGCGAGAATGTTCTGATAATATACTTTTTCTGTGGGTATTTACATGATCAATTCTTCGTGGATAGTGATAAGGATTAACCATATAAAAGTAGACCTAATAGTTAAATTTACTAGTGTGTTGTTTATTTTAACTCTTTACATTGAAATTGTTCCTGCTGAAATGAACAATAAATCCTTTACTTGTTTTTTTTTTTTACTTGCTTGCACCAGAAATGTTGATCCATCATAAGGTAACTGCAAGATCTTTGTTTTAATTTCCAAAATTTTAACTCCTGTTTGAACTTTATTAAGTTTGTTCTGGTCTTAACATTGGGAATTGTGTGGAAACACCCATTTATAGAATGCTGTGTTGTGTATAAGAATCAGTGCAAGCCCATTTTGCCTACTTTCTATTAATAATTTTAGCCCATTTTTCGTTTAGACTGTGATACTGCATGCGTGTGTTATTGAAAGCTAAATGGCAACACCATACCAATTCGAACAAATTGCCTTTATACTTGTGTGAAAAGTAATCGGGATACATATATATATATTATATACGAACATAATGGAAATTATCTTTTCTCAAGAGAGTACATATATTTTGGTATCTGTATTTGTGTGTATTTGTAAAGTTTCGATGATTGTACATTATATTAAAGAAATGTGGATCAGCTTGTCCTTTGGTCGGTTGTGTAGTCGATTGTTTGGTCAGTTGTCTGGCTGCTTGGTAAGCAAATTACCCGGATTTAATGGTGCATGGATAACTGGCTTAACTAAATAATTTGTTGGGTTAGTTTGTTATTACCTCCGTCCATCTCTAACGGTGGAGGTTATGCAGTCGATTATGTTGTCGGGCTGTTCGTACCGTCGGGCTGTATGTAAGGCGGGCTGTATGTCCGGCCGTATGTCTGTCGGAAATTTTATCGAAACTTGGTGGGTAGATATAGCTTATGGGTCAAGGGTGGTTACATTTTTAGATTAATCTGGATCCAGATTAGGAATCTGGTTCACTTCTAATATTTGTTTTACATTGGGAGAAAGGGCGTTTTTGCGGTTGGGGCGGAGGGTCTAGTCTGCGCTCTATTGAGTGCACTTTTTCTAGTTGGTTGAATGGTTAACTGACTGGTAATTGGTTTAATGTACTGGCTAGTTATTTGTGTTAGTTATGTTTTGTTTGTCCGGTATTCATGGTATTTATCAGTACAACAACGCAACAGCTTTTCACTCCATTAGTTTCCCTTATTTAGATAACATCGTTTGTTTCCATACACATCTACAATCATGCTATTAGTATTACATCATTGTGCAGGGATGTAGTCAAGTCCATCACAATTAAGTCCCTGCAAGTCCCTGTAAGTCCCTGCAAGTCCCTGCAAGTCCATCACAAGTCCTTCAGTTCCAATTCAAATCACAAGCTATTCAAATCAGCTTTGACAAAGGCATTCCTTTGTCATTGTTCATCTAGTTACTTGTGACTACCTTTATGAAGGGACTTGTGACTGGATTCACGAAAGGACTTGTGAAAGGACTAGCAGGGACTCGACTACAACCCTGTCATTGTGTGGAAATGTTGCCGGGAAAACGCCCACCTCGGACATTTGAAAACAAAAATCTGTTCTGCCAACCGTTCATCCGAGGATAGCGAAACTCCAAGAAAGGGGTCACAGCTTAAGATTCTTGGACTCGGTCTGATGCGTGGCACTACTATCTGTATATACTCCATGGAAACTATGTTTATGCAACTTTTCATTGGATAACTAACAATCAATATGGGTATTAATTTGGGAGGGACCGCGTTGTACTTCTGTACTTCGTGACAGGGTGGGTCACCACTTTATGCGAGTGCATTAGACGATGTTTACACCTATATTCAAATGTGCCCGGCGGTATGCGCACTCATCGTGCTTTGCATAAAATTTATGTAAAACACGATGCGTGCACATACCGCCCCGCGGGCACATTTGAATATAGATGTAAACAGAGGGCACATGGTTTATAGTAAAGCGCATTATTGCTTGAAGACAAATTGTCTCTTAAAAATCAGCCGAGATAATGACGTACATTGTGTGACAGTGCAGACTGTGTATTGAAATAGACCGTTAATCCTGACAAGTATCTGGTCCTATATATAGCTACAATCAACGATTCACGCTCTTGGTAATCAGTTATATATTTTTGTTTCGGTTATATATTTTTGTTTTATTCCCCGTACCTTGGCCGACCTACCGGTCGTGTCGTAAGGCGAGATGCTGCTATCTCCAAAATTTCCCTCTGGCTAACACGGATTGCTGGTACTGCACCGGTACGCCCCACGGCATTGTTTTCCTAAGTTTCCCCATCAAATTCACCGGTCATTGTCTGCCAACCCTCTCCGGGGTTGGGTGGGAATTAGTCGGCCCGAGCTCGACTAGTCCGACCCGCCTATTAAGTACGGAGTATTCGTGTGTTTCCCTTCGCGGAGCACGCACCCCACTCCGCGAAGGCCTAACGTCGGCCCGGTGTTTTGAGAGCTGGAAGGGGGACTTGAAGGGGAGCTAGCTTTGCGCTGAGTGGAAGGGGGATGAAACAGGGGGCAACGTCCGGAACATAAATGTATCGGCGCGTAACATAAATCTTTGGCCTCCGGGGTGAAATTTATTTCAGAGTCTCTGCAATCTTATGATTTATGAGCGTTGGCACTCCCCGAACTCGTTAGAGAGGTTTTTCTGAAGAATTGAAGGAAACAAATGAAGACTAGAAGGGGAGACTGGATGCGTGCTGATGTGTAAAAATAGTGTTAAGAGGGGGTTCGAAAAGGAAAGGAAAACATCGGCAGAATTGCAGAGGAAATTGGGGAAGGCTTGAGATTTATTGTTCGCGTGTTTATTGTGTTTGCATTAATGTTCAGGCGGAGATTCTAATATTACTGGATATTCTGTAGCCGGGAATGTTCCCTCAAACAGTGTTTACTTATCTGGATTCAGCTGGGTTGTAGAACCTTGACTTTATATTGGTACCGTTGACTTGTCCTTGGCAAAGTTCTTGATAGTCCGTGGGATTGCAGAGCCTATATTTTGGAGTACAATCTTTGAAACCCTTAGGATCACACGTGGATACATTAACAAAACCACTAGATGCCCCCCACCACCCCCTCCCCCCGACCCTTTCATGGGCGGAGCCATGACATTACAAATTGGGGGCTTCATTTACACAAACAAATTTCGAAAATGCTTGTTTGGGGACTGCTGACCCAAATGCTGCACTATTGGAGAAAAAGACTTCAGAATTTTGTCTCTTTTGGAGGTGGGGCCACATTTTACAAAAGAAGGAGCGGGAAATCAAAAGCGGAATATCTTTTTCAAACGGACAATCTTGGTGCAGTTTTTTCTATAGATAGAATATTACAGATTTGGTTTACCTTTGGGAGTGTGGCAAAATATTTAATTAAAAAAATGGGCCTATTTTGCATATAAACAAAAAAATAACAATCTAACCCAATTAGATTTTTAAAGTATTAAATTAAAGAAACAAACATGTACAGCTTTTTAATGTTTCAATAATGTTTTAGATTCTATACCTTTGACTTTTAGGTGAACAAAACAATTGTCTAAAACGCTATAGGAAAAGAGTGATTTATCCTTAACGTTGGTGTGTCCGTGCCTTTTAAAATTTTTAAAAATTGATTTTCAAATTAAATTGATAATTTTCTAGCATTGTTTTATTATAAGCTTTCGAATGCGGCATAAATCGGCCAACGGCGAGTAATTAATTAAATTCCAATTTGGAATTAGAAGCGTGTCCCGCTCCTAATTCATGGGGGCCTAGTATGCGCATGCGCTACGCGCGTTGTATACACTGTACACGTGAAATAGCAGTTGCCGTTTACACAGTATCCATGTAAATAACCATGTTTCTCTCGTTTGTAAGTGCAAAAAACAGTACACAATGGTTGTAAAATTTGCTGGACAATTCAGGCATATTTTTACGTCGTTTAGGATTCCATATTTCCTCTTTTTCTTTCTGGGGAATTACAGATACTGAGCAAATAACGGACCGTGGCGTTGTTTACCAATGCCACGTTTGCCATTGGTGCTGTGTGTCATTTATGGGAAACGTACGACGTGTATCGAACATTGAATGAAAACGACAGGAAAAACGTACCGTCGTGTCCGTGTAAACAACTGGTTTTTCTTTTCTTTTCTCGGGAACGGTAACACATTAAATTGGTTTTCTTTCAACCATGTTTGAAATAAGATAAGTAAACGATCCTAAACATCCATTTTCGGGGATTTCAGGACACTGCTCCTTTAAAACCTTTAAACTTTTTCTTTAATCCATATACTCAAGTCTCCCATTTTTGTTCTCGACTTACATCGAATTTCATTGAAACAAAATGGATTTCAAGGTCAAAATTGCATGTTTTTATCAAAACCCATTGTTATGGGTTTTTGAAAGCGAAATACAATCTTGAATTGGGGGGGGGGGGGGGGGGCGATATGACATGAATTGAATTATTTTGTAATTAAGCTCACCACCATATGAATAGTGCCCCCCGCCCCTAAAAGAGTGAGTTTGTTCAAAGGTTTTGTTTTTTTATGTAATTGCCCCCAAAAGGTTATAATTTGCCATTTTCCCAATTGAACGCCCCGCCCACACAAAGGTCGGGCAGGTGCCTATTTAACTGTGCATTGGCATCAAGTGGATTTGGGTTCGACATGCACTGTTTTATTTTCAAAAAATGTATCCAAAATTGTATATGGGACATCATTTGTTTACCGTAATCGAACAGATTATGAACTGAAATCTTCCTTCAAAAGTAGTAAATCATCCAATAGCATTGAATAGTGTTTGCCTACGCCGCATAACTTGTACGCAGGACCCGTTCTTCACTACGTGATATTTACCGGGTTAGGGGGTGGCCGCTGTTATTTCTATTAACAAAATACCATTTTAGCGAAATAAACAGTTAAAATGCTCTAAATTCTGTGGGTTTTTTTCTTTCGGCGATATCAGTTTCAGGCTTTATTCCATATAACCCGTACAAAAAGCGCGCACAGTATAAAGATTTGACTTGTGCTTTATTTAGTACAATGATAATGTACTGTTTTATTGTTAGTGTAGGACTCGAGTTTTTGACCTGATGACTCGACTCGACTCGACTCGACTCGAGTCACAACAATCACTGACCTATACACACTTTGCACTCATCAACCACCTTTAAAGCCTGGTTTCCATATCGACGTTAAAGGGATCGTATACGTTTGGTAATTGGAACCCACTGTTTGTTTCAACCCTATATAGTTATAGATATAGGGCCTATACCATAAAACTAACCTGTAAAAATTTCATTTCAAAAGGTGGTAGCGATTTTGAGATATTGCCGAAGTTCTGGAGCGGTTTTGTCCACGCAGGAAGAATAATCTGCATTAGAATACACACTCTGAGAAACGTCACTGTAGTAACGCTTCTCAGATTCAAATTTTTGGGGATAAAAAGTCATATCTTTTTCCATAACCGCAGTACTTCGAAGTGAAAAGTTTCTAAAAATGCATTTTACTATCCAAAGCTGCTCTACTTCTTACCATGTAAGTTTTTATGGCCATTAATTTTTGGAGTAATTACCAAACGTATACGATCCCTTTAAGCTTTAATACGCACACTACGTATACTGCGCAGACATACGCGGAATCATGCCGATCGTTTGCGAGGTGGTTTGCGTTGTAGGCGACACTTCTACATGAAATGTTTCCGTATTTGTGCGTTGCAGTTTGGGTCCTGTTGCATTTAACTTCACATTTCTTTACGTCAATATACAGAGTTTATGTATCTAAATAGCAGCGGCATGTGCACAACTGATTGTTTTGGGGTTGAGGGTTTAAGTCTCGCCTGAGTGATTTCTTTCTAAGATTCTTTGGGACAACGCCGAGTATAAAGTTTTCTTAAAAAATACGTCGGCGAGGGGTAAAATCACGTATTGAATTTTCATCTCCCCGACGCAAATTCTATCTTGTGAAACAATTGTAAGAATAATAGTTAGTTTTTTTCCCAAATTTTTATATATATTTTTCTTACTTTTTAGTTATGGTATCATGGAGCACAGCAGAAAGGATTTGTGGGTTGATAAAAAGTATACATTTCTGTTTGGTGTTTTGCGCCTGTGTTTGCACACAGACCATCCTTATTGTTGTCTGAAAAGTCCAAACTCTGTCTCGTTGGTGGATATTTTCCCTTAACGTCAACAAATCAGGGTCTACCTCCCATTAAATTTCGTCAAGGGTGCTTTCCATTGCTACCATTAGAAGAAAAGCGAGAGACTCTCAGATCTGCGAAGGGTGGAAAGCTGATAGGCTTCCGTCAACACCATTCAGGCCGAAGGATTGCTGCAGTTTCCCGGTCAATACCCTTGACACGACTGACATTGAACCACGGAGTTTTGTCCTTGCTTCTTTCTTTTCCCTCCTGTTTGTTCCAATGTATGGTGTCTAACTAAGCCTCTATCTTTTATGCGGCAACTCTTGCCTCGGGGATGAATAATTACGATGAAGTGATAATTCTCCCGCCAAAAATAAGAAGGGGTTGGTTGGCATGGCGACTACGCAAGTGTCAGTCCTTGGGGATTATGGTTTTGGTTGGGTTGGGTTGGGTTTTGCTTAGGATATGGATAGTTGGGTTTGGGAGGTTGGGTTGGATTGATGGGGTTGGTTTGGATTGAGGTTTCGGTTGGGTTGAGTTGGATAGGGTAGGGTATATGCTAGGTTATGATGTGTTGGGTTGGGTTAGGTTGCGTTGCGTTGAGTTGAGTTTAGATGAGTTTTACGTTTGTTTGGGTTTGGTTAGTTAAGATGCGTAGGGTCGGTTTAGAGTGGGGTTGGTTTGGTGGGGTTGTGTTGGGTAAGGTGGGGTTGAGTGATGTTGGATTAGGTGTTGTTGGGTTAGATGGGGTTGAGTGGTGTTGGATTAGGTGGGGTTGAGTTGTGTTGGGTTAGGTGTGCGTGAGTTGTGTGGGGTTAGGTGTGGGTTAGGTGAGGTTGAGTGGTGTTGTGTCAGGTGCGGTTGAGTGGTGTTAGGTTAGATGAGGTTGCGTTGTGTTGGGTTTAGTGGGGTTGAGTGGTGTTGTGTCAGGTGCGGTTGAGTGGTGTTAGGTTAGATGAGGTTGCGTTGTGTTGGGTTTAGTGGGGTTGAGTGGTGTTGTGTCAGGTGCGGTTGAGTGGTGTTAGGTTAGATGAGGTTGCGTTGTGTTGGGTTTAGTGGGGTTGAGTGGTGTTGTGTCAGGTGCGGTTGAGTGGTGTTAGGTTAGATGAGGTTGCGTTGTGTTGGGTTTAGTGGGGTTGAGTGGTGTTGTGTCAGGTGCGGTTGCGTTTGTTTTTGATTGAAATATGGGACGTATGACAAAGGGAACAATGGGGTCCCCTATTCCGCAAAGGTCCCCGATTCAGACTCGTGTGCAAATCCTATGGCGATCATCCGAAAACGTTAGAGTACAAACAAAAGAGGGAAGACGGTCGGACAATGCCCCGTCCCCTATTGACGGCATTTACCCACTTGCGTGCGTTGTGTTGGGTTTGGTGGGGTTGAGTGGTGTTCGATTAGGTGGGGTTAAGTGGTATTGGGTTAGGTGGGGTTGAGTGGTGTTAGGTTAGCGTTGTGTTGGGTTTGGTGGGGTTGAGTTGGGTTCAGTTCAACCTTGTTTCCATGGTGTCGAGCACGCGTACGCATACTATGCTATGGGATCATTTTTTTGATATTCATGCAAAATAATTAGGGAAAGTTCGAAATTAGTTCGTTTTTTTTATGCAGTTTCTAGGGTAAAAACAAACTGCGACGCGAGGTCAATAAATAATATTCTAGGCAAAGTGGAAAATGAAAAATTGTGGGAGGGGACTTGATAACCTAATTTACATTCAAATGCGTGTATAGTTCAAAGGGCGTCGTTGTCAAAATAGCAACCGCTCCGTTGCTGTTTTACATGTGCGTTTTCCTATGTGATATGTCTCTTCTTCTTCTTCTGATGGTGTCCCGACTTCGCTTCCATTCGAAAGCGCACATGTAAACAAAGCCATTACGTCATTCAGTCTTAAGTTTCATGTAGCTGCTAAGCACAAAAAGAACACTGGTATTCAGCTGTTGTTTGCTTGTAGCTTGAGAAGCCCATTGGGTTTTGGCTGGTAACCTGTTTTTACCGAGAACGACTTTTTTGGTGTTAAGCATTTTTTGTGCATATCCGCTCAATGAAATAAGCCCTAGGATACCGGCAGCGAGTTTCAAATCCAGGCCTTACTTGAAACGAGGTTGCGTTTTCTTTTTGTCGAGTTGAGAACCATGCAGTCATAGGCAGTATACATCGCGCGATATGTTTTGTAAACTAAATGTATTGTGCTTAGCAAATTTAGGGTCCATCATTTGTCCGTGGTGTTACCTCAGTCAACGTGATAGACACTCATATTCACTCTATACCTAAGAACAGAAAATTCTCATAGTTAATTGCATAACGACTGACCACTGCCGTCCGGAAGTTGGGAGTCTGAGCGACGGTAATGGGTCTATATTCATTGCCGTTTTGGCGCGTCGGTGACGGGCCAAATGACCCGAGGAATCGCCGCTAACTTGACTCGTCTCGACTCCTCTGGGAACACGTTACCATACGCGAAAATTTGCTCCACTCCGAAGAGGACCATTGGTTGACTGGTGGAATTTTGATGTCCGGCCCGCGCACTAAGGATTTAAATGCAAACGTATCCAGTTCGCTCGTCCCCAGTGATGTAACTGGGTAACGCAGGGGAAGGACACTTCGGGACGGGGAATTAATTATATATTTAATACAACAAGAATTTCAATTTTACTTTTATGAATACGGAGGCACAGCAGACCTGGAGCAAGGAGGCGGGGGACGTGTCCTCCATTAGTTGCCTTATTGCTTGTCAACAGCGCACTATCTACTGGCGCTTGTGATCGCTAATCGTTTGTTTTTTTTACCAAAACTTGCAAAGGAAACGCTGGAGTCCTAAATCGTTACGGGTCAATCACTTGCCACAAACAATATCGGCCTATGTCAGTTTCGTACGGGGCCCTATCTCTTGGCTCTGCTTACTGTTAGTGAAAAATCCCTGGTTACTGTTGCAAAAGATTCCATGCTTACGATAAGCGTATTTCACAGAAAAGCGTGCAGTTTTTGCTTCTGCGCATGCGTACATCCCGTAACTAAGGATTCTGTGCTTACAGGGTTAGCGCCGAATTTGTCTACTAGCGCCGAATTATGTGGTTAACAGAGCCATGAAATTCGGCCCAAGTGTGTAGTGGCAATTCGAAGTGCTTATAGTACTCCAAGTCAATGGTCGTTTGCGAATCGTATCCAATGGAAGCTAGCTTAGAACGGTGGTCAAATGGCGTTCTGAACGTTACCTATTCTGGCTCCCTGCCGTTGCTTCCATTGTGATTTGCTGAAATATTGAGTGGTAACCAGCGCGAGCGATGCGACTAGTCTGAGTATCATAAGTTGTTAACGGAGTTATCTCCGTATTAACGTCTGTGTGCATGTTAATTATTTATGCAGCGCCGCGTGCCAGCTACGGAGTCGACTGTGACGTAATTTTGAGCAGAAATGTGGACTGAGGTGCCGATTGGTTGATAGATGTCAGCTGACTGTGTCTTTACATTCATTCACTGATCTCTATTACACTGCGTACTAATACTGTCACATTAGTAGTTATCCCGCTTGCGCTCGTGGAACACGGAATACGGTAGTGCGTCTGTTCTGTCTGCCATATACCACGAGGCCGAAGCAAACTTGACGCGCAGTAAAGATTGAACACAGACGGTGATGTGCGCGAAACTGGAATGTGTCACACGCGCGCATCAATAACAGTTCGCAGAATGTAACAATTCACATGGGACGCAAACGCGCAGTTTTTGAATTTCCACTGGTTTGTGCATGTTTACGTTTTGCGTATTGCGCAATACGTGGAGTTAAAACAGCACAACACGCAAAGTTTGATCAGGATCGGGGATTCAATTTTTTTGGTAATACCTAATAATGGTTCAGCTGCCGGGACAAGCTAACCGCGTCGAGTTGATTGTCTTTCGAGCTATGCGGGCCGCGAAATATTTTTTCCCAAACGACACCCAACCTAGACATGACATACGTTTTCATGAGCGCGTGTGCGTTCCTTCGCTAACCCCTAGCTTGGCCATGAATAATACATAAAGACGCTAACTTACTATCCAGTGCGTACTGCGCGTATTTCGAAAACTGCACGCCTAAATGTAATGCGCTCGCGCGTTTCTGAACGTCACAAAACACGTACGAACATTTTTCAAAACTGCGCAATACCTGTACAATATGAATTTTGGAAACCTTTTTTTCTCCCCAAAACCTGTATCTTATGTTGTAGATGAACGACAGAGGTACGTACATGTAATATAGATCATTGCTAAATAACGCGACCTCGAAATACCATGTTTGAAAGGATTGATTCTACAAAATAACAATCACAAAAATGTTAAACATGGCGTCGCGCGTTAAACGCCAAATTTCGCAGCCTTGGTAACGAGGTCGACTTAGGCTATGTAATGCAATGGATGCTCATCTTCAGCCAAGCATATTAGCCTTTTTGAGGTATGGCTGACACAGTAGGAGGGCGCTGATTGGTTTGGGTAAATACCACAGACACCACAGACATAAACCTATAGACCGCCTGGGGCCAATTTCACGGAGCTGCTAAGCACAACAATTTGCTTAGCACCAACAAATCTTGCTCAATAAAAACAATTTCTTAGCCAAAATTCTACGTGTTTTTCATGCTAAGCAAAAAACCAGCTGATTGTCAATCAAAAACAATAAAGATCACGTGAAAATTTGGTCTGTAACCTTGTTTTTACCAAGGACAAATTTTCATGCTAAGCAAATTTTTGTGCTTAGCAGCTCCGTGAAATTGGCCCCAGGTCCTATTCTCGCGGTCGGACATCCGGGAACTTCGTTTATCTTCCATTGTTTATGCACTTAGCGCAAAGGGGAAAATTTGAGGTTAAACGCATGTTGTTATGGACGGCTCGCCCCTTCGTGACGTCATGCCGTCTACATGATGATTTCGTGATTTGCGCGGCGCATATTTTTCTACATATTCCTTGTAATTTATCAACAATGACCTTGTAAAAATATGCATGGTTCCATTTTGTGGTCAGTTATTAGTATAGAGAAAAGGTTTGTACAATTAATTTTGCAACACGACCGAAAACATGTAAAAGAGACACAGCGCGTCCCCTGTTACATCGGATTACAAAATTTGTCATAAAATGTCCAATTTCTCAGGAAACTAATGTTCGAATGGTACAAAATTTGACTAATCTATCCAACATTGAAAACAAAATATCATAAAAATGAATATTCTAATAATTTAGTCGGTAAATGACATGCAACTAGAAGTGTAGCAAAATGTAACACTTTGTGTCCGACTTCATGGAACAACGCATTTGGTTTGGATCAATGCCCCTAACACCATGCATTAAACACATGCACATTTTCTGCAGAACTACACATCAAACCTAAATGATACCTCTTGCATGCCATGGAAACAAAATGCCGAAACAGCTCTTTTTTTTGTCCGCAAACACATCTATATATATTTTTTTGGACGGACCCCATCTTCGAAATAATAATTGATGACCCGATCGAACCTCTCTCTCAGGGCAGATCAAGTCCGGGGCGATAAGTCACAAACAAATTAATAAATAATAATAATTCCCTGAAAGAATATGAGTTACACGCACAATTCCCCCGAACGCAGATTCATATATCTGTCCAAAAAAAATCAACCCAGATGGCGAATTTATGAGCTTCGAATCTGTTTGAGGGGGGAAATGCCGCGAAACGGTCGCGATAAGTTACAAACGCTAGTTTTGCTACACGTTACATTGTTGAACTTTTCAACCCGAGTTGATGTTTGTTTCATTGAATAAACACACCGTCCTTTGAATAAATCCGACCCGCATCGGAATATTGAATGGCGTTATATTTGCAAGTGCGAATAAAAAATGTTCTCTCTGGGGGCAAACGTATACAGTGCCCCGTCGTTTACAAGAGTCAGGCAGTTTGGTGAACAGTTGTTCAGTCAAATGATAAAATCATGAAATATGGCACACGACCATAGTATGTCACGAAAAAGATATTTGGCTACAAGGCCATCAAAGATTTGTCTTTTAAACAAGAATGACCAGCAATTTTTAATTTTTTTAAAACCTAGCCATAAGATTCTCGATAAATAAAGTGCTCACCCGTATTATTGGCGGGGGCCGAATTTTCGGACGTGCCGTCCTTCTTCGGGGCAAGTGTTGCTATGAGAAAACGCAGTGAATTCGATGTTGATGCCGCGCGGGAACAGCGTACCGAGATGGAATATCAGACGCTGCTCCCGCTCTTTCCGCGTTTCCTCGCTCTGCGTTGTTGTCAATACGCAGACGCGCATGTCTTCAATAAATACGGACGTGACGCGCGCACTAGAGGACGCACGCGCCCTCTAGAGGACGTACGCGTGCACTATAGGACGCACGCTCGCATTATTACGCGTAAAATAGAATTCAAACTGTGTGTTCTTGGAACAATAACGCGTGTCTATAGGTTAGATGACTATGTTGTCTGCGAGGTACAATACTAGTAGGCACACGCGTTTTCAAAGGACGCGTTCTCAAAGGACAGTGTGACCGTACGACTAGTGAACACGGTCCGTCATTTTGTAGAGTCGAAAATTTGGTTCTACAAAATGGCGGACTGTTATTTGTCACGAAATAAACCAAAAAAACATGCAATTTATAGGAATAGTTGTGTGAATCATAAAAAAAGCTTCTCAATCATATATCCATTTCATTGTTATACATGAAAACCGCCAGATCCAAAGCAATGTACCCCTTTAAATCTGGACTCCTGTCTGATCTGTTTTATTGGTTACATTACATCGGCACCGTTTCGTCTAAGCCATGCATGCACCCCACATCGTATAGCGCCGTATATACCATAAACATAGCTAGAGAGGTATTTCACAAAACAATGAGTAAAGTTGTTGTGAACAAAATTGTTGGAAATGTATAATTTTGACTTTTTGACCGAATGTAAATTTAAAAAAAAATGCTTGGTTGTATAAGTAACTATGTTTGAAAGTTGAAACCGGTGGACGCGATGAATGCCATCGCCCTGTACGCTTCTTCAAACACACCAGCCAGCACGTTTATTCCATTATTACTTTGTAAAAGATAGTACCACCCTTGGTATAACAATATAGGCATAAGCAGTTTCAAGAAAACTAAGAGAATTTCTAAGAGGTATTTTTTGTTCCACAACTTCAGTGAACATGAGAGGAAAACAGAGTCTGGGTGGCGCAATGGCAAGGGTACCGCTCTCGCCTCTTGTGCCTCACTCAGGTGTAAGTACCATCCAGAACCAGATGATTTCCCCAGACAAAACAAAAAAAGTAGCTTCTTCATCGTTATTCTTACCACTCTTGGAAAGGATTTTGTGTCCATATTGTTAATATTGTCCCTCGCTAGTATCTGGCTTCTAAGCTGTAGTGATGTTGACGGTTAAATGTTTCAGAAACAATGCCAGGAGTTACATGCCAGGGAGTCTCTAATGACTCACCACATATTCGACGTTAGTTCATTTGTACCCGTGTATTATACAGGATGCCTCCCCCCCAAAAAAAAAATTAATATATAATAATGATAATAATACAACAATAATGTTTTTTTTTTTTTTTTTTAAAGATTAAAATAAATAACAAGTTGTACAAGTTCTGTAAAAAGCAAAGTGAGTTTTGTACTTAAAATGTATGTCCAATTGGGGTCAAAAGCCACCTTTCATTTAAAGCTATTGCGACCTGTAGTAATTATTATTGTTCTTACATAGGAAAGTGATTACTGAAGGCCGACACTCACTATAGGCCCCCTGCAAAAGAAAAACCGTGGGAAACGCTATGGCACAAATCAAATGCTTCGTGATGGATTATCAGGGGCCAATTTCATAGAGCTGCTAAGCACAAAAATTTGCTTAGCACAAAAAAGTCTTGCTCATTAAAAACAGGTTACCAGCCAAAATTCTTTGTGTTTTTCATGCTAAGCAAAAACCAGCTGATTATCAATCAAAAACAATAAAGATCACGTGAAAATTTGGTCAGTAACCTTGTTTAAGCTAAGGAAAAATTGTCATGCTCAGCAAATTTTTGTGCTTAGCAGCTCTATGAAATTGGCCCCTGAGCTATAGCTAAATCATCGATTTCGTGTGTCATGCTAATGAGTGCCATGTAAAACTATGCGCTAATGAATTGTTAGTCTCGTGTTCTGGTCGCAGCACTTCCTAACAGCAAACTGTAGCCCGAGTCAACTTCCAAGGCAAGGTTGGGCTTGTTTAGTTCGATGCGCGTATATCAAGCCTGATATCGCTTTGTTCGTGTTTAGCTTGCCGAGCAGTTGTTGGTTTGTGTTAACCATTGTCTATGACGTCCCTCTATTGTTACAAGTGTGGGTGCGTATCTACAAATCCACGGTATCATGGACAAAAATGTGGATTCGTATCTACGAATCTTTAGTAAATTGGGGATTCGAAACAATTACGGATACTCATTTGCTCATTGTCTAATTACGGATACTCATTTGCTTATTGAAAATGTACAGGGATAAATTTGTCCGCCATTTTTTCTTTAATTTCCCAAGTCATAGGCACTAGGCCTACTTTGGCCAAAGTGGGATTTTAGGGCCACATCATAATACTAGGGTCGTTGCATTTACTTGATTTGCATATTTATGATCACGGCGTACTTAAGCCAATGGAATCTGTTTAGTGGTACAAGGCAGAATATCGTCCACCTGGTTTCGATGAACTCTGTGAGTTTCAAGGCACGCTTATATACATTGCGTGTGATACTGGAGCCCCCCTCCCCCGCACTCCAGACACCCTTCACAAGCACCTAGTAGGTCCATGAACTTGGCACATTTTCCCCTCTCTGCGGGCAACCACCTTCAACTAAATAAAGGCAACAATGGGCGGCGATTTCTGGCGGGCCGTCGCGCCCTTTCACCTCGCGAATGGGTCTATATCGAATAGCACGACTCCCACAACAGCCTGGGGGTACTTGGCGTCAGCGGGCCCCCGTACTAGGACGGGAGGGACGGCGCGGTCGACGCCCCTTGCTTTTCTTTCTCACCGGAGCCAGAGCCTGCTCAACTTGGGACAAGACCCTTCTCGTATTCTCGTCATTGGATTTGTTTGGGGTTTCCGCAGATGGCTTGTGCATTCCTGCCACTTACAAAAATTGATAAGTTCCGAATGAGCAAAATTTGAAGGAAGTGGCCTTTTGGTTTAAGTATCGTGAGGAAATATCACAGATTCCCTTCTATTATGAAGACATTGATATTGAGGGGCTATATATATGAGTATGACATCAACGTCGACATGGGAATGGCTATAATAGTGCATTTGCGACCTGTTAACACTATTTAGAGACCAAACTAGACTCGATTTACAATGACACATTATGCCATGAGCATTTCCTCAAATCTGACAAATTATCTGGTGTTTTACTGAAGAGGAAAGTTAATTCGGAATACATGAAGCCTGTATCTTTTAAGAACCTGAAGGCATGTAAAGGTAGGATACACCATTGGTATAATTGCTTGAATTATTGTGAATGGGTGGATTTAGGGGGTTGTATTTCATAGTCAATATCGTTTAACTGACCTGTTCGAAGTTTTACAACCACGGATGCCAAGGAAAGCAAGAAAAACGGCGTTCGTTTTAAAATGCATTGGGCAGTTGTTTTTATGATGTTCTTGTTTTTTTTATCGTGAATGTTTTTTTATAAAATTCAATCTGGCGCAATCATTTTGCTGGATGCCTACAGTCCTTATTTACTTTCAAATAAGTAAGATATTTGATATCTGCAAATGGTGTATCTTACCTTTAAACTCTTTATGTTGTTTTAGCTTTAGCTGTCCAAAAATGTATAAACAAAATCACAGTTCTATCATAATGACAACATTGAAATTACAGGTCACCCATTGTTTACTTGGTTAACTTTGCTGGATTGGTTTACTTCGCTATTATACGTTGCTTTGTTACTTTCGTATTAATATAGAATATTTTCACCAAACTAATCGGCTTCTTTAGTCAGATTTTGTTTGCACTTCTAAAAGTTAGTTCAGGATTTTTGTTGTGGGGGGTGGAGGGTTGTTTCACTCTTCCTGGTCAAGTACGTCAGACTCATAGAAGTGTCACTTTGACCCAGAAATGTTTCCTTTTGTCCTATAGAAAATCGTTTATTTGACCAAAAAAACACTATTTGACCCAGAAGGATGTTGGATCAATTAACCTGACCCAGGTTCTATTCCCGGTAAATTCTGATCTGATCTGTTCGCTCGGGTTCTCTTGAGTTAGGTGCTGTAAAGGCTGGTTGCAGTGAAGCCCGAGGACTCCAGTAAATGTGGAATGTAGGTATATAATTGGAACGAAAATCGTGTTTCAAGGTTATGTGCCTTGGGGATTAGGTACTGGAACAGATCAAAAACTTACCCCATAATACAGTAAGAAATACCACCTTGTTGATATGCCAAGATAACATCAGAACTGAGCCATCAACAATTAATCAGTCATTCTAGAATTTATTAGGGCCAAACAATTGTTTAAAAAAATAAGAAGGAACTCCGTACTTTACATGCGACTGGAAAACAGTCAAACTTGCACCCATGGTTGTGTTTGGCTATGTGCAAATTTGACTGCATTCTGGTCTGGGAAACTTGATCAACACTAATAATTAGGCCACGAAAACCTAGGTCTATACTTTTTATCCGAGTTGAAATATTCGCTTGTTACCATCAGTGTCGGCAGCGTCATAGTAATAATGTACCACTGCTGTGTAATATTGATCGTGGTGATTTCACAAAGATTTCCATCTCCAATTTCAAATTCTGAGTGATTGTGTTTAGCTGTTCGGAACCGACTTGAAGATTATTCGCTGTGGAAACTCACTAATTATTATTTTGACTTTATTGAGGCTCACTAAATTATGTACCCTTAAGGAGACATCTTACAGGGTATCATTATCGGTAGTTTTATTATAATGCTAATTATCATACACGTAAATATTTTGACTTATTATTTCTGTTTGCATAGTTGACTTTATAACAAAAGCGTCAGCTGGGAGTCAAGTTTCTCATGTTTTTCACAAAAAATAAGTGGTAACTGCTATATCACATATGCATCCAACTATAACCAGTGCTTTGTAGTCTACCGTGGCTTTACCATGGGCACCAAGCGTGTATGGTTTGAAATTGTAGTTCCAACTCGTATCTGTAGAACATTATAATTATGTTCTACTTCACTTTGCAGCAAGGCTCTTTCCTCTTTATCGTTACATTAACGGGCGATGTTTTTACAAGGCATTCCCCGCAAACGAGTCCAGGGGCCACAAACACCCTTGTTGGCTTTTAGGAAAAGCTAACAGCCAGAGATAATTCTGTTATAAAAATTCACTGAAGAAATAGGGAAGAAAGTAAAACAAACTTCTTTTCCGTGGAACACGCGAACACTGTCATATTACGTTTTATATGACAGTTGTTATAGTGGTCAGGGCCAGATCGAAGCCCGTGTTTATGTATCTACGACCCCTTTCTTATTTCGCCGTTCCACGTCGCGTAATGCGACCGGTGCTTCTGCCGTTCAATTCGCCTATTATTATATTATATTTTAATTCAGGCGAGCTTTTTACGGGGGCTGGGGATGGCATGGTTGTGCGGGCCTGTAACCCAAAACGCCGAGTGAAAATATTTGGCCGAACCCGATCCGCCCGCACCGCGCGTCGCCGATTTGTTCGCCGGTCATCCAGAGTCGATCGGCCCTATGGGTGAATGACATGACGGCCGTCTCGGGTCGATCTCACGGACTGAAATTACACGATATCTTACTCTCCTTTTTTTCTCGCAGTCTCAGATATACAAATATTTACTCTGACCAAAACATCTTTGTCACTTTTCTTTATCTCTTATTTTCTTGTAATATCAGCATGCTGTACGGACAGGCCGGAGCTTGCGGATGAAAGACTGTTGAACTGGACAAACAAAGTTCGTGAGCGGGAGTTTCGTTTTTCCTTTCAAACGAATCCAATCATTATTCGAAATAAATAACTCTTCCTAACAACGAATTCTAGATACTCAACAAATCAAATCTTATCTTTAAATTATTTGATTGCAAAAATGCACTTTGTAAATCATCTGAACCCTAATTTGAGACGTTCATCAAGCATCGAATAACATTGAGTAAACTGAGATCATTCAGCCACATAAACACTACTTCGGTGGCTGTTTCCTTCTGAGCATAAAAGGCAAGTTCAAATTCGTGCACATATGTCCCACACATAAGAAAGGTTTAACCCTTCCAGATATTCGTGGATATCAGTACGTTATTTTTATTCTAATGTTGGGTATCTTCATGAAGAAAACCCACTCGAACTTTTCTGTTACTAGTCCGTGTTATACATTTTGTGGGGGTATGTAATTATAAGAAAACACGGTATTACGTGTGGGACAAAAAGGCACCTATCACGTACCCTATATACTATATCAGGTAATCAGTAAAACTTCTTGTTAGTTGAATTTCTCCTCTTGTTACGACGAAAATTAAACCGTGTATTTCTTTACACCAACAAAATAGAACACGACACACAAAACTGTCTCCAAGCCGACGTGTATAACAATCATGCTTATAAGTTATTTCCACAAAGTATACCTTATTAATAAAGACATTGCGCAAGTCCAGAAATGGAGGGATTAATACCACAATTTTGTTTGCACAAGGGATGGACACGAAATAGTCGTAAATGGTGCTTAATTTACAAATGCAGATTAGAAATGATTCGTATGAAAGTATAGTATTAGTAACACGGTGGTACACTCATCAAGACGAGGTTCTACCTAATAATCTCACATGCAGCTATACAGACTAGTTTTACTAGGATTTGTCGTTAGTCATCGAAGTGTGGCGAAACTTTAAACGGCCTTTTGTAGTCTGCACATGGGTGTTTTTTCCCCCCTACCTCATATTTTACACCCCCTAAATTGGAAGCTTGTTTCTCATTGTGCAAAGGCGAGGCGCGTTGAATCAACACAGATGCTGTTTATATTGGGTTTTCGTAAGCACATTGCCGCAGCACATGCATGCACAATGTAAACACCATGGGGGGAATAAATTAACACCCATGTTGTAATTTCCACACCACTTTTTTTTCATCTTCACCTTACTTTTTGTGGGGGGGGGGGTGTTTTGTTTTGTATTTTTCTTTGCAGGGCAAGGCAATCTCCACAATTACGTCAAGTTTTACTCTGTTCATTGACGAGGAGGCTTGTTCTGTCAGTTTGAATTGTATGAGTTTGTATTTAACGGAGGCACTACTTTCCTCAACGAAAGATTATTTTTTCGCCATTTCGAAGTTGTTTCCGTTTGTTTTTCTTTTAATCAATTTTGTTTGATCTTGGGTATAGCCGAGGATATTTGAGGGGGAAAACGTGATTCATTTCCGCAGTATTATTCTCCTAGATTCGACGATCACGTTTTATTTGTGAATCGGTCATTGTATTATTTGTTGGAAATAAACAGTCTCGAATCATTCTCCATTCTTAGTTTTTGACGCAGACGACAAAGAAATAATGGTTTTTATGGCAATATGATACCAACTATTATTACATCGTTGAATGAAACTTCAAATATCCGTCAATGAACTCCAAACATTCGTTTCAGTCGATTTGGGTTTACCGAACTGAGAGTAGTTTATATAAACTCAGGGTGAGGGCAGCTACCTTCACCTTGCTTGTGATGTAAATGGAATAATAATAGTCGGATACAAAAAAAAGTATACCGCAAAGACGGACAAGAACCCCCCGAGTATCCCTCACAAACGAAAAAAATATGGAGATCAAGAGGTCGTAAAAACATTTCCAGCGGGAATTCAGAGCGGGTCTGCCCCTAGCCCTCGGCGTGCATCAACCCCTTCCTCGGACAACAGGCTCCCCGGTGAACGGCCGACCGGAGTGGGGAATCGCTTGACCCTGCCAGTTGTTACGGGGCAAGACCCCCTTGTTGATAGCGGGCAGGCGCAGGGGTTGTACCGCGGCAGTACCCGGCAGGCCCCAACACCGTTCCTCGCTTCCATTCTCGGTCTATTATGATAGCAAACCGGTACCGGGCATAGAGTAAAGGGGTTTTTGATATAACTGGTTTTGACAACGCTACAATGGGGCTGAATGCGAACCTAGTCGGGCTTTGTTCGGCTAACACCATGATATGGCGCATTTGGGGAGTTGTATAAAACTCGTTCGCCTGCCCGCTTCTCGCTCATGATAAACACCCGAGTTTTGCAGAAGGGAACACCGAAGGAAATGCCGCGGAAAAGTACCTTAACTAACTCATCGAGACTCTTAGCCTCCGATATTCCAACAGTCGGTCTGCGCACCTAACTGAGGACTTCGATATGGCTGGACCTATTACGGAGGTAGGGAGTCGATTTTCGAAATTTACTTTTAAACACATTTATTCGCCGATGTTTTCTTTCAGAACAAATCTGTATTTTTAAATGTTTGTAGTTCGGAAAGTGTGCACATTTAAACAGTATTTTGTTTGTTAACATATTTACTTGATGATTTTAACGAGAGCGAAACATCTGATAAAATTCACTCTTGCGTTAAACACTGGTTGTAAAGACGATACATTTTTATTTGCAATACCGTCCCACTTCCAGTTTTCGATTTCAGAACGTTTTATTCTAACATTTAATCTTTCATCAAATTCAAGAAACAATCTGCTGTGCAGTATAAACTAATGTAAATTGTTCTGGATTCATTAAAACGCAAAGAGTTTCATCGTCTTGTACAGACTACTTTTTTCTGTCCGCATTGAGCATCGATTTTGCAAGTGTGAACTGTTAATGGTGTTAACATCTTCGACAATTTGTGGGCGGAGATTTAAGGAGAAGACAACATGCACCAACCCACGCCACTTGTACATTAGGAGATGTTTTTGTCTTGAATTCTTTAAAGTTGTAAGACAGAATGAAGCTGATGCAACAAAATACACTCGTCGTGTTGTTTTGTTAATAAGGACATTGGACAGTTCTTGCCAAACTTTCAGAGTATGACAGTATTATTAAGGCCAACGTCTTAATAGGTATAAGACCGTTACGATCGGAAACCTTTTCGGATTACATAAGTTTTGGAAGTCTTCTTGGGCTGTCGTTTATCTCGTTTGCCCTGTGGCTGTATCGTGCAATCGTGGTTTCGTTTTTCTTTTTTTCCCCTTTCCTCTTGGAAACTTTCCCCCCGAAACTATCAAAATCGCTTTAAGATTAGAAGTACAATAGCCTTCAATCATTCATCTGTGGACAAAAAGCCACCGACCGAAACTCGGGTGGTTTGCCCAGGCAAGCAACGATCGGATTGAGCTCAGCAGGTTTCGCATTACCGGTAATTAATATGCAAAGCGCCCAAAAATCAACGACAGAAAAACGATCAGGCAGAATCCGGACCAGAGTAGAACCGTCTTCGACGCTTTTCAGGAGAAACAGGAAAAGCCGGCACACTCGCCTAATTTATTTCCCTAAAGCCACTGTTTGCAGGAATCATTACATCCATATTTACTTCGGCTCTACTGTTTCGGTATTAAGTGGGATCATCTCAGCTCGTCAGAAAATTATTTCTTTGAAATTTTGTTTTATTTATCTTCATTGGACACCGGTTTGGAGTTTCGAGCAGCGAAGCAAGTATACGCGGGGATATCTGTTAGGGGATAAAATAATCGCTGGGGGATTGCGAGGCCCACTAGCTGTGTGTGATTTTTAGGATTTGCTGGGAATGTTGGCTGGAAACCCCTACGTCAACAACGCCACCCGCTGTAGCGAAACTGGGGGGCTTTGCACCGCACAAACTGCACCGGCGACAACTAATACGTAATTGATTGAATCTAGAGAACTGGCCAGTAACTACTTTCAGACTTGTCAGTTTCTGGTTTCCGGGGAGGAAAAAATAGAGAAAGAACACAAATATTTAAACGAGGGGGGAGGCAGCCTGGGACGGGAAGGATGTTGCTGCAAAGGTTGGTGGCGTATCAAGTGACGGATTAAGATTAAGTGCAATTTGGTCTGAAATTCAATTTGGGAAATGGACTTATGATTGACTTCCCTTTTTCTTGTTTTATTTATTTATTTATTTATCATTTTTGGGGAATCTCGAAATCTCGGAATCTTCACTCTTTGAAATGCTTATATAAAAGCGTATTATGTTTTTATGAATAATAAACGGATTACGGTTAATACCATTGTCTTACTTGCCGCAAATGTCATTAAATATGACAGCCCGAAGTAAAATATCAACTAAGAAACATAATGCCAACTTGCGATAAGAAAGATGATAGAGCTATAAGGTAGCTTAGAGGTTTCCGGCACAGCTTTTACTTTAAACATAATTTGAGCAAAGCAAGCAACACCCCTCTACCTAAGAAAACTGACACCATTTCTAGTTACTTCCCCAACTATTATACGCCCTCATCGTCAATAATCCTTAAATCACATACTCAGTGTCGTTTTCCTTTTATTCCCACACAAATGGGATTTTTCTTTTATTTAGTAATAGTATCCTCCAATCTTATACGGCTAGTGAATAGTACATTGTACCTTCGTAAAGTACTATTGTTGATATTGTATGTTTATAAATAGACAGGTTTTTATTGTTTTGTCTTTTGAAACAGGTAAACAAAGCCAATTTATTTACGATTTGATGTACCTTTGAACCACAAAAACGAATTTGAAATCGAGCAGGTTGAACCCCACTACAGATAATTGTGTTTACTTATATAATTTAAATTAATAATTATTGAACAATGTATTTAATTTGTTAAATTTAAATGTTTGTAACTTTCAGCAATAACATTCAAATGATTCAACACTAAAATGTTATTCGTTATCAGACGACTGATTTCTTATTTTTAATTCTCTTTTCTGCTTAATTTTTAATTAATTGTATCAGTCTGAAACTTGTGGCGCTTGGTCATCTGAGGGCGGTATTGATCATGTACCATCACGGAAACATTATTATTGCATCGGCTATAGAAATCTCGTATAATTGTCTTCGTGCCTTTTGAAATTCCACTGCCATTTTCAAAATGGTTTTATAATAACAGAACGTGATTGCAAGCTATAAACGTTTCTTCTCTTTTTTTAAAATGTTGTTGGGCATTTGTTTTATTAATACAGTTTCAGGAAATTGGAAAATTGAACTACCGCCGAATGCGCCGATGTCATTCAAACCACAATTGTGATTCAGATAACATACGATTCAGTATAGAGACTGAAAGTTGATCCCTGATGGCGCGCTATCGGACCCCATTATTTTGTGTACGTTAATTTCCAAAAAAAAACACCCTTGGAAAAGGGCTTTTTTAATTGTTACAAGCGTCTCAATTTATGAAAACTGAAAAATCGCATGACGTGAAGAGATTCCTAAAATCTAAAATACATGTGGGCTCGTGGAATCGGAACACTCGTACAAAGATAAAAATTTATTTTCATTTACAAACAAATCTAAAATGATCGTTAATAAAAATTGCATTAAGCGTGATCCAAACAATAAAGCCTGAATAAATCTAAAATACATCGGATGTAGGTAGGTAAACTTACACATCGTTTTTATTATCGTTCTCACGCAAGTACGTATGCGATGGGAAAACAAACGTGATCGAACAAGGAGAACTAGGAACGAAAATCCGGATGTGAAGGTCGTTAGTAAAATTCGTTTATACCCATTATTTTCTTGTGGAATGCCAAGATAAAATGTATACATGAATGTTTCTCGGGGGTGAGTACCGTTACAAATCATTCTATCAAAAAGTATACCAATAAAAAAGGGCAATCCTGTGTAAAATGCCCATGAGAAAGGTCAAGAAGGGGTCCAGAAGCTCAAAGACAAAATGGCGCATTTTTAGGCTCTGTTGACTGTTGGTTAAAACACCCTAATTAACCCCCTAAACCCTAACCCTCCCCCCCGCAAAAAAAATTAAAAAAAATAAGAAGAGAAAAACATTTTAAATTGTGTCATGGTTTAATTTTGCCTTGGATTGTTAAAGAATTCCACGCATCAGGATATCAGAAAAATGCCCCGGGTGTTCCTTGGCGCGTGTCGGCAAGGCTGTCGGCCGTCTCTTGCCTGTCTGTTAAAAAGACCTATCGATCCGCTCCCAGTAAACGAAGACACGGGGGGAAATGAACGAAGCGTGATCTGAGACCGCGAGTTGGCCGGGGCGAACGTGCCTTACGCCCGGTGCAAGCCGCGCACACAGCGCGCTGCCCCCCTGCCAGGCCGACTTCAGTCGCGACGGTATGATTTCAGTTGAGTAGCACGCTTTAGACTTGTTCGTATAACATACCGAGCAAGGAAGTATGTTTGTGAGGTTTTCGGCACGGGCTACATTCGGCCTCAATTCATCCCCCTCCGAGACCAATTGGGATCAATTATCGGGCTATTGTTTTTCGTGATTGTGCTGCTACAGGTGTAATTTAGGTGTTTCTCGGACACCTGAGATGTCTGTTCCGGAGTATGACCGCGTCGCCGTCAGGTAGTCCGAGGGTCATCCGTGGGGTCACTGACCGCAGACTGAAGACTTTGAAACCTTTAGAAACCCTCTATGATCAGATCTCCAGTATATGAAGTGGTCTTAAACGGAAGTAGGCCCAAAACTCTGGATTTCATAAATTGATTTCAAAACCAGTGTCCGTATTGCAGTGAAGTTGGGCATGTTACACCTTTTACACCTATAGTTTGCGTTTTCACGAATGTTTAAACAGAACGTTGAAATTGGCGTATCTATACTATATTAGTGCAATGGTTAGTTTGTTTTGTGGTTGGGTCATACCGTGTCAAATTAAAAACTGTTCGCGTCAATCTCACAGATTTTATTTAAATTTGATGAAATTGTTTCGGACATTATAAGAAAACGCCAAAACCCAAATTAGGGTGCTCGCGTGTATGGTTTGTGAAATTCAGGTCATTGAACTTAAAGCGATCGTAGACGTTTGGTGATTACTCCAAAAATTTGTGGCAATAAAAACTTACTTGGTAAGAAGTACAGCAGCTTTGGATAGTATAATGCAATTTTAGAAACTTTTCACTTCGAAGTACTGCGGTTATGGAAAAAGATATAACTTTTTATCCCAAAAAAATTGAATCTGAGAAGCGACTGCGGTGACGTTTCTCAGATTGTGTATTCCAATGCAGATTATTCTTCCTGCGTGGACATAACCGCTCAAGATTTTCGGCAATATCTCAAAATCGCTACCACCTTTTGAAATGAAATTTGTACAGGTTAGTTTTATGGTATATATCTATAACTATATAGGATTGAAACAAACAGTGGGTTCCAATTACCAAAGGTATACGATCCCTTTAACCTTGCGATTCGGTTCACTCTTACTTTTGACTTCTGTGTCTCTAGTTGTAGGAATGCAGGAAAAAAACCTTATTTTTTTACTTGCCCCCACAACCGTATTCTTCAAAGCTGTGATTCATAATATACACGACTATAGTTCATGCATGCATGAGAAGCTAAACTCGTTTTTCGACCATGAATAAAATATTTTCTCATACGTCAACCTACCAACTGAAGAATGCACCTGCAAAATGAGATATGTTAATAATACACACCTGTAATTGGGGGATATCTAGTGCAAAAAACTGCTGAAAACGAGTCCATGGAGATGGTACCGTTTGCTTACTCAATGTGCCACATTACGGCGTCGTATACTGTACTGGCAGTAATGTAAGGGCAATTCAAAAACACTAGAATCCTGTGCAAACTTCACTATCATGAAAAACCAGGACCCTGGCCAGCCATAGACTGCAACTTGTACATATAGGTGCATATGTCATCGGTTTACTTTACATGCAACAAAGCATTAATGTCCTATCTCAGAGATTGACACTGTACTGATGTGGTGTCATGAAAACCGGCCTTTTGTTTGTTGGTTGTTTCTTTGTTTCTTTAGTACATACGAAGCAAGTATTGAGACGGAGAGAACCCCCCCCCCCCCCTCCCCCCCTCTCATTTGTGGTGGTCGGGCACTATTCTCAAAATCCATGTAGTAACCTATATTTAGTGAAGTCCATGTGCAGCCGTGTTTTAGCAAATCAGGATAAAGAACATCATTGGGTGTGTTATAAATGTGTATTATTAAACATTTTTCGAGCTAAAGAATTAAATATAGACTATTTTGTTTACTAAGGAACGACAACAAGTGGGGACAAGTGGGGGGGGGGGGGGGAGACAAACGATATGACCTTCGTGGACCCCCCTTCCCCCTCACCACACACACAGTCAAGTGTGTAAAGGCCTTCGATCGTGGACGGGGTATTGTCCGACCGTCTTCCCTCTTTTGTTTATACTCGTTTTTTGATGATCGCCATAGGATTTGTACACGGGAAAAGATCGTGGACGTTTTGTCAATCGTGGACCCATTGTTTGACTCCCAATTCTTTTGTCCGACGACCACGATTGCCGGTCAATACAAACGCAAGTCCACACACCGTAACCTCTTCCCGCATCGTGTGGACCTATATTGTTCGGAGGTCCACAGTGCGTATGCAAGACTAACTCAATTAAGCTCCATGTAGCTATACAACCGAGGACTCGCTATTGTTCCCAACTATTATTTCCTTTGTTTGTACTCGACAGCTTTTTCCAACAGCTCCCATAAGGTTTGTATACACGAGATTCTCCCGAGAACTTGCTCAGGTCATCGGGGTCTTTGTTATCAATAATCCCCATTGTTCCAAGTCCTGTTTCAATGAAAGACCAACTCGTACACAAACACCGGCAACCGTGAACCTCCTAATGTTCCTCTTTTGTTTGTACTTTTTCGGAAGGCCTGACTTTCATATGTTTTGTACGCAATTTTCCAATCGTGGACGGTCGGTTAATAACGTGGACCCTTTGTTTATACCCTATTGCCACATACTCATATATAAACACACATAATACCACCCACCCCCCCCCCTCCCCGGATCGAAAAATTTTTTTTCTGAGTGTATGATAAGCCAAACATCATGAACTCCCTTCGTTTACTCGCCATCTTAACATGGATATTATGCAAATGTATTATCCGTATATGTACCGGTACCTTAGCCGACGCTGTATAAATAGGAATATTTATAATTATTGTGCCATTTCTGTAAATTCACTTTGCCATTCGATAATGAAAACTCTCGTTATATCCTGCAGGCAGGGAAATGAGCATAATGTGACTGGTAATCCCTTGTGGATTTTACTATTGTGGCCCTGAAGGGACATCGCACATTGCCTATTTCTGCCCAGATTTTTGCGATGTCGCACATTTCTTTCGCACTATGCAAATTTCAGCGACATCTCACGTTTTATCGCATATTTCTGCGATATCGCACATTTTATCGCATATTCGTGTAATATGGCAAATTTTTATGCAGATTTCGTTACCGTTTTTCCGAAGGGGCGAATTTCACGAAAAATCGTCTAATTATCGATTTTTTTTAATTATGAAAACGATTAAATATTGCAATATCTACAACCTGGTGAAGTTATACTATTAAAAAATCATTAAAATGGGCGAATTTATCCTCAAGTGACGATTTGCGTTTTCACGAAGTGTCGAATTTTAAATAGCACTGGCGTTAACGTGTTTATGAAGGGAGTGCGCGTACTGACTTTTGCGTTTTTTTACGAAGAGGCCAAATTGGGGCGCAGTGGGGAAAATGTATACATTCTGACTCTCACATTCTGACTCTCACTTTCACTCTTACTTGTGCAAAACTAATCACTCATTCTTTCCAAAGTTTGCTACATTTGAAAAGATTAACATAACTTCTTTCCTTCAATACCCTAATCTTGCACAACTCTATGCATTTGAAGGTCTAAAAATGTTAAATGAAAATAAAGACCAACGTTTTTCACGCGATTTTCTCGACTATTCATAACGTGAGAGAAGAAATTCGCCTCTTCGTGAAAATGGTGACGATTTCTGCGCATATCGCACATTTTATCGCAGTTGTACGATGTCGTACAATAATATCGCATTCCTGCAAGATCGCTCACATTCATCGCAGATTTTGTGCATATTTTTTGCTGGCGATGTCACAGATTTTATCGCAGAATTCTGCGATGTCGTACTTTCTTATTGCAGATTTCTATGACGTCGCACATTTTATCGCACATTCATTTGCAGATTGTCTGCGCAAATACTTGCGACGTTGCACATAATTTTATTTTTATCGCACATTTTCTGCACATATCTTTTCCCCAGCAAACTAGGTAAAGTTGGTATCCATACCAAATATTCATACATATACAGTGCATTAACGTTTTATATTGAACTAAAATTGACCACCAGGCAGACAAACATTCTGACATGTTAATGTTTGTTTTTGTATAAATCAGCCAAAATCAGACTTTTTGAGAGTTGAGAATTGATGTTTTTCTCGGTTAGTATACAAGAGCGCTGGCAATTTTACTTCGATATGCGATGTGAACCAGCCCTTGTTTGTGCACTTGAATCGTTTTCTCGAAATACAATATTTTGATGGAAGCTAAATGCAGGATTTAGTTAGAAAATGTTTCAGAATTTGATTGACCCAGCATTTTATTTTAAAAGCAAAATTGGTCCAAGCACGGCAAATGACGACGCCATTTTTAAAGGTTTTTAGTTTTTCATGATTTTCACCATTAAAACTGGAAGTAAACATATAAATACCTATATGACGTGTTTCTGCAGTTTTTTTCTACAAAATGAGTGGTTGGTTATCGATTTAGTGTCTCACCAGAAATAAAGTATCGAACAAAATACCATGGCAGAAGATTCATTTTCACATCAACCAACTTTTGCCAAAAGGCCGGCACAACGGTTTTGAAAGATTGCAAACTTCAAAGTGATATTAACTTTTAATGGAATCTTATTTTTAATTCCTTTTTTTTTTTTTACATCAATGTCTTCCTAATACATCAACGTATTTGGAAACACGTTTATATAGGTCTCTAAAGTTATGTTTAGTTCAGTTTTAATGGTGAAAATCCTGAAAAACTAAAACCCCTACAAAATGGAATAAAAGATTACATCAAATTGCCTACCTTTGCCGTGCTTGGACCGATTTTGCTTTAAGAAAAAGAAAGAAAAAAAACGCTGGGTATTAAACTGAACCAAACTCTAAACCATTGTTCAACTAAATCCTGTAATTGCTACCTTCGAGAGGTTGTATATCGAGAAACTAACTGTGAACAAAAATCAACTCTCAAGACTGAACTTGAAAAGTCGAATTTTGGATGAATTATGCAAAACCATTACATTAACACCAGGGGCCAATTTCATAGAGCTGCTAAGCACAAAGGTTTGCCTAGCATGACAAATTTTCCTTGGCGAAAACAAGGTTACAGACCAAATGTTCACGTGATCTTTATTGTTTTTGATTGATAATAAGCTGTTTTTTTTGCTTAACATGAAAAACACGTCGAATTTTGGCTGTTAACCTGTTTTCAATGAGCAAGACTTTTTTTGCTAAGCGAATTTTTGTGCTTAGCAGCTCTATGAAATTAGCCTCTGACAGTCGGTGTATAGGACGCATATATTTGATGGATGGAGTGAATGATTACAATGAGAAGTTCCCCCTATACTGCGAGCCTGATGACAAAACTATTCCGTGTATAATAAGAACCCGATTAACCTATAGTCTATTAATACGTACAGCCCACTGACCTCAACACCTGGACGGATCATTGTCCATATTCTGCTGTGCTAACACTTGAAGTCGGCGCGAACTGGAAGTGCAACATGGCGTCACTGCTGTGAGCCAATGAAATGTCCAGTTGTAGAGGTCAGTGGATTTACCAACCAACTGAACTCTACACCTGGACATTTCATTGGCTCACAGAGTGACTTCGTGGGTCCGCCATGTTGCACTTCTCTGCATGCCGACTTCAAAATGAAACAATGGATGATCTGTCCATGTATAGAGGTCAGTGGTACAGCCTACCGCGCGCTGTAGTCTGGTGCTGTGTTCTTATAGTGCGTGTAGGTTGACCTCGAGAATTTACGAGACTTTACGAGAAACCGAACTTCCGGGCACATCGAATAATGAGCTTCAATGTGTAAAGCGAGTGGTTTTCTTGAAATAATTTTGTTTTGACGTTGTTCTTTTTACTGAAAGGAAGATACAAACTTTTAGAAAACATTTGTTTTTTCTAATTTCACTTAACAAAATGTGAACGATATATAAAATTAGGGAAATAGAAAACTAAAAAGTCCAGTACCACTTATACTAGGTGCTGATGCAGCTTCACAGTTTTCTGTGGGGAAAACGCAAGGGTAGCGTATCATGACCATTTAAATTGCACGCAGCGCAGCAGAGCCGCAGAACTGGTGACCTTCCGTGACCTATCAAACTGGTGATCTATCCACTGACCTCTATACATGGACAGATCATCATTGTTTCATTTTGAAGTCGGCATGCGGAGAAGTGCAACATGGCGGACCCACGACGTGACTCTGTGAGCCAATGAAATGTCCAGGTGTTGGTACGATATGTATTACGTAATGTTTATAAATACAAAATGTACAGAATAAATCCGCTGACCTCCACACCTGGACATTTCATTGGCTCACAGCAGTGACGTCTCGGGTCCGCCATGTTGCACTTCCAGTTCGCGCCGACTTCAAGTGTTAGCACAGCAGAATATGGACAATGGTCCGTCCAGGTGTAGAGGTCAGTGGATCTATCCAATCAGAGCGCAAAGCGCAAGAGCGCCCTTTAGTGTTCAGTATAGGTGGTGGGACCAAGCGAAGTCTTCCTAAAGCGTAGACCACATGCAATATAAGGCGGTTTTCGCCAAATCATTTATGTAAACATGTACGTTCTTCGACGTCCGCACAACAGAATGCAGTGCAATGATTTATAATTAGATAGCCATGCATGTTTTCATATATTGTACAATTAATTTTGAATTTATCATCCATATTCATGGCCGTTTCATGGTTCAAATCTTTGTAAAAACAAAGTATTACAGGAAACAAAATCAACCACACGTAAAAGTCGTACAGCCGGCGGCTCGCGGAGGTGCCCGGAAGTTCAACCGTGACCTTTGTGCGCGAGACTTACACGGTCTATTAAACAACTCAACTGTTTGGTATGGTTTCCGTGGCACGTTGTCTATACACATCATATTATGCGTACATAATCACTGAGACGATGGCGGCGCTGTGGTGTCCTTTCCCCCAATTTGATATGTCGTTCGCATTTTTTTAATCGAAATGAAAAATAACAAAAAAATAAGAAGTTTGTATCTACCTTTTAGTAAAAAGAACCACGCCCAAACAAACTATAATACTCACTTTACATGTTGAAGTTGCTATTTGAGGTGCCCAGAAGTTAGTATTAACGTACGTTCTCGGGGTCAACTTACACGCTCTATAGTTACGAAGTATTTTGCATTTGAAATAAAGTATGATAAAGGGATTTTGTGTGTTGGCAGATGAACAAAAGTCAAAATTCGAACGTTATTGTACATAATGTGTGAAGCTTTGCCACGCTTGAAACACGTAGCTTGCTGTGAAAAAAATAGGTGCACAAATGTGCGATAAAATGTGCGACATCAGTCACAGAAATCTGCGCAGAAAATGATCGTTAAATAGTGCGACATTGCAGAATCCTGCGCAAAATGTGCAATAAAATCGTCACCGTTTTCACCGTTTTTGTGAGCTGAACGATTAAGGATGAAAACAAAAGAATGTTATATGCTACTTGCTATAGTATAATCCGCCAGCTCCTCTTAAGATATTTAGGGACCCCGTAATGTTAACGATATGTATTTTGGTAGTGGACGGAGTGGACTCTAAATAAACACTTTACTTTTAAAATATCGAGGTTCAAAACTCCGGTTACGTCATTACACCCGGGAAGCCACCAAAGAGCCGCAGGGAATAAAAGCCGCAGGGATTCACGTAGTTGACACAGGGGCAACCACGAGAGCCGCGTTGTAGCTAATCGATCGCTCTCGTGTATTTTTGTTTTACTCGAACATGTAGACAGCCTTAATATAATGTAATAGTCACTCGGTGGGCAAAATTCAGACTGACCTGACTGCATGCTTGTATAGAAGTGATATAAACTGTTGATAAATAAAAATTATTACAATTTTGTTTCTTCATGTTTACACTGAGAGCTTCAAAACTGCCAGTCGGTCAGTCGGTCGGAGCCGGGCGGCCATTGCCCCCTCCCCCGTCTTTCCCCTCCTTTCACCCCTTGTCTGTCGCCTACCCTCTCCCGCTTCCCTTCCCCCTAAGGCCTCGGAGATCGCGGCCTCTTGACCCGTTCCCCCGTGGTTGACTCAAAGACGCTCGATGCCCCGATATGAATGACGGAGGCCCGTTTGATTATATCGGGTTCTGCTGTTCCCCCAGGCCCTTTTCTCCGACACGTTAGATTGTTTTTTCTCTTCCCTATCTTCTTCTTCCTCTTTATTCGCTTCTTCTTATTTTTTTACCTTCATTTTCGGTCGAGGCCTTAAAAATGATGCTCGAATTCTTACATAAAAACACCGGGAGAGTTTCAACGGGAGAGTTGGTCTCTAAGGAGATGCGAAGATGCTAATCTGAGTACATATCTTGCTCGTGTTGTCTTGTTTTGTGTGTGTGTTGTTTTTTTCTCTCTATTTTTACGACCATGATTTGTTTCCCAGCGGCTATACAACCGGTTAGATATTGTTTCAATATTCTATTAATATATTTTAAGAAATATACCTACACTTCATAAATGTAAAAAACTTACATCAGACTGAGTGTAATTATTTGCTATCGATTGAAAATTATGAATCTCTTAATTTAAACATTGCAGTGCTTCGTATAGTAATACCTTTTTTTTGTGAAAATAAAAGTGATTTGTTTTGGGTGAGTGCTAATATTTTTCGGGGGGGGGGGGGGTGTATGGTGAAAATGCAGACCGAGCCAATGACAATTTATTTGCATGGAAACTATACTTCACCAAAATCGGTAATCTTTTCAAGAAAACATAAGAGAAACTCAACGTTTAGCATTTGTTGTTGTCGGATTGCTGCAGGCGAAACTCAACTAATGCATTTAGACAATTGTATTCGCGGGGAAAATGCAAAATTTATATGTGGAACTAAAACAAATAACAATTTGTTAACATTTCCAAGATTGTTTTACGGAGGAGTGTAGTTGAAACAGGAAATGGAGATAAGGAATACCCTGTAATTCGTACAAACAAACAAATTACATGTGAAAACTCCCTATATAATACAAACAATAGGGTTGGTTTTTTAATGAGTCATGGAACGAAGTGCCCCTCCCCAACCCACAAAAAAATAAAACACAAAAAACCTGCAAAACCCTTTACAAAAGAATAATTAATATAAAAATACTTGCGCACTGTGACTTGATATATCATTATTATAATTTCAGATGTGAAGATGATTTAGGTTTGCTTTGTGGCCTCATGTCTAATGTCCGTTATATCATTTACATTGCACTAATAACCCAATGTATCCACCTGTTTGTTAATGCGCTGTCTTCTATCAATGCATCGCGACCTTTTGCTTCAGTTTAAAATAAAATAAAATAAATACTAAATTGGCATAAAAATGCCGCCAAGATCTCGCTTTGGGGGCTGGAATTTAATCCGGCTCTGCTGGGTCAGCCACGTGCGTTCATTATAGGTCTAATAAAAAAATGTGGGCGGAAAAAAAAGAAAGAAAGAAAGATGATTCATCCATTCTTACATAATCAGAAAAACGCGCGCAGTCGAATGTGTTAGCCTGAAGACGGGGTCAAACGTATTTGGGGCACGCGAACATTGACTGCGGTGCGCGTCACGTGATGGCGTTGCTAGGGAAACCGTCCTCCTTTAGGGAGGGAAACCGGAGTATTACCGGAACTATCGGCGGATGCAAGAATCGGCCTAGAGGGAGCAACGATTAAAGATGGATTGGGTTGAGGATTTGTTTGTGTGCATGTGGCCGTCATGACGATTATCAAATTCTCTTTTGGGGTGGGAAAATGTATCGGGAATAGTAATAAGAATTGGTGACGATTTGTCAATAATCCTGATTCAACTTGTGCGGCTGGAATTTCCAAGTGCGTAAAAGCTGACATTTATCGGAGCAGAAGTAAAAACAAAAATTCCCCAAAGATACGAATTTGTATTCCATTCCCCTATACTCGACTTATCAAACTACCTTTGTTCTTTTTGTTTCTACATTTCTTTAAATCTTAAACCCAATACGCGACGTTTTGCGTATTTAAAGGTCGTATAAATTATATAGGCCTATACATCATTGGTAAGTGCTTGAATTATTAGGAATTAGTGAATTTGGGGGTTGTATTTTATAGTAAGTTGTATTTTATAGTCGTTTTCAACCGTCGGGCAGTTGTTCGTTTTATATTTGTTATTTTTCTTGATTGTCAAGAATTATTTTTGTTTAGGAGTCTGGTTCGCTGACCCTAGGTCAATAAAGTGGGGGGCAGTAGGCCGACCATTGTTGGAAATGGATACAAACAAAAATCACTTTTCTTGAAATTTATGGCACACTAGGTGCCAAGATTTCACATGATGCTTGAGAATATTTTCCACTTAAAATCAAGTATTTATATTTCATAGTAATTCGGTATTTGTTTACGTTTGCAAATGTTGTATATTACCTTTAAATTCGATGTCGTCGAAGGTGGTCAACAGTGGCTAAGCATCAAATTGTCACGATTCACTCACAATACTTTACCTTTAAAGTTAGGAAACACCATTTGCAGATATCGAAAAAAGTTATTACCAAATTCTTAAAAAATATCTGACTTATTTGAAAGTAAATAACGATTGTAGGCATCCAGCCAAAATGATTTCGCTAGATGTCCTGTAATTGTACCGAAATAATAAATTGTATCAAATAAATTCACGATCGCCGGACGGCGATCGCGAAAAAACAAGAACAAGAACCACTGCCCGAAGCCGGTTAAAAACGAACGCCGTTTTTTTTGCTTTTCTTAGCATCCATGATTGTAAAACTTTGGACAAGTCAGTTAAACGATATTTACTATAAAATACTATACAATTTACTATATTTACTATAAAATCCACCCATTCGTGACCTTTTACGCGATTCAAGCATTTACCAATGTTGTATTCTACCTTTAATGTAATCCTTTTACAATTTCCATTGCCCAAATTCTTCTGTATTTCACGTTCACTTCTAACGATGTAAAGAAATGTTTGTGGGAGAACAATAAGAACGTTCAGAGACAACAAGAACAGTTACTTTATATTTTAAACAAGGTTGCAAACTTAGAGATGTATTGTCTGTGCTTTTTTTATATTGCCTATAAAGCAATATATTTTTCGTTTAACTTTTTTAACAATACAACAAAAGTTATTTAGTGGACATTGATCTTATAACCTCGACCAACGTTTATTTATGAAATAAATATTTCATAAAATTCAGTGTTTGTAAGATAGATTAGTTCCCGCCCCTTGTAAAATAAAAAACGGGGACAGAAACCGTTCTATACACGATCTTCATTGGGGTAAAAGCATTCCAAGCAAATGAAAAATGTGTAGACCCAAACAATAAAAAATAGGCATTTTTCGTTAAAGGAAAACCTAACTCGTATAGGTAAAAATACATATATACGAAAAGAAAGAAATCGACAACCACAATGGTGCGATTTCTTTATTGAGTTCAGGACAAAGCTTAGAAAAGCATCAATTAGAGAGAGAAAAAGTGAGTGTCCCTTTAAAGCTAGAGTTGTGGCCGCGGAATTAGATTATAGCGTGAGACAATCACATTAGGGTTCACTTAAAATTATAAGCGCTGGACTCATTCGGAAAAGTGCAAAGCCAACGACAACAACGCAGACTGAGCCAATATTGTACCCATGATCCAGCAATATGCCATCTCCGCGCCTTGACTAGAGTTCGTTATCCCCTTGCTTCAGACCGTAAAGATAGAGGAAAAAATGAGGAAAAGTAATACTAATGGTAATAATGACGACAATTGACGCAGCAAATTGAACAACATTTGTTTGTCTCGGTTGGTAGTTGGCCGTCGACTACCGGTATAGTGCCCGGCAGCAAAGGAGTATACGTAAAGCGTATGCCGAGATAACTATCCTTAAAAGGACTTAAAAGTACCTTCTAATCAAACTGACCTCAAACGGAAGTAGTTTTTGACCCCTATTGATGATATAGATCGTTTGCATTGGAGACAGTTTTAAAGTATTATACAACATTTGCGAAATATCAAAAAAACAAAACTATTGAATTATTATGAAATACCTTACTTGACTGTAAGTGGGTAATATAGTCTTATTCCTTACCACGTTTCTGACACTGAGTTTGAGTTTGAATGTTGCGCTTGTTATATATATATATATATAGGGTCAAAAAAACAGATTCAGAGTTATATGACTCGAGTCAAATACTCGACTCGAGTCCGACTTAGTAATTGTTGGCGACTCGACTTGACTCGAGTCTCAACGGGCAACAGACTCGACTGTAGTCACTGCAGGCAAATCGAATCGACTCGAGTTCCTCACCAGAAGACTTGACTCGACTGAGTAAAGAATAACAATCGAGTCCCAGAAATAAAAACAAAATTATGCGGGAAATATTTGTCATGATTTACGGTACAAAATGTATGTTTACGTCACTTCGTGAATAGTACGGTACAGTGGCCGTTTAATGTGTACACAATGTCACGGACTCCCACCTTGTGGTTCTGTATTATGTACTGCACAAAATACTACCCCAGAACCGGACCAGTAGACGCAATTTTATTCCAGTAAAAATTGACGAGGACCCTGACATTTTTGTTAACAAGGCATTGTGTTTATTAAGACTCCCTCCCATAAACATTCAACAAAAATCAACCTTGGGGAAATTTCTTTTATTTCTTTGTTAATGCACGATCTATATTAAAAAGTACGTATTTCCGACACCTAAGCGAAATTGTATCTTTTGAAAAGTTGGGAAACGATCCTAACAATTTTCTCCTTATCACATTGATATAAAATGGCAAAGGTGCAAACGTAATACAAATTATGACCCCAACAAATATATTTAAAAAACAACCATTTTCACGAAGGGACGGGCATTTAACAAAACTCTGGACGGCGATCGCGAAAAAACAAGAACAACATAAGAACCACTGCCTGACGCCGGTTAAAAACGAACGCCTTTTTCTTGCTTTTACCAGCATCCATGATTGTAAAACTTAGGACAGACCAGGTAAACGATATTTACTATAAAATACAACCCCCGAAATCCACCTATTCATTATAATTCAAGCAAATACCAATGGTGGATCCTACCGCTAAAATAATTCGAGTCACACAAATCGGTAACTCGTTATAACTCTGATTTCGAAGAAGAACATTCATTCTCTATAATTTTTCAGAATTCACAACACAAACCTTCAGACTAACATTTTCTATAAAGAACTAACCCCCAAACCCGTCCATTTCTGAAAGTTACACCAATAAGCAAATCGGTTGTGTATTACCTTTAAGATGTGTTCGTTTGTTCAACTTAGATACGTCTTGTATGTCTATTGTAATTAATAAATATAACGAAACACATCTCGGAGATGGTTGCTGAATGCAGTCGATAGTTTTCTATCTTCATGATAGGTCGTTGCACGCACGTGTACTTTAAACGGAAGTGCAATTTGAACACCACGCATGTTGATGTTTTCCATTTTTCAAACTTTATACATTGGGGTGAAACTGCGAAAATAAGGCGCTTGTAATCGATGTGTAACGTCAGAGGCCTACACTGAATCACGATGTTAGGACGGGAATTCCTGTACAGTGAATTACCACCGCAGTATGTGTATACCGATCTTTAAAGGGATCGTATACGTTTGGTAATTGGAACTCACTGTTTGTTTTAATCCTATATAGTTATAGATATATACCATAAAACTAACCTGTACAAATTTCATTTCAAAAGGCGGTAGCGATTTTGAGATATTGCCCAAAATCTGGAGCGGTTATGTCCACGCAGGAAGAATAATCTGCATTGGTATACACAATCTGAGAAACGTCACTGCAGTAACGCTTCTCAGGTTCGATTTTTTTGGGATAAAAAGTGATATATTTTTCCATAACCGCAGTACTTCGAAGTGAAAGGTTTCTAAAAATGCATTATACTATCCAAAGCTGCTCTACCAAGTAGGTTTTTATAGCCATACATTTTTTGGAGTAATTACCAAACGTATACGATCCCTTTAATACCACCGCTGTAGGCCTACCGGTCTTTATTCCTTTCTTCACGCGGGCCAATATTTTTCACCGAAGACGAGCTTTTTCTATGCCCCGTGGGGAGTATATATAATATATATATATTACGTTTCATCTTTGGTATTTCCGTAGCTGTTTCAAACATGCGAATGTAACGACCGTCTTAGTCGGTTCGCAAGCAAGAAAACACGAGGGCCGTTTTGACTCCCAAATGGGGCTGTTGGCACATAGCTAACCGGACTTAAACCCACAACTTGTAGAATTGTTAACTTCAATTGTTAAACTCGATGCACCAAACCACAGATGCGATTTCGTCACGATCGGAGAATTTTGAACTCCTATGTACGCTGTAAAACAATTGCTGTGTACTTTTACAGAAAAAGTGCCGGCAAAAGAGTTTGGTGTACTTCTGTTATATCATTTAATTGTTAATTTGTAAAATGTAATCACATAGGCCTTCCTTTTTTTGTTATTATTAAAAGAATTGTTGTTGTAATCGTTAATAACAGACAATTATTTTGGGCGAAATACAGAAACGCTGTAAAATACTAAATATATAATGGCATCCATTTGTTTTGTTTACAAACAATATTTTAAAAATGGGACTTTGTTTTTTACTTTTAAAGATAGGCCTATCTGCAAAATTAAAGGAAGCAGATTCGGCAAAATTATATATTTGGGTATTTCTACACATTAGTTTGAATACGGGGTGAAGGAAACCTCACCCGCTTGCGATGTTTTTTTCCCCGTACCAACTAACAAGCTATGGTCGTATATCTCGGACTTTATTTCCCTTGGAAAAAAATTTCTCCAAACCACAAATTAGTAAAAGGAAAATGTTGCAAATTACTAACAAACCTATAAAAAAAGTAATAAATAAATAAAAATAAAATTAAATGGGTTTTATGGGTTTCGATCTCGCGCCTCCGGATTAATAATCCTGTGCATTATCCACTAGAGTACAACAATGTCTCGCTCAGTTGCTTTGTAGGAGAAAGGGGGCGGCCAAGCCGCCTCGCCCCAGTTCACAGCTTCTCCACCCACAAGCTTTGTAGCGTATAAAGGCGGGGATTCGCCACCCTGTTCTGCTTCGCAGGATGAGCAGCTTCTCTGTTTAATTGTTTTCCTTTCGGAACGGGGGAACGCGGTATGCTACAGCATATACTGTAGTTTTCACAGCTGTGTACGTCAATCAGAAATCGTCGTTTCTATTTCACCAATGCGCATGCGTCTACTTTGCATATTCGTGTATGAGTGGTCCGATTGGCCCTTGTTTGCCGGACGGCGATCGCGAAAAAAATCAAGAACAACATAAGAACCACTGCCCGACGCCGGTTGAAAACGAACGTCGTTTTTCTTGCTTTTCTCAGCATCCATGATTGTAAAACTTCGGACAGGTCAGTTAAACAATATTTACTATAAAATACCACCCCTAAATCCACCCATTCCTGATAATTCAAGCAATTACCAATGGTGTACGTTAGTTATGTTTTGGGGCAGTATTTGTTTATGTTAAGATGCAAAATACATGTTTAAAAACGTCATAAATGACATAAATGTGTGTTTTATTAAATTACAAATTGCTGTAAAAAAGTGTTTACAGTGTATGAAATCTGACCACTTTTACCCCGCTATTAACTGCCATACCTGTCCTGTCACTGCCCTAAACTCTTCATAGTTTGTATTTCAAAAGAGTCCAACATTTACGCCGCATCTATTTTTTTAGGCAGGAGCATTTTGCTAATAACTGTTAAGCCACCGCAGGTCTCCGGTCTGGGAACTTGAAACACAGGGTCACAACACTTTAGAGAGACCTCAAAAGAATATGCATTGTGCTCACATTTTAAAAGGAACAAAAAAAGCTCTACTTGAATCACCACAACACAAGACGGACACATCAAAATCAGCAGCAAACGAGTAAATGACACGAATTCTCAATGGTATACGACAGAATTATGTGTAGGCCTACGTGTACAGTACATGTACATGCATACTCAGTAAAGTACTGACGTTTAGGTTGAATGTCCTCTGTAGTTTCACGAGCGAACGAGCAGATCTAAAGCCAGGAAATTAATTTAAACAAATGTTTTGTGCATATTCAAAGCTAAAGTGATTATGGTAGGGGTAGTTCCCTAACTGCGAGTAACACAAAATCCATGGGCATTATTATTTCAAGAAAGATGATGACCCAACGATAATGTCTATGGGTGCAACTTTACAAGTACTTTTACCAATAAACTTTTTTACACAAAAAACTCAGAGAACATGACACCATTGATTATTATTTCGTTTTCATGTCGACCTTGTTAGGCCAATACACAAGGATCATTCGTTTTTCTCTTTGTTCGAAATGATAAGATATCTTCCTTTGATACTACCATTCGGCTGAAATGTTTTTTGGAAACTTTGCAATGCGTTATGTTCAAAATAGTGGATCGTGGATAGTTGCTTGAACTGTTTAATTACTGCAAATCTATTAATGTTGGCACATAGCTTCACCAATTCCCAACTTTTTAGCACTGGCCTTTTTTCAACAAAGAAAAGCGAAAATACGACCAATCCATCCCAAATCCTCTTTAAAAATTGCAGGATTTTACAGGGTTGAGGTTACTTGGAAGTTGGTGCATCGGAGGAATTTGCAGGATTGAGGGCGTTTTGGGTTTTGCCACTGGGGTATAATGCAGGATCCAGGTCATAAGGCCTAAACTAATGCTGGATGAGTTTGCAGGATTGAGGTTACTTGGGTATTTATCCAAATGAGGATTTTGCAGGATTGAGGTTATGCACATTCTCCATAGAGCTTCAGTCAAGGTGTAAGTTATGTGTCAAGGATAGGGAACGTTTGCATACCTTTGTTGTAATAGGGCACGATAAAGCGGTTCGTTCTATGTTTGGCTGCTCTACAGCTCAACGGTAAACCAGCGGTTACCAGGCAGTGATCACCAGTAATAAATATTAGAGGATTTTGCAGGATTCAGGTTATGTGTAAGAAAAATAGTTTAGGGAGTTAGGGTTAAAGATTATAGCGACATTGCAAGGCGCGTGTAAGATTGCAAGTTTACGTCGTACCAGTCGGTCCTTCCTCGTCCCTCTACTACTAATACAAACGTCCACTACATGTATTCCTATACCAGGACATGAACAAGGTGCTGAAACTTCGATATCACACATTGATTCCAGAAAATAAACGTGACCCGGCTCGATTTAGACCTCGTTGACCTATTAATGATCTCGACTAGTCAGAAAATCCAGTGACGTGTCAGTGGCGTAACTTTAAAATGCGGGATTCAGGGCGCACAGACTGAAGCAAGTGCCCTGTTTAACCCCCCACCCCCTCGTTACAACAAAATACGAGTTGTAAGATAAGTAGTTTGCGGTAACACCACGGTAATGCTCTTAATGAGATATGTGGTTCTGAAAAAAACCGGAGGGAACTCAACGTTTCGGACAGTATGCTCTGCCCGTCGTCAGGAGAAAATACGAGTTAATTATTGATGGTACATGCTGTGCTCATTAAGGAATAATCTCGTTTAATCTCAAATCTCATTTTACAAATACCCATTAAACTTATTTGCGTTGCTATAGGGTTTTATCTTTAATGTAGAATGAACGAGATCGGTAAAACAACAATGGTAGTATATACTATAAGCGCCCGTTGATTTGTAACTAAAAGAAACAGATTTGACATCGGTGACTGATGAACCGGCAGATTGTAAAAAAGAGCTTTTTGTTTTTCGAAGAAAAGTAACACATATTCGAGTCTTTATCTACTTTATGAAGAAGACAATTCCATCATGATATCCATTCATTTGCCGTCACAAATTTCGACAGATTTAATCGACATTTTCTTCTCGCAGAGTAAAATTGCAGCACAAGCACAGCTTTAACCAAATGTCCCCCCCAAAAACTAAAAACAAAAAACAAAAACGAGAGAGGAAAATATCGAAGAAATGACAGTTGTTGTTGTCACCTAGGTAACCGCATCTTACATCACCCCGTCGCCTGAACCCTCCCTTCTTACCTTTCCGCCGAGGTGTGAGCACAGTCATCAACTCTAGTCAGCCACGTCATCTCCCTTAATAATCCCTCCATCAGCCAACCCCCCCCCCCCCCCCTCCCCTCTTCCCCCATACGATCTAGAGAAACCTTCACTCAAGTATCGGTGTACCATGTTTTATGATGTGTTGGGTTTAGGGGATGGAGACTATACACGAAGGAATCGTTGTGGAGAGGGCATTGGCCCTCGTCCGTACCCATGCTTCCCCCCTTTATAACTCGTCAGGACGTCTCTAAAGCAGTTTATTGTGCGGACTATGTTGTTAAATATATACACATCAGCAGAGTGTAGAGGGAAGAGGGGAAAAGTGGGTATTTGAGTGCAGCTGCGTCTCGTATCGATCCATACACTAATCGATTACGGATTAATTTTGCCGATTTTAATTGAATTTTAAAAAGCCACGGCGTCGCAGTAAATATGGGACGATAGCAATAATACACGCGGAGCCCGTCGGGTTTTCTCGAACAATTTGCCGTGTTTCCGGTTTAGTTAAGAAAAACGGCTCATCAGTCTGAAGACTTGATGCGCGTGAGGTAGACGGTGTGAATCACAGCGGATGTAAACGGAATGCCACCTGAACGAATGGTGCAGACGAATTACGAGGTGCTTTAGATATTGAATATGGCTGTACAGAAGGGGCGGATGGTTTTCTGATAGGAAGTAATCACCGGGTAATTAACTGTATTTGTTTGATTTAATTTGATTTGATTTAATTATTTGTATAATGTTATTTAAGTATTGTCGCCCCATCAAACAGGGTGGAACAAACCGTGGGTAGGAAGTCTTTCTGGAAGAAAAAGATACCAACATATACCCCATTCATTCATTCATTCATTCATTTATTCCTTCATGCAAAACCATGTTACATGAACATTTCTTACCCAGTGTACATTTTAAAATACACGTAACAAGATACTCAAGCAAATACAAAATTACTATATTCACAAATAATATTCTTTTTATACAAATGGTCATAAAAAAGCTAGACCTATAGGTATTCAGAGCGATTAGTTAGGGGCTACACCTATGGAAAATTATGAATCAATACAATAAAGTATATACCCAGTAATAGTTCAATGGCATTAAAGCAATTGTAAAAACAGAACGTGAAGTGGCATAAACTATCTCAGTCTGAAAGTCGAGTTAAAAACCTGAATGGCCCATGGTTAAAATATAACAATTGAACCTATTGTTTTGTTTACCCTAGAACCTATTGGTTTTAGAGTCGTCGTATTTTACCAGATGGATTACAAATGATATATGTGACCTGCTCCCGCGAAAACGGCGTAAAGTCGCGCTATGCTATATTGAGTTATGATTGAAAATAGCCGATTTGACAGTGGGGAATCGTTACTAAAATATAGTAATACAACACGACCATCCTTTTCACCTTATGTGGAAAACTGTTAAAGTAATGTGTCTGAAGATGTGGACTATGAATGTTGACAATAGTGCTGTCTTTGTCTGAAATAAATTCGATGTCATACTGATAATCAAATTCTGACCAAGCACTGTAAAAATAAAAAGTTGAAAAACATTTTCAGTACTCGTCACAATTCCCAAAATAATATTGCCTTCAACGTGGTCAACTCAGATTCCGGTAAACGAATGTTCCAATATTCGGGTGGTCAGATTTGGAATGATTTACCCCTATTATACTAAAACAGTCTTCATCATTGACGACCTTCAAACTAAACCTAACAAAACATATCTTAACTTAACCAGATTATATTTGTGTAGTCTATTTGCATTTGTCATTTAAATAAAATATTTCTATTACATGCTTGGGCTTTGGAGGTTGTTGTGTTTTTTATTTTGATGGTTAATGCGACACTTCCAGAGTTTGGCTTATACTTACATGTACTGTGTGGCTATCTGCTGCATGATAGCATGAATTAGACCCAAGCATGTATCTGTATTGTTTAAAAGTCCAATAATTCCTCTTAAATGCTTTAACCGGTTTAAACTCTTTACACGTTTGTATCCATTTTAATTCTATGTGTTTCTTAACCTATCAATTTTTAAATATGCCCTAATGTTTAAAATTGTTTAAAATAATTTATTTATTAAATGGTATAGTGATTAGTAATTCTTATAATTAGAGGGCTCCTTTGGAAAGCAGTTTGTTAACTGAAAAGGACTACCTTCTTTAAAGATTACAATAAATAAATGAATAAATAAATTCAGTATAGACGTGTTGGTATTAAAGGTATGATACACCGTTGGTAATTGCTTGAATTATCATGAGCAGATTTGGGGGATTGTATTTCATAGTAAATATCGTTTGACTGAACTGTCCAAAGTTTTACACTCATGGATGCCGAGAAAAACACGAAAAACAGCGTTTGTTTTCAACTTGCGTCGAGCAGTTATTCTGATGTTATCTTTGTTTTTTCGCGATCGCCGTCCGGCGATCACGATTTTTTCTTTTTAAAATTCTACTTTTCGGAATAATTACAGGATATCTAGCGCAATCATTTTGCTGGATGCCTAGAATCATTATTTACTTTCAAATGAGTAAGATATTTCTTGATAATTCGGTAGTAAATGTTTTCGATATCGGCAAATGGTGTAGGCTATCCTACCTTTAACTGACCTGTCCGAAGTTTTACAATCATGGATGCTGAAAAAAAGCAAGAAAAACGGCGTTCGTTTTCAGTTGTTCTTATGTTATTTGTGTTTTTTCGCGATCGCCGTCTGGCAATCGTTATTAAAAAAAAAATGTTTTGGAACAATTACGGGATATTTAGCGCAATCATTTTGCTGGATGCCTACAATCAATATTTACTGTCAAATAGGCCTAAGTAAGATATTTCTTAATAATTCGGTAGCAAAATTTTTCGATATCTGCAAATGGTGTATCCTATCTTTAAAACAGCTAAAAAGGGTAATATAATAACATATAACAGTGCAAGTGAATGTATTTGAAGTGTAATCATTAGAATCATTTCGTTGTAGTCTGAATGAATCACTCCCTGTATATCGCTATACCGTACCAATAACTGACAGTCTGAGTAACAGTCAGCGTTTAGTCGGTATTGACAAGGACCAGCCACTATTTGCTATAAAGTTTTCCAGGAGCATCTAGGCTGATGACGGCTGGTGATTATTTGTCGATGCAATCAGCGGCTATGTAGGTTACAAGCCAACATGCCGGTTCTCGAACTCTCTGTGACTCACGTATAGCCACGTCCCAGTGTTTTCTTTGCATGAAACCGTAGATGCTTATTTAGTTCATATTGATGCAACTTTCTCTATCCCACGTCTCCAATATTCTCTGCCCATCACGATTAGTGGCGAGCCAAAAGGAGGGAAAATTACCGCTAATGCGCTCAGATTAAGCTTTGAAAGACGCGCGAGAAATATGAATCGCACTCAATGCGTTTTTGATCCGGCTCTCTCCGGCGTACCTGCGCTGGGCGATCTCAAATTCTAATCACCAGTCATCAGGCTTGCCAACCACCCGGAGACCCCATCGCTTCCAAGTCCCGCCAAAATCACGTTCGCCGTTGTAAAGCATCGCAGACGTTCCGTGGCTAATCACCACAGGCCAACTTGCCCCCCTCACTTTACCCCCTTTCCCATCTTCGTAAGACAGACGAAAACCATTCCACTGGCGCGTCCCGTGCAAGGCATCTTTATACCCCGGTATACCCGAGCCTCGCATGAAGGCGGATTGACGGAAAGTTTTTCGACGGGCGGGGTTAAGCCCTTGTACTCCGTCTCCGCTTTCGCTCCGTCTTTGACGGGTTGTCACCAAGTCCCACTTAAGACGGCGCTGGCCTGAACTGAGAAGACCGCGGCTTGATTATTGCTCTATCAGCTCTGAATTGGATGGTCCATTTGTGGGGGACTGTAGACTGAAGAGTTGGCTAAGAGAGTGCTGGAAAGTTCAGTAACTTGGATGGGGGAGGAGAGCTGTACTTTTGACTCCAGGACATTACACGAAGTACTATAGAGGTGGTGTTGTATTAGTCTCCTCTCAAGAACATTATAGGGAGCAGGAGGATATACGAAATGGTCGAAGCACTGCCAGTGTTTTGCTCAGCAAATGAAGAAGAGTCTATTGAGTTCACTTGATTAAAACTATTCACGTCCATAATGTATGTGCACTTCTCATTATAAAACTATTTAGTTACGAGTATTACCAAATCAGTGGCGGTCGTTCTGCAACAGATTAAAATCAGTGACTACGTTTTTTTTTTACTAGAGTCTATAGTCACTATCGAAAATTCAAGATGATTCTTCGAGATTTTGGACTTGATTCTAATTCACAACAGCATTTAAAACTAGTCTTAAATAGTTGCACTAAATAGTTGTTGATATTTCCGTGTTTTTTGCTGCACCCAACATAATTATGAGTGCCTAGTCAATTGGAACTCATTTCTTGTCAAATCTGACAATTTTTTTTTCTCAAAGCATGTTTAATAGATGCATACACAGCTTGTTATAACATGAATCTCCTGTAGGTATGTATTATTACTCCGGTATAATGTTGTCTGTGGTATAGAGAGCGGTGGGTCGTGTGTCGTCTCGGCTCGACAAGGCCGTGAGTAAGCGCTCATTTGCCCGCCAGCATCTCTGAAATTTCCCGCTGCTTAGGACGTGATAAAAAGCACGGGACAAAGCAGTTTCTCTTCCTTGACTTCTGTTTCGGCTATATCGATTCCTGGGTTACTAGGTATGTTGTTAATTGTGAGATCGTGACGTGGGAAGAAATAAATTACGATACAAGGCCGAGCAATAAAACTGTTTAAACTAAAAAGTGATAACAATTTAGTGATCGTATATATAGGCATGTTTATACATGGAAAATTCTTGCATGGTCCTATTTAATTTCAAATACTTTCAAAATGAAAGTCTCCATGAATCGCCAAATCTATTGTGGTTATTTGATTTTCTTTGACAATTTAGAAGGGTTCCAAAGGAATATGGTTGTCGTATTCGGGTTTTGGATTACGGTTTGACTATGGGACTAGCCCACCCGGCTGTATATGTACACACATAAGTCACAGTATTTCAATAACCGGAAGTGCAGTGAAAACCGAATTAGGTTAATGAATAGTCCATATCTTAACAAAAAGACTCAGGACACTGTGTCTTTCTCACATTGTTTTACAAAGCAATGGTAATTGCGTAATACAAATTTGTGTGATGTAATCTTAATCATCGCTCTTTATTGGTTCAGATATAAAAAAAAAATGCCCAGGCTTAGATGGCAGTTTTAATACACAGAAAGACCATTGGGACAATTACAAATTAAAAGCTGTTTGAAGAGTATCCACGAATCTACTCCAAAACATTGTGCATTTACATATTTTTGTTTTACTACAGAGTTGTTTTGTTAAGGAAACAACTTCTAATTGAGGACATGCAGCTGTGGAGTTGAGGATGTCCTCGATTAGAAAACGTGTACAAAACCAACAGGAGCTGTTGCAAACAAAATGTTACATTATGAAATCCTATCAATTTACACCACAAATCTGTGTGCGATGTGTAAAAAAGTGAAATTAACATTTTTGTAAGACCTCTTTTTTTTCTCGATAACACTTTAACAGGCATTTGTAAATCGAAGCACTCTCCTGGTACATTTTTAGAACACAAGACGTCAATGTGTATATGTATGAACACTGACTATACACGAACGATAATCTCCTGAGTAAATGATCTTTTCCTGTTATAGCATGCGTTCCTGGTCGGTTACCAAGGCAACCATGTAGGAATATGACCAAGCAGAGCATTACATGTATGCTGCTAATGAGAGCCGAATGCGTATAAAGGCTATACATAACGCCATCAGTGATCGTGACAATTTGCGTACAATGAACCCTGACGATTCATGTTGCTGATGTGACACAATATGTGGCTGTGTGTCTCTTCTCTCTCGCCTATTTCTTTTTCTCCGCCCAAAACCACGTAAAGACGAATCCACGTGTGCTTGGGCCTAACATTACCGTTGGTATTCATTTTCTTACTCTTCTTTTGTAGCAGTGGCAGACGACTGCCTATGTCCAACTGATAGTATTTATGTGAAGTCCACAGTCCTTAAGCCAACACCAACAATTAATCACGGCGTTAAGATCGCGCGTAAGTCCTCCCATGTTTGTTTTGCGCCAATGTATTCCTTCTTGTATATACGCACCAATTTATTGTCAATCATCCCACGACTTTATTAGCTTATACAATGATTTTGCTTATTTGTATATTTTTTTCCCTTCACTTTGATTTTTTTCGCAAGCGCTCTTCTAACAGTACGTATACCCATGTTTTATTCCAGTCCAAATCTGCACCATTTCTGAAGTCTGCATCTTTTTTTTCCCGGTCTTGCCTGTTCGTCCACTACAACATTATAATTGTTTGTCTCTTCGTTGTATTGTACCATGTGATATTCGGTAAGATGTAATATCGGCCTTTCAATGTACTGCTGTCTGTTTGTTTGTCCGTGTACCCGATTGTCTCCCTGTCTGTGTCCATCACTTCATAGCAATTGTCAGAGCATAGGAAATGACCGGCTTTCAACTTAAAAGGCTATGCAATCTAGCGTATGCACCTTTTGTCTCCCATTTCACCTGATTTTCAATTTTCGTTTTGTCATTTTCACTTAGGGATAGTGGTGCCTTTTTTGTTTTTATGCTAATGTTTTTTCATATTCATGGCAAAACTGTAACATTCTGGGCAAAAATCTCAATGTTGCATTTCAGCACAAATATTGGATTTGTATGGTCATAACAATGTTGTGTCAGGCATGGTAGTCCGACAATGCTTTTAGAATTTGAGAAGAAACCCCATTAACTGAACAGTCTCCTCCTCAAATAACATCTCAACAACAGCGCCCTCAGTTTAAAAAACCCATCGATTAATAATTTTAAAAAATGTCAAAATAGTTTTCAAACATTTAAGAGCCCACACTTGGGACGCTATTGGTTGTTGGGTACCTCTATTGTTCGACTTTACTTCCCTTCTTTTGTTTTCCTTTGTCTCCTTAGAACATTTCGAAATACATAGCGTTACGGCTGCGGGGTATACTTCCATTTTTAAATACAGGATTGCGGGGTATCAGTGTCCCATTGCCGCCCTTTTGTTCCCGGTACCCCGTAAGTGCCAATCTATAAACGCACCTAGAGTTGCACAGAATGTGTTCCAAAGAAAATGTCTTCGCATAGTCCTTTTAAGAATAACTGTACCAAAGATGTACCGTTAACTCAGTCATAGTAGCTTGATTTTTTTTGCACGTCGGTTATTACGACGAATATATTTTACATTGATGTTTGGACCCTTTGCACCAAATCAAGCTATTTTCAACCTGCAAACGAAACCACGATACATTATTTTGTTTTGTCATGCATAACCTCCGAACCACACGTTTACAATCTTTTTGTTTAATTGTTTAATGGGTTTCTTTTGTGTGTGAAGACATGATTTACACGAATCCATACAAATCAACGCCTGTAGTTGACAGTAAACTGTAGTGTACAACCATCGAAGAAATTGATACAAGTATACCCGTTTATTAAAATAGTTAAGAGCATCATGTGGAAATTCGCACAGAAGTATAACATCCACAAGTATTTATAAATTATGGGGAAAAAAATCAGTAACGAGAGAAAAAAGATTTATATGGCAACACCTTAATTTTAAACTAATCTGACCTTTATGGGAATTTTCCCGATTATTATTAAAAATAATGAGATAAAAATAAAATCGAAAAAATGTGGGATGATATTTTACAAGGCTTGGCTTGTAATACAACTAAAATTGTACAAATATTATTGGTTGTGGCACTGCAGTCGTACGCCATGACAGCGGGGAGATGAAAAATTGCGGACTTTGCCACCAAAATGACAGCGCCAATTTAGTCCGACTGTTTCAGATCGCATTCCATGACCCGTTTTCTAGTCCCAAACGAAGGAGATAGATTGCTCTTCCCGCCTTGACAATCCGGGCCCAGGGAGCGTGTCAGGCGGTGGTACGTGTTGGCACGTGCTGCCTGTACGCTGAGGAACGGGGAACCCCGCACCGACCAACCGTGTGACTTCTCTCCCCCTACTCCCCATCCCCTGGCATCACCCACCCCCCTACCGCGTCACACCCGCCACACAACTACCGACCAACCGCAAAACCAATAGGGGACAAATTAGCCATCAGTGGTCGGCCAAAATATAAACAAAGATGACAGCATGTCAGTTGTTCCAGCCCATTGGTCAAAACGGAAAACAAAATTATATTTTAATTAACATAAATAATTAAGAGTGGTGTCGGGTTGTGGTGCAGTCGGGTCGGTGGATGTGCAAGACCCCGCCCACGACAGGTTGTGATAGGCGAATGTGCCAGGGGGATGGTTCAGATGAGTTGAAGTTGAAGGCATGGCTGATACACCGTTTCCTATGCTACACACCACACACCACATGACATGATATACCCAGTGTATAAAATACACAATACAAAAACCTGCGCGCCTGTGATACCGCCGTGCATTTATTAATGTGCTGGGGGTCGGGGGTCAAAAGTGCGCAGACATTCCTTGCACCAGAGTCAAAAACCGGCACACGGCGCGCCATCGTGCGAGTTAGTGCACTGTATTAGCGGCCAGGTTTCTTGGGGAGCAGGGGAGTCTTGGCAAAGTTCGGCACCACGACACACCGCGAGGACGGGGCTCGCATCTTTAGGCCGCTGAATTTTCCGCGGAGCAACGCCGTCGTCTGCAAGAGACCCACGAAAAAAAAAGCCCACACGCGCAGTGCCAGGGATTTTAGGGGGCAGCGGATCGGACAGGAGTCGCAGGACTCGGAGAGCACAGCGTGTCAGCCAGGGCTTGCATACCGTGCCAAGGCACCTTCTGCCCCGCCGACATTTGACTTGGTGCGCTGTGTGAGACGTACCACAGCGGAAGAGAGGTACCTGAGCGACTTGCCACCAGCGACCCCGAAACCCCCGAACTGAACCCAAGGGGTGCCCGCTAGCCGACATCTCCTGTTCAAAGGTGAGGCAAGTCACTATATAATAAGCGTTATACCACTGTTGTCTTTTAAAGCGGGTTGAATTTGACTGTGTTTATTGCATACTCAAACGCAGGCCACGGAAACTGGGGCAAATGTTGCGCGCCGCTTGTACTATACGCCGGGTGTGTTTGTCAAGTGCTATGTTTTGCCGAGTTCATTTCCACGGTTCATTAATGTACCGATCGTTTATATTGAACGTTACTGAACTTGCATGTACATGTATTATTATTATTTCATCATGCATTACGGTGCCCACTAATGGCTATGCAGACGATGATATGCGGGTATATGAACCTTTATGTAACGCATATTTAAAACATCTCCCTCGAACAGCATAATATCATAACGTAAATTTAGACCGGGCGTCTATATTAAGCAGAATGTTAGGTTGTAGACTAATACAATCAAACCATTGTTAAATCATTAAAATGATTTAGAACCTGTTCATCAAATATGAAGACTTAGGCCTATGTCATTTAACCCTATTTACACATACATTATTTGTTTTGCTAAAGGACGTTTTAGTAGTAATATATAGATACAAAGAACAATCTGTCTACATGGTGAGTTCCTCTTAGTTCCCAAATAGAAAAACACTTACACAATCGGAACAATAACTATTCTTCAGAATGATAACTCATAAGCCACATCAGACCAAATAGAACTGTTCTTTCTAGTTTTCAAGATTTATGGACACACAAATTTGCCATTAAAGATGTTTCAAAATTTAAAGAATTTAATTTTAACGATGAACAAACATTGATATACTTATTGGCCAAAATGCAGTTCAGTCTAATCTTGCTAATTGTAGGTTTGATACTATTTATACCTGTTTCCTATGAGGCACGTAATAAATTACAATTCACCGTCGAGAAAATAAGCAAAATAGGTTATAGGTAACCTTATGTGCGTGCATGAATACCATTGTATTCTTTAGTCTCGTTTTAAACCAAACCCATACAACGTGTTTAAAATAAAATAAAGCAAAACAGTCAAGCACCAAATTTAAAGGGAGGATACACCATTTGCAGATATCGAAAATGTTTACTACCGAATTATTAAAAAATATCTTACTTATTTGAAAGTAAATAATGTTTGTAGACATCCAGCAAAATGATTGCGCTAGATATCCTACAATTAATTTTATAAAAACAAATTCACGATCGCCGGACGGCGTTCGCGAAAAAAACACCACAAGAACAACATAAGAACAACTGCCCGACGACGCAGGTTGAAAACGAACGCCGTTTTTCTGGCTTTCCTTGTCATCCATGATTGTAAAACCTCGAACAGTTCAGTTAAACGAAATTTACTATAAAATACAACCCCCCAAATCCACCTATTCATGATAATTCAAGCAATTACCAATGGTGTAACTTTAAACGCTGCCATGCCATTCCAATTGAGTAAATACTAAGATGCCATACCCCCAAACAATGTGTTGTACTTATAAACCAGACAGTCGCGTGGAGAATACTTTGTGTTTACAAATTTTGAGATGACCTTGCTTGTTGAAGGTTGCATTTCAACATTTAAATTTGAAAAACACTATCCTGTGTAGCGACACAGGTAGTTTTGTCGAGATTTCTTAAATTTTATACCCATCAATTTGTATGACGTGTGGACATGCATTTTGTTTTCCCCCTATCTTTAATTAACAGCTTTGACTGTTGGGTATTTTCCAAAGTTCACAATTGTTTTGGGACCAATGAATTTGGCGGGGGGGGGGGGGGGGGGGGGGTAAACACCTTTATAGGTTACCCCGTAATACTTGGTTTAACCCGAAGCACCCGTTGGTATAAAACCCGAGATCCCTTTATATCAGCATAAAGGGATCTAAAAGTGTTTTAAGGGCAGGAACTTGGCACAGACACGCCACTAAAGGATGTATGGAAATTTGCTATAGCGCCTATAGTACATTGAATACAAAAATGTATAGCAATAACACGTGGAAGGTTTCAATTACTTCCTTGTGACAAAATATCGCACTTTTTCCCCCATCGGGTTATAGTCCCCCATGGCATTTGTTGCAACTTGGGACTTGGGTGGGTTTTAAATTTGACCATTCAGTTATCTTAAGGTTTTGTAAATCATCTATATTTCACAAAATGCAGTGTGTTCTGAATTGGTATATGAATTTTGTGCCTCTCCAAATTATTGTGCTTCATCCGTGAGTTTGAGATATTCTCAAACATATTATGAGCTATATTTTGTAACCATTTTGTAGCCCTTTTCTCCCACACGTACATACATACACAATCTGGGCCCATCGCGTATACGCGACTCCTGGCTTGGTCGGGAAGTTATGGCGGGAAATAAAAGGCACGAATTGTGCCGGCGGTGTCACATTGCGGGATAACCTCTTCCTTATTGTTGACCTAAAATAACAATAACACAATTGCAAAAAAAAAGGCCTGGGAGAGTTACAAAACCTTCCCCCTACTGCAGTTGCAAATTGTGTATAATGCTTGCAATGCAACAGACTTATTCATGCTCCATTGTACCGAGATTCTGTTCAGGAGAAACTGAATCTTTTTGTAAAGAACTAGTGGGACGCCGGGCTTCATCCCGAGCTTCACCCCGCCACCCCGCGCTTCATCTCGCTAGATGTAAAGTTTGTACGTACATTGTACAGTCTGCAGCTTGGAAAAAAAACCACCAAAAAAACAAGGAGGTAAATAAAAATAATAAATCTGGGGTAAATCGGCGAAGGGTGCGACTTGATACAATCCTCTGACCAAACAGACATTTTCTTCATTGTCTTTGTGTCTGATAAAACCCCCCTTAATATCCGAATTTATTCATTACCCCCTCAAGCGAATTAGGCACAGAGAGCCTGTCTTGGTGCAATTAGCACCAGCTATTGAAAACCAGAAGTGGGAAAATCCGCCATTTGGAGCGAAAACTTGACAAATTTATCAATGAATTTTCATCGTAATTCGTATAAATGTTGGGCGCAATCGGTCGACGTGCGCTATCTGTCGATTGCGTTGCTATAGTCCATACATTGTCGTTATTGTTGATGTTTAATACGTGGATCGGCCCTAAGTATACGCATAACGCATTTTGATTTTGTTCGTCTTCGTGTTTTGCTATAGAGCAAACGTTTGAATTTAAATGTTACCCCAGTTCATAAATCTTGAGTTTACCTATAGGTATACCCGTTACAAAATTAAACAGAGACATTTATTTGGGCGTAAATTCCCTATTTTATTTGGAAGTGCACAATGAACCTTTCAAAATGCGTCCAAATTTTAGTTAGAAATGTTAGCGGAGGTAATAATCCATGGTTTATCAGAATCTGTAAACTTTGGAAAAAAAATCTTACTCTCAAATGCTAAATTGTGAATTTTAGAGATTTATTCAAGTGCGCCATGTTAGGGAACACTCTGATGATGTTGTGCCCAATTTCTCGAAGCGACTTTTTAATTTTTTTATTTCCGACTCAATTTTATGACAGTGAAATTGTTTCAGCAGCAAGCGTTATTAAGGAACTGTACAAGAATCTAACTGAATAAATTTCGTGTTTGTCAACAAAGAGGTTTCGATGGCAGTATATGTTTTCTCCTCGTTGATAACGATATGTTAGGAAATCATTTGTAAAGTTACTTTTGTTACGTTATCTTTCGTGTTACAGTTAGTTGAGAAACCAATTGCTTTTTCTCAAATCGTATTGTTTTTGCAATCTTATTTATTTCGTCCCCCTAAAAAAAATTCAATCTCTTAGAAATTTAACAGGTGATTTAGAACAAACATTTTTCACAGCTTTTGTTATTGTTTCTTTTTATTATATATTTATATTTTTGTGATAATTTAGAAAACATTGTAATATATATTGTCAAGCTTTTCCCATCATCAAACCTTTTACAATCGGTCTGCCAAGTCAACGTTTATGTCATTACCTGATTTTTTTTTTTTAAACCAAGAATCCCGTATATTTAATAGCAGTTGATTAAAAGTCAGAAATGAATCGTTCAACTTTCCCCCGATGACATTTTTTACTCGAAGTGCCAATTTTCTTGGGATTTTTAATCCACTTATTTTATTTAGAGAAAGCTTTCCGTATAGAGTGAACGCGTAATTAATTTTTTTTTTATTTACACTGACAAAATAAAACTATAGCAAAAGAGAATTGAAGGTGGAACGGTATAAAAACGTATGCCTATACGCTCATTGATATGATTAGGTGTATGCAGTTAATTTCCATGCATGCAAAAAACGGTATCAAGTTAGTTTTCGTAAAAAAGGATAACGTTACGGAGTACAAGATTTAACTTTACTGTTGAAAAGGTATTTATTAAAAACATTTATCTTTAATCCAAAGCTTGCGACAACAACTTTCTGAAAGTGAAATAACAACATCGTTGTTTGAACCAATGCCAAGACTGTATTTCTTAAGAACAAAGAACGACCATACGGGACATAAGAAATAGCACGACGGTGACATCGACTACTTTGGCGGCGAAAAAGGATGACATCGTTAGACAACATCTGAAGCGGAAAACCAAACCCAGCTGTCTTCACTATTTTGAACAATTGGCGTTCGTCTTGCTTATTCCGAAATGCTTGACCAAATCACAGACACTGTATATCCATGGAGGCCTTCCTCCATGGTATATCATAGGTTCGTCCCGTGGTTTTCAGGCGACTCTTTACTTTTATCAGCCGAGCGAGAAAGTCGGTAGTCGTGTCACCAAACAAGTGGAAAATCACCACCCACCGCTCTACCCAGAACTGGGTATATATGCTATAAGGCCGTCGTCCCAAACAAGAATGAATTGGGGGGGGGGGGGGGGGGGAATGGGGAGGAAATCGGTTAATTGGTCACGGTCTGGTAGGACCTCACTGCCGGGGTACCGACTAGCGGCGCCGCGCGGCGCTAGCCGCTGGGACGGGCGCATCGAGCCCTGCTCGGTGTCCTTGGCCGTGGGAACCGTGCGCCGGGCCCGTCATGCGTGCCTGGCTCGGTGTAGCCGAATCACAACCTGCCTTACACGCTGTGTCATCACACGCTGTGATGCCTTGTCCATTGCAAGAGATTTCGAATCCAGCAAGTGAGAAAAAAATTGGGTCGTGGATCGCGAAAAACTTTGCTTAAAATAGTTTTGCAGTAGCCCTTCGGTCTTAATTCAATGTTCGTACACAGCACGAACAGTAACTTATTATTCAGTCATACTGAATGAGGACTTTGGGTTACAAATTAGTTCCTAAAAGAACTGTTAAATGCAAGTCGACAATATTGAACACATGTGTATTATTTTGTGGTCTAGTTTGTTTTAGAAGATCATCATTTCTTTATGCAGTATCGCCTGTATCGTAGGTTATCACATTATGAAGATATCGTGCGTTTAATTAAAACGTCTCCGGCTGGGACTAAATCGGTTGGACTAATTATTTCCCCCCTCTATTTATATGACAAATAAAACAATTATTAATAGGACGTTATCTTAATTAGTTCCCATAGAAAGGGTCAAACCCAACATACATTTCCTTCAAGCATTATAAACTCTTGTACAAAATACTTCACAACCTCCTCGTTATGAACCTTGCAAAATTATTGTTCGTAAACAAAAACAAGTCTAGGCAGTCGTCAACACAAATGCATTTCAGGGTATTTGTGCGACCTGTATCAGCGGTCCGCGAGAAAATGTTTAATCTAATTGGCCCCGTGTCATTAAACTGTTTGACCCGGCAATTGTCATGCGCACAATTGTATCCTGTTAGCAATTTGGCGGGAGATCTGATGAAGAATCAAATTAGGCGAATTGCCCCGGAGACATTAGCATTCTCCGGACTGTGACCTCAACCCAGGCAGTTTACAAATACACACAGCACTGTCTCTACTACTATAGTAATAACACAACTTTTAGTACGGCATGTATCACAATACAAACCTAATTGCATTATTTGTCCATTAGTATCATCTGTCATTTCTGCATACGTACGAGTGTAGAACATTTGCTATTTTTCTTTGAGAGACAAGATCATAATATTGTAGTCTACCATGGCGTATCGCCTGCACTAGTGAAACATGTTTTCTTTTCCATTGAAAGTCAAAGACATTATCATATATAGCTACACCACCGATAGATGGCGGTATGTAATTGGAATGTACCATTATGTTTTTATGGAATGAACAAATTAGCCAGCTAGCTATGTGCGTGTGTTTGTAACAACCAATTCGATTTTTACAAAAATCTAGCTTTGTTTTTAACCAAGGGGTCACAGTTTTTCTTTTTTACAATTTTTACAATTCAACTTTCAACACACAATCAACTACAGGGTGTCTCTAAAAAAAGTATACCCATTTTAAAATTTGTATTATTGCAAAACTACTGAATATTTCAGAAAACGACAAATCTCTGTGGAAAGGGTAGAATGTTCCCTGTCCAATAGTATAAGGTTTATTATGTCATTGCCATGGATGACTGAACAAACAAGACATTTATGAAAGGTACTGAAATCAGCACTGTGACAAGTTGGTTTTACTTGAGTGACGAAGCTCCGGCAGGTGTTTTTAAGGACAAATTCTTTTGCTGTTTGAGGTTGAACAAATTGGAAAAATTATGACAGGGTCCCTTTCCTGACAAATGCAAGGGGATGGTCACCATTCCTGTTAATGCATAGCTGGCATCTTAGTATCATGCCTGACTTATCATCCCAACTTGTCACAGTGCCTATTTCAGTACCTTTCATAACTGTCTTGTTAGTTCAGTCATCCATGGCAATGACATAATGAACCTTATACCATTGGACAGAGGACATTCTACCCTTTCCACAGACATTTGCCTTTTTCTGAAATGTTCAGTAATTTTGCAATAATATGAATTTGAAAATGGGTATACTTTTTTTAGAGACACCCTGTATATTGTTTCCTAAACTTTGCATTGACATTTTTTTGTAGGAGGTTAGGGGTTGTTAAAATGCAAATTGACGATAATAGGGCAAATAATTGTACATCAAATATAGAAATAAAATGCTTTTTGCAGACATCATAAAAAAAGACGAATCGGGTTTCTCTCAAACTAACACACATTTTGTCCAATAACACATGTTGCACTATTGTGTGAAACGACCGTACCAAGGTTAATGCATATTCAGGAAACATTTTGTCCTGGAACTAATGTAATGCAAAACCAATTAAATGCAAGCATATATAATTTGGTCACTTGTGTCACAAACGAAGCCGCATTGTGGCAATTATCATTGTTGTTTAAAGGTAGCATACACCATTGATAATTGCTTGAATTATCATGAATGGGTGGATTTTGGGGGTTGTATTTTATAGTAAAGATCGTTTAACTGATGTCGGAAGTTTTACAATCATGGATGCCAAGAAAAACAGCGTTTGTTTTAAACTTGCGTCGAGCAGTTATTCTTATGTTATCTTGGTCACGATATGTTTTTTGGTCACGATTTTCGGAATAATTACAGGATATCTAGCGCAATCCTTTTGCTGGATGCCTAGAATCATTATTTACTTTCAAATGAGTAAGATATTTCTTAATAATTTGGTAGTAAATATTTTCAACATCTGCAAATGGTGTATCCTACCTTTAAGGGATCATGTTGATACATTGTATATTTAGCAAACACATCTCTAATATAATTTATGTATATAATTATACCAATTAGAGTGACTACGTGGTAAATAGCAACTTTGTCGACAATTATTATCAATGCTTGGCATCGTATTGTCTTCAATCGGTTTACGAATGAAACATTTTTGATGCACCTATTTCAGAAATTGAGAGGTTATCCTCGCCCACCGCGGTCTTAAACATAACTGTTAAATGCCAGCTTGCCCTGTAGCATACAATTTATTCCCATTTATCAATACCTTTCAGTCAAAAGTCAGAACAAGAAACAATTATACATTTCCAGCGATTTTGTTCAACATATTTACTTCTTGTTTTGTGAAACAGCCCTATAGCTATGTTTATGGCAATCTCTTATAAACGCGCTCGCCGCGCGTACTGGGTGACGGTGTCGCACCGCGGTGCCGGTTTAGTGTGAATTTAGCACTATGAAATACGGACTCGTTGATATTATCGCGCATGTCGTGTGAAAGTTTAACCAATAAACCGGCAAGACCGACCAAACTTTACACGAGTCCAAATTTAATATTACACCTGAAAAGTGTTTAAAATCGGGGTTTTTTTCTGGGCCATTTAAAACCACTCACGTGACGGGCTCTCGACCAATAGGAATGGCCAACTGTCTATGTTTTTTTGTTAAGAACACACAATTGCTCATTCGTGGTATTCAACCGAGTATTATTGAGTTCTGTCTTTTGGCATCGTTAGTATACGTGCGTGACCTTCCCATCGGTCGTCGTTGCTAGGTGAAAAAGCGCCCTCTTTTGTTGGCGCACGGAGCTCATAAAACTCTGCATGTGCCCCCTTTGTATACGAAATATTAAACGACCGGAGACAGTTCGTTGTAGTTAAAAATCAGACACAGATGATAACATTTAACAATGATCTGCTACTCTAACATTGATCAAACTCGTCGTATGTAGGCCTAAGCCATGTAAAAATGGTTTTGTGCAAATCATGGGTCCTAAAGGGAGTATACACGATTGGCAAACATTAAAAAAACTACTAAATTATTTTAAAATTATTATAACATTTTCTTACTTATCTTACTTAAAATTATCGTGATTTTTTTTTTGCTGGATGTATACAATCATTATTTGCTTTCAAATAAATAAGATATTTGTTAATAATTTGGTAGTAATTTGTTTCCGATACCTGCAAATGGTTTATCCTACCTTTAATTGAATTCGTCTGAAGGAAGTCAAGAAACCAGACTGCAAGAACAGCACTATTTCCTTTTTTCCCAGCTTCTACGAACACAAACAGTGTCACAATATTTACTGGAAAATATGAATCCCCTAACCCATCCAAGTTTCGAGAATTACAGCAAAAGCCAATGGTGTATACTACCTTTAAACAAAAATGTATTTTTGGGAAGCATTATTATTTTTGTCTGTAGGTGGGGAAAGTAATATAGCCCTATGTATTGATGGCGTTATGATATTGTGCACTGTTTACGTCTCTTATACGAATTGTACACGCCAGCACTTTCAACGCTCATTTGTTTAACTCTGTGGTTCCCGAGAAAAACCTCCCACACAGAATCATCTTTCCCGTTCTTCTGACGTGCTATATCCTGACTGTCATGCCTGAAACTGCACATTTCACTGTCTTTTGGTCGAAAACCGATCATATGTCGGCAATTTTGCAAGTTTAGCGAGCGTCGACCACCACCGGAAAGCGATATTTTTTTCTGCAGGTAGGTTGGTACGTAGTGTACATTTATTAGCCAATCAGAACACAGGTGGTGTTAACGTCATAGAGTTGTCTGGGATCTGACTATAGGGGTTAGGGGTTAGGGGTTAGGGTTAGGGTTAGGGTTAGGGTTTAGGGTTTAGGGTTAGGGTTTAGGGGTTAGGGGTTAGGGGTTAGGGGTTAGGGTTAGGGTTAGGGGTTAGGGGTTATAGGGTTAGGGTATAGGGTTGTCCTAGACAACACTATATCACCGATGGCGTCAGCACCATATGTGTTCTGATTGGCTAATGGACTCCGTCCTCTCTATCGTGTTTTTATGTTTGTATATACCTGGTGGGTCTTGGTCATTGTTTGAATCATAATCATTCCTCACCGTTAATATTTCTGCATAAATACTGACGGAATGTTTTCCGGGAATGGACGTGTATCGTATATCATGCGCCAGGAATGTTGTTTTCTCTCCTCAATGTTAATCCCGCCCAGTTTCCTTCGAGAACACACTCCGTTCCGTACTAGAAATCACGAGACTCAATCCTCGTAAACAATTACATTTCGTACCGAGGGAAAACGGTTGCAAAGAATTGTTCTTTGCCCGCAGAGAAATCAAAACCCCATTCGCAAATCGACCAGCAAACGAATGACTACAAGCCACATGGGGGTTAACAGTTTCAATTCATAATGTTAATGCCGAAAATGCCTACGGGTTACGTGACCAATTGCTCTTGTTCTCACTTTTCCTAAATGAAAGATTAATAAGGTCCGATATTCGCTTGGGATCTGTCTTTGTTGCTGGATAGTCGGATGGGTCCCATGCGCGCTCTTCTTATTCAAAGAGCAGAAATTAATTCACTCTATATGCATGTATATCACCCACTGTTGCAGGGACCGGTACAATTTTGGAGTGACAAATTACTTTGAAAAAGATCCAAAGACAATCTATAAAATCTGTAGTTTTACTTTTGTGCAGTGAATGTATACCAATTTGGAACAAGAGCAAACTATATGAACAGACTACGCACAACTCATGCAATATGCAAAAGATTGCGCGGGCCCCGAAACTTCTACCAAAGTATACATGAAATGTATGTACTAAGCGTTTCACCACTTCTACCATCCTTTATAGTTATATAATAATTTGTTGGTTAATAATAACACAAATGATGAGTTCCTCAATGGCGTGCAGGTAGTGGAAGCCCTAGTATATAGAATTAGTGTGGAAAGACAAGCTCCTGGCTGCTACTCCGGTTTATGCAACCAGTTTCCTAATAAATTCAAATTGAGACACACATGCGCATAAATAGGACGGAAGGCAAGAAGCGAAATCATCCCATTGAAAATGCAGTACAGTGGTCAATAAAGTTTTGTCATTTTATCTCAATTTCTCCAGGATTTGCCCTAATTGTCTTCGGAAAAGTCCCTGAAATCAGCATAGGTTTTACTTATAAGTGTGTGTGTGTGTTTTTGTTTGGGTTAATGTGCGCAAGAGGTCGAAGGAAATCAGCAGGGCTCCTTTCTCCACAAACCAAAGAGAATACTGTGACTTGTTGGGGGTACCATCCACCACATTGCGGACAGAGTCGCGGCCTGAAATCTGCGATATCCCACATTTTATCGCACAATGCGATATCGCACATTGATTTTATCGCACATTTCTGCACAAATTTATGTAATGTCTCACATTATCGCACATTTCTGCACAGGTTTTTGGCGATGTCGCACATTTCTGCGATGTCGCAAATTTTATCGCACATTTGTGCGCAGATTTTTGCGATGTCCCCGCACATTAATTTATCGCACATTACTGCACATATTTTTTTCAACATTCGAATGTGTTCAGCATGATTTTTTTGGTAAACTTACACTGGTGTCGTTGGTAATATGCAGATCGCTCCGACAATAGACATAGACACCGCGGTGTATGATTGCCCATCCTTTCTCCAAAATTGTCTAGTATCTAATAATTGTCCGCAATTTAAATGAAATGCGACCTGCTGTGAACGAAAGCAAAGCAGAAAGTAACCCCCAACCTCACAAATCTGTCACCACAATACTAAATAAACATGACAACGCCCAATAAATTTGGGGCCGGAAGGAAGAAATTTGTAACTTATACTAGCAGGGCAACATAAGAGTATTCGAAACGAAATATCTGGTAATAGAAGCAAAGTTAGCTGAAGGGTGACTGTTCGCATTGCTGTCTTGATGGTAGTACACCACACTGAACATCGAAACAAAAGTAGAGCAAAATGAAACCTATATACCAATTTGAAAGGAACTTTTGGAACAAAAAAGTAATTTTAAGCTAGCACATTCTTCAACAACTATTTTTATGTAATACTTCAGGATCTTGGGATTAAGTTTCTGGGGGAAAATCATGCAGGTATAAAATTAGCCATTTGTGTGAAAGATTACTTAAAATAATGCACGTATTATGAAATAGGAGATTTCAAAAGTGTTTACTAAAAAACAACATAACCTTTTACGTTTATGGTATAACGACAATGGAAGACAATTGCAGTTTCATGTTTCTTTGCTGCATTATATTGAGACAACCTCAATAAATAAGAAAAACCACGATTCAATTTTGTTATCAACATTTATTCAAACAATGGAGTGTGGCCATGTTTCAGGCACACTCTAAAACAAGAACAAAATAATCGACAGTCACCTCGAAAAAGACCAATCATTGCCAATCTTGCTGCTAAATTCATCTTGGAGTATAGTTGCTCAATAAAATACCTTTTCTGACGCTTTCGACTTCCAAGTTTCTTCAGGGCAGCCTTCTCCGCTGTGTGTACTTTCTTCTGCTCATCAGCGTTCTTGTGCTTTTTCCTCATTTCTCCAACTGCTGAATTGTTAACCAACCTGCTTTGCTGGCGTCCGCGTTTTTTATTTGCTTTTTCCTTTCTGCTATACGAGCTCTTCGACTTCCTGTTTGGTGTCGATTAGCTTTGGTGTATCCGCCTTTTGGATAAAAGCAAGCTTGATTCTGTTTAATGCGATTCTGTCAGAAGAACGCAAATTGAGCAATATTACCCGGTCTGGAAAGCTCCTGCGCTTCAAGCTGGTTTTTAAGTCCTTATTGAGGAATCGTCCTTGGACTGATGTGTAGCGGAATTGACTCAAACTTTGTATCAAAGTATTCTTGAAATTTGTGGAAGAGAACCTCAACGTTCACGGTCCCCGTTTGCGGTTCGTCTGATGTAGACATTTCGGTCGCTCGATCAAACGCAACAAAACTAAATTTAAGCAATAAACGTTCACCGATCAGTCTGTGCATGGGGCTATAAGACAATAAGACATGATAACATCACCTTTGTAGCCCACTTTATTTAACTTGAGGAAATTGAATCTTGGAAAATTTCTCTAAAATGTGAGTTCTCTTCCCCTAATGAACGATCTTCGGGAGAGGTTCTTTCCATGGTAGGATTAAAGGTAGGATACACCATTTGCAGATATCGACAAATTTGACTACCGAAATATTAAGAAATATCTTATTTAATTAAAAGTAAATAATGATTTAGGCATCCAGCAAAATTATTGCGCTATATATATCCTGTAATTGTTCCGAAAAAATTGTATTTTATAAAACAAATTTACGATCGCCGGACGGCGAATGCGAACAAAACCCACTGCCTGACGCCGGTTAAAAACGAACGCCATTATTCTTGCTTTATTGTCGGCATCCACGATTGTAAAACTTTGAACAGGTCAGTTAAACGATATTTACTAGAAAAATACAAACCCCCAAATCCACCTATTCCTGACAATTCAAGCAATTACCAATGGTATATCCCACCTTTACATCCATCAATTCCAGAAAATTGAAGCAATTACCAATGGTGCATCCCACCTTTACATCCATCCATTCCAGAAAATTCAAGCAATTACCATTGGTGTATCCTACCTTTACATCCACCCATTCCTGACAATTCAAGCAATTACCAATGGTGTATCCTACCTTTAAAAACCCAGCTGCACATGTAATGCCAGATGTTCGTAGTTTGTCAGTAGGCTAGGGCGTTTACCGGTTTTCTGACTCAATGATCTTAGCTAGTATACTAGTAGCTGGGTTGGGAAACGCCCAGTAGTGATTATCTATAATGGATGTATTAGTAGGCGACGGACACATCGTCTCCATTGTCTTTAGTTGCGTGGTTATGTTGTACATATGGATTGAATTCAGTTGCTGTTTTTATCATTGATGTGTGATCCTGTTGTTATTGTCGTTGTCAGCTTCTTTCCAGTAGTGTATCCAGCCTTTCAAACCAGAGGCAGAGGGGATAAACAACGTCTTAAAATCCGTCTTAAAAAAACTTAACTTTTGGTTTGTTTTGTTGACGCTTCAAATGCCGCCAGGGTGTAGGCGGGGCGGGTTAGGGGGGGGGGGGGGGGGGGGGTATGACGCTGCTTGTTCCCTTGTCGTCATTGTCATGGTAATTGTTGCCGTTGGTTTTAAATTAATAAAAACGTCACTGTCGTTGACTGGACATTGATTTAGGAACAATGGAATTTGATCCGAGGTCGTCCATCATTATAGTACGTGACTGTCAGTATATTTTGCATTGATCTTATCTTATTTTATCACATACTGTTTATGTATCTTAAGAATTTCTTCTAATGTAGAGGGCGGAAGGCCATTTACCCAATACGAAAGTACACTCGGAGGCTCAAATAGGGTTGATTTTGTAGGGTGGGGTGGGGGAGGGGGCACTCGGGTGCACTACTGGTACTTTTGCATTGGCAATTATACCATCGCAACAAGACCTTCAGTCGTTAAAGGTAGGATATCCATTTTCAGATATCGAAGAAAAAAATTACTACTAATTATTAAGAAATATCTTACTTATTTGAAAGTAAATAATGATTGTAGGCATCCAGCAAAATAATTGCGCTAGATATCCTGTAATTGTTTCGAAAAATCGCCGGACGGCGATCGCTCAAAAAACCCAAGAACAACATAAGAACATAAGTGCATATCGTCTAGGAGACCTCACTGAACACATTAATGTAGAAGTTAATGTCCAGGAGTCAGCACGGTGTGCACATTACCCGTGCACACTAATTGCACGTACATGGCGAGTGATCTACCCACAACGCCTTGCGACGCCTGCGTTTCCTTTTCCCGAGTTTCTGAGAAAAAGACAAGCGCACGTCAGTAGAAAAAGGGCGGTGGGGAATAAAGCTCCAACAAGAAAGAAAGAAAAAACATAACTTAGTATGGCTGAGACTTTTTTGAGTTAATTGCCGCCAAGTCAGCGACCTCAATAGAACACAGAGGGACACAATAAGACGCAGGAAGATACTTTATCAGTTCGCTCAGTTAGCAGGAAAACCGTCTAATACGTGGTGTATGGCGGGCGGGCTTAAAAACCAAGTCCGGTGTTTGGATTGTGCGTGGCACGATGTCACGACACGGCCATAGTGTGCGTGGCGCGTTGATATGGACGCGTTGTATTCTTGTACATGTAAGTCGGGTGAGCGAGGAAATTACCCGGGGGACATCCACAGTTTCAGCCCGCGCAAATCAGATTTTTTTGCACTTAACTGAATTTCACTGAAGCATCATCATAATTATTGAAAAGGCAGGTTAGATTGTTTGCAACCTTCTCTTTCATTCATAACGCACACAGGATGACATGTAAATTTCCCTGCCCAATGGTAGCTGCGCTGTATGTAGCTAAAAGCAGTGTTCCCATTAGATTATTTTGGTTGACGTACCGCGACCTTTCTGTAGAATGACCAAATTAAATCTAATGTGAACGCGCGGTAGACTAACATCCCTCTCAACTCACCGCGACAGTGATGTAAATCTACCACTAAAGGGTGCACCACCCTAATTGAAAGGAGAATTTCTACGCGAGGTCATTTGCATGAAATGTGCCCCCACAATTTCTTTTGAAAACGGATGCCGTTTGGTGAAAGAAATGGTGGGATTGTGTAAATATAGCATAGGATCAACTCCCTGGTTTTTTAGCTTCAATCTGAGGGCAGACTTGACAAAATTACGGTTGAAAAATGGGTCCTAATTGCCCTAGAATGTGGAGGGATGCCATTTGTAAAATGGCTGCTTGCAGGCTCGGGAAGTATCACTTTTCGGAAGGTGAGTTTCTTTTGTTGTGAATATTTAAAAATGTAATCGGCTAACCTACTAAAAATTGAAAAGAAATGGAAAGATAAAGACCAAGACAATAATCTGATTGTTGTTTGAGAAACCCCAGTGATGTCGGTGTGCATGAAACTTGGTCCTAAACATTGTTGATTTTACACTGTTTCCAATGGGACTTGAATTAGCATGGTGCACCCTATAGGCCGAAAGTGGTCGCTGAAAGTTATAGCGCCAGCAACGTGTGACATTCTGCCAGCTTAGCAGGGCCAATAAACATTCAGTCGAAGTTGAACCAGTGGGAACGAACGGTAGAATTACGCAATTAACGCATGTCGCGGTAAGTTTCCGCGACGAACGCGGGAGAAAAATCAAATGGGAACACACGACTTAAAACGCAATCTTTCAAATGCGAGCAAAATGCGATCACTTAGCGGCGCATATAATGCAGTCAGGTTTCTTGCGTTCGCACTCGCTCGGGTTACTGACAAGACACGGTGTAAATCCGTGGATCTTTTCAAAGGTTTATTATTTGCTTCCCACCCACGCAAATTGAAGCGATCGGATTTTGTAACAGCATACTTACAGTATGAGCCAGTTCGATGGTCCTATAAGGCGGTTCAAAAGGTGACCGAGTCACTGACATCTTGCGAGATAAAACAAAATGTGTATAATTGAAGAGTAGCACTATCAACAACGATCCTGGGGTTTTATATAACGTTGTATTTATAACCCCTAGATGGAATAAACTGAATATGTTCAAGTTTAATAAGGTCATAAACTGAAAACCTTATTTTTTTCTCGATGTGAATTCACACATTAGTCTTGTTTCAGTGCGGCTGTGTTTGCACACTATACATGATAATCCAGTAAGAATTGACGAGGACTGTGACATTTTTGTTAACAGGCAAATTTAAAGGTAAGATACACCATTGGTAATTGCTTGAATTATCATGAATAGGTAGATTTGGGGGCTTGTATTTTATAGTAAATACCGTTTAACTGACCTGTCCGAAGTTTTACAATCATGAATGCCGAGAAAAGCACAAAAAACAGCAATTGTTTTCAACCGGCGTCGATTAGCAGTTGTTTTGCATATGCCCTTTTGCATATGCCCTTTTGCTATATACAACATTTTGGTGATTACGCGTTTGCGCATAAGGGCATACGCGCATATACCCTTATGCCGGGTACACAACGAGTTATTCTTATGTTATTTGTGTTTTTTTCCCGATCGCCGTCCTTTAAAAAGTTAGGAAAGCATCCTAATAATTATTTACCTTAAATCAATATAAAATGACAAAGGCGCAAACGCAATAAAATGATATAAAAAGCATTTTAAGGACGTCGTTGACGCCATCGTCACATTAATCATTGTCGTCATTATTAAAATACCAAACGGCGTCTGCCTTTTAAAAAAACCTTTCGAGATTTTAAAGAGGTGGTGACCCTAATAGTAATATAAACCGACAATTTTTTCTGCCGAATACCGGTTTAGAGTAACAAAATGAGGGGAGAGCCTATTTCCCTTCCCCAATTCGTGCTTCCCCATTCTACCTTCAACTCACAGGAAGAAATGCGTTCGATTGTTAAAACTCATTAAACGCTCCTACTGCAAAATAGGCCACTATAAGTCCTTCCATTGCAAAAAACTCAAAGAATCGCATTTATTTACAAAAGTGCAAAGTCAAACAAAATCCGCCCCAAATCACATAAAACCCTAAAATCAGATAACTTGGAGAAATGTTGTCCAAACATTATTTTATCTGACTGAAAATAATATTGATATTATGACAATAACTCAGTCTGCAGTGGTCTGGCAGTAAATTACAAGTGTGTATCGAAACTGACATGCTCTGCCTATATTATTGCAATCTGACCAACTTATGACGATCCTGTATTGGCTAAAGCATTGTTCCAACTTGGGTGTCAGTAATTGCGTAATAGCACGAATAGGCAGTTGTGTGAGCTTAAAAAACACATTTCCAAGAAGGGAAAACAAATAGTTGAATTTTGTGTATGTAATCATGGCAACTATAGGTTTTTGAGTAAAAATTCGGTTGTTAAAAAAACCCAATTGAGGGTTAGGTATTTTTTCACGTCATTTCTTACTGGACTAGTAATAAGTTATAGGTAAAAAGTCAAACATTTAGTTAGACATTATCTCAATAAGCCATTTGCGAGTTAAATCTGAATAACATCTGCTACTTACTGACTTGTTCAAAATGCTCGGCAAATCATCAGACCAAATAGACTATATCACGTCTTGATTCGGCACATCTTTGACGATGAACAGACCGGCTTCAGTTTTGCACTGTTATACCCTGTTTAAAAAACATAATATTTAGGGCCTCAATAACAGAGTGAGGCGTAAACATTTTTAAGAAACCTTTGGTTTTCATTTACCGCTGTAGTAACGCACGTGATACCCTGTCATGCAACAACGTGTCAATGTCAATAGAGACTTCTTGCCGTACGTGGCGGTGATGTACGAGAGATGATGCCTTTCCATCACACGTTAATTTAACAACGTCTCCCGTGGAAAGCCACATTGAGGGTGATTTAGACAATCCTTAACTGTGACGCTTAAAAAAAATTCCAATTTGCCACTTGACAAAGTTCCTGTTATGATTGCAGTGAAATTATGTTTGACAGCTTGGAAAAACATTGAACAACTAAAGCTAAGTAAGGGGCCTGTTGTCGAAGTTGATTTCCTACTTGTTTGCTTTTCATCATTTCCCAATGACTACTAAATAGTAGTACTATGTTTCCTACACTGTTACTACTGATCGTGTGCAAGCAGCGTGCGCATTACAGTGCTTTATGATTGGCCTAAACCCCGTAAGGATTGACACTGATGAGATCTGGCGGGATGTGCCGTCCACGCAAATGTCCAGATATTATTTTGAAGAGGCTGTAAATATGGTGGCAACGACCTACATTAGCGTGTTCTTGCCAAGATGCCAAATGCATGGTTCACTGGTGGGTTGCGATCTGGCTCATCTACCGTGAATCCCGCCATGGGCCAGGCCGTACCTCCCCCAATACATACTCGCTCGCAACTTCCAAGAGTAACATGCTCCAGCCGGCACGATCTCCACTATACCCACGAGTGAATAATGTAATTTATGTAACTCGCTCTAGGGCCGCAGTGCCATTAGTTTATGTCAAAATGATATTGAACGGGACAGGAAAGCCGGGACAATAATCCCGCGTTATAATATCCCCCCTTTTGAACCATACTTTGTCCCCGGAGACGCAGGAAGACGCGTTGATTAGCGTCAGAAGAACGTCGGCGGGCCGCGGGAAGGGACCTGGAATTGTGCCCGGGATCTATCGAGTAGCGGGGGAGAGTCAGTCAGCTTCGGCGCAGCCGGCTGCTTAATGAAATCCGAGGGCTCTTCTGTTTTTTTTTGCTCGGTTATCCGAGAGGCTAGACAGGTTACACTCTGGGGTCAAAACACCTGACTATAGGTCATTGAACCTCCTGCATTTTTTTCAGGCGAGAATCCCTTGAGATTTTTTCGTTTGTTCGGAATAATAAATTGTTTTCTTTTTCTCGTTTCCGCGCGCCATGCAGTCGAAGGGCCAAATAGAGACTCGTTTTTGCGTAATTACAGTTATTTCACAGTCGAAGGGAAATAGGTAACAAAAGATGTTGAATATTTTGTTGCCTTTCAAAGTCTATAAAATGTTAATGAGAACCGGGAAATGGACATCTTATATTATAAAGACTATTGTCTGCAGTATTATTTTCCTATCTTTCAAGAAAGGTAAGCTATCTACACGGTTTATCTTGTATGAATCATGTGTATACTGTTTGTGTTTGGGTGATTTAATGTGGGTGCCAATAAAATTTGTTGTCCCTCTTTACACATTTGTTTCCCTAGTATTACCAACAGTGAAATATACTATGCACATGATTTCAGTTGCTCAATGTTTAGTACTTGTACCTATCTGGGGCCAATTTCATAAGCTAAGCAAAAAAACAGCTGATTATCAATCCAAAACAATAAAGATCACGTGAAAATTTGATCTGTAACCTTGTTTTTGCAAAGGACGAATTGTCATGCTAAGCAAATTTGTGTGCTTAGCAGCTCTTTGAAATTGACCCCTGGTTGCAAAGGATGAAACATCTGACTAATTTCCTGACAGTATACTGTCCTGTCCTTAAAAAAAAAAGTGTTGTTAAAATGCGTTGTTTGGTTCTTATATGTAACCTAATACTACCATCTGCACATTATGTGTATGAAAATTGCCCTTCATTAAGTTAATACTGCTTAAGAATGACACTTTATTTAAAAGATTTAATAACTATAGTTCAGCGAGATTCACAGTGCTTAGCCCAAACGTTTTTCGTGTAAACGAGACCTACTTTTTGGTGTCCCTTTTACACGGGACATTTGTGTAATGTTTCTCAGAAATAAAATGATAATTGGGTTTATCGGCAAATCCAAATGTATCATTATTAATTGCATGTTCCACTTTATAAGTGTAAAAATCATAACAAAGATTCGTACATTTTCAATGTTGGACCATTTACAAGGTTTCACATGTAGTGTCTCTAATACGCAATCATGCATTGAATTGTTATTCTAATCAAGTTATTTTTGCAATAAACCTTTATGTTCTATTCTTTGTAAGACAAAAAGAACTACGTTTTAAAATAAACACACCACATTGAATTATCACCAAAATAGCAAGAAAACTAATTGGTGTCCTCTTTACACGTGAAACCGTTAACGCGGCTTTTGACATGATATTTTGTCATTTATTGAGTAAAATAATGTCAGATTTTTGCTAAAATTAATGATGAATGACAATATCTTTATGTCACAAGTTGCACCCTAATTTATTGAATAACAAATTTGCCCAAGGGAACTGGGGCAAGTTACCCATTTTTTTGTTTCTTCGGGAATTAATGGCAAGCTGTGCATTGGATGTTTTTCTACAGTTTTCTTCAGAAAAACTTCCATAATTATTGTTACTGTTTTTTGTGTCATTATTTTTTATTCATAAATACCCGAGACAGTTTACCCATTATCAGAGCCCGCCACGTGGCCGCTATTAACCGGTATTAAACGGATGATAAAGACCAGTGTTACATGACATTTGGACTCCTATGAAATCCAGTACCTTTTACCGTTTTATTGGTTGAACGTTTAAAATCCTCAATTAGACATGCGCAATACTACCAGCGGGTCAGTATTTCATAGTCCTAAACACACTCGCTATCCGGAGCAGCTATCCGGGGCAACTATGGTGGCCCTGAAGGGACTACGCAGATCGCGAATATTGACGTCAATATTCGCGACTTTGGAAGCAAGTCGTGAATTTTGTCGCAAATATTGACGTAAAAAATTGACGTCAAATATTCGCGACTTTGGGGGAAAGTCGTGAATATTGACGTCAATATTGACGTCAATATTCGCGACTTTGGGGAAAGTCGTGAAATTTGTCGTGGATAGTATTCACAATCTGCGTAGTCCCTTCAGGGCCACCATATGGAACAGCAAAAGTTGCACAGAACAAATAGATCCACAACACCCACCCTCTCGCACCCAATTAACCCCACCCACCACCCCAACCCAACCCATCCCAACCCAACCCAACCCAACCCAACCCACCCACCCACCCAATCCCACCCACCCAAACGGTAGGTTACCGGTTAACAATCCGCGGTCTTCTCGGAAACTACAGTTACTTAGAGAGCAGTCAAATTTTGCAAAAAAATAAAATTATCTTCTAAACAGGGAGTTCCTTCCCTTTAGCCTTGCTTTCAGTCGTTATATGAGAAGTATAGTGTACACGTCTTTTATATTATGCAGTTGATATCACCATTGTGAAAGTGGGTAATAACCGTAATCGTTATCATCAAAATGAAACTTTTAGCCAAGCCTATATGTCTCTTCTGCATCACCGGATATTGCTTTCCATAATGTAGTCAGGCCATTCAGGGTTACAAACCTGACGCCTTTGTGCTAATATTACCACCCTCTTTTTTTTAACAGTCATGTTACATGATACGGCAGCACTGATACGAGTCTTCATTTTATTTCGTGTCGTCAATTAACACCGGGCCAATCTAGGCGTGTAACCGAGTTAGGTAGGCCGGGACAAGCCTGACGGACGAGCCACGATATGTGAGTCGTGATGCCGTCGCTCAACAAGTCGCTGTCTATACCATAAGAACATAACACTGTGCTGTTTATCTCCACGTAGTAGCCAAGAAAGAGTTACTTGAGCCCAGTAAAACTAGTCCCACGGAACACGCAATTATTTTGTAATTATCTAAAAACGAATCAAAGCTCGCAAAGGAGACTAATCAGACTAATCAGTCAGGTAGATCATAAGTCACAAGTGACAGCCCCCCCCCCCTTTGAGTTGGATATTGTTTTCCCGGAATCTCAGGAATTCTCTTCAGAAATCTAGGAGGATATGTTAGATAATAGTCTGGAGTGTGTAAAGAGGGGCACAATGAAGTTCGCTCGCTCTGCCTTAAACCGTGATAGGTATAAATCAGTCGTGAAATAACCAGACTCATATACAATAATAATTGTGATGTCGGATATGATGTTTTGAACACACCCGGACGCATAGCACTTCCTCAGCTTCACCGCATGTGTTATGTGCGTCCGGGTGTTTAGATATGCGTCCGGGTGTTTAGCTATGCGTCCGGGTGTTTAGCTATGCGTCCGGGTGTCCAGCTATTCGTCCGGGTGTCCAGCTATGCGTCCGGGTGTCCAGCTATGCGTCCGGGTGTCCAGCTATGCGTCCGGGTGTCCAGCTATGCGTCCGGGTGTCCAGCTATGCGTCCAGCCCCTTACACTATAACAAGACATTCTGATCTCTTCTCAGCACGAATAGGGTTGGGATGGGTAACTAGTCAACAGCAAGGCATTAATAATGTCTCTACCCATGTTATATTAATGTATTTTCCTATGTTATACCTCCGTCTTTGGTTCACTGCTCAGTGAGCACAAAGACAGCAGCCGTGTGATATCACGCTTACACACTGATACACATTATGTGATATCACACAGGGAGTGAGATATCCGTTGTTATACACCAGACACGTGGTCGTTCTAGACCAATACAAATACAGTATCCAAGACAGAGGTATAACAAAACATTTGATGACATGTGGAATTTAATTAGGATATAAGGCTCTACGGCAGTTTCCGATTGACGCTTAGACCTATTCTATTATCTGGGATGTAGTCGAGTCCATCACGAGTCCATCACAAGTCCATCACAAGTCCTTCAGTTCCAATTCAAATCGCAAGCTATTCAAATCAGCTTTGACAAAAGCATTCCTTTGTCACTGTTCATCCAGTTACTTGTGACTGTCTTTATGAAGGGATTGTGACTGGCTTCACGAACAGACTTGTGAACGGACTTGCAGGGACTCGACTACAACCCTGAAAGAAATTGACCTGAAGCGAAAGCCAGACACAGTAGGAAAATAAACGTATAGGCCCTACTCCAGCCGGTTGTTATTGATAACGTGAGAGGGCGCAGTTCTTTAATGTCCAAGGGTGCAGGCCTATAAAACGGTCGAAAATTGCCTATACAAGCTAAAGTGGCACACAGGGCGCTATGACGTGCCAACCAAACCTACTAAAACTACACAAGCCAAATTACGATATGCGTGCCCTCTGATCACAAACAAATTCTCTGCTATTTTGAGCATTTGGTTAGCCCTGCTCTTTAGGGTTTGTAAAAAAAAGAAGGTTTGAAGCCGTGCACAGGACTGCCAGTTTGTGTTACTGTGAAATTTGGATGAAATTTGGGCCTCGATGTGCTCTATTTTGCAATGGAGCGGAGGCGTCATTATTTCAAGATGGCAATTAGCCACATGACTACATTTAGAGGTAATCATATTTGGATATAAATTTCTCCTAAATGTCATCGGCCCCCAAAAAATTGAACAACAAATCAAAATATTGAAGTAAGTTTTATTTTCATGCGTTTCACGGTCTTTTCTCTCAATTTCGAAAGATGGCGTATTTATCACTGGGGTCCGATGGAAGTTGATTTTACTGGTCTATACAACCATGGAAATAGTGTGTTGCAACAAAACTAGAACTGCACCGAAACTTATTATAGAGTTATTTAGAGATATCTCAAAAATTGTAGACATATGTTTAATTATTTAAAATATCGTCGCGTAAAATGGGCTCGCCAAAGACGAATATTGTGAGCCGACGTCATTCCCAAGTTTCGGTGCATTACTATACTGATTTCGTTGCAACATCTACACAAGATGTACACTAATCTACGCGAGCTCATTAGCATAAAAAGTGCACCGCAATTTTTGTCTGAAAAGGAAGACCGTTATAGCTTATAAGATGGGCTTGTGTAAATATATAGCCGATGATTAACTTCTTGGATTTTGGGCTTCCATCTGAGGGACGACTTGATAAAATTACTATTGGTCTTATTTGCCTGAGAAAGTAGAGGAATGCATGCAGGCTTACGAGGTATGACTTGAGTTTGTTTAGGAGTGAATATTAATTAAACAATTTAATGGGCTAACCTACCAAAAATTGAAAAGAAATGGAAATTTGAGTGACCAGACAATAATTCAATGTTTGTTTCAGAAACCATTTGTTTTGGGTTCGAGAAAACCCCAGTGATGTCGACTTGCATGTTATTTGCCCGTAACTTTGTTGATTTTACACTTTTCAACGGGGCTTGAATAAGTGCAGTGCAACCCCAAACTGCAGAGATAATAGAGAGTGACATAATAAATGGGCAAACACTCTCTCTGTATCTCTGTATGTCTGCATTTTTCTCGGACTCGTACATCGGCGGCCTGACTGCATTCATATTTGACACGGGTAGGCCTACCGGCAGGGATCCCGAGCATGCAGACAGTGACTGGGCCAGATTGTTTAATTATGTAATTAGGGGCGATTAAATGGCCCACAAATTACTAATTAGCGTAATGTTGTTGAACGAAGTGCAATGGTGTCGATCGATTGAGGGCGCTGTTCTTTCCATGCGGAGTATCTTTGGTATTAAACTTGCAAAATAAAGGTATTTATGTTATTGTCGGAGAGGCGTCGAACCTTCGCGGTCGCCGTCCGGCGATCGTGTATTTTTATAGAAAATTCAATGTTTTTGAACAATTATTACAGGATAATATGTAACGCAATCATTTTGCTGGATGCCTACAATCATTATTTACTTTCAAATAAGTTAGATATTTTCTTATTATTCGGTAGTAAAAAAATTCGATATCTGCAAATGGTGTATCCTACTTTAAAAAGTCCTTGGCTTTGACATTTCCAATCACACCTTGCGAACACCTACCTCCTATTACCCTATACCCGTGCAGTCAATTGGTGTCAGGTCAACTCGCCCCCTGACCGACTCGCCCCTTACCGACTCGCCCCCCTCCCAAGAGGCGAGTAAGTAAGGGGCGAGTCGGTCAGGGGGCGAGTTGACCTAAGTTCAGTCAATTGACCTCCCGTTACTGGTCAGACCGCCAGTTGATAAACACACCTATTACATAATTCCTACGTGGCCAACAGTTTAACGGTCAACCGGTATTTGTATTGCGGTCGTGTGTGGTCAATCAAAGTGTCATGTATTCCGTTTGTTGTTAAACAAACCGCAGTCAGCCGCACCTGAACTCTGGGCCGTGTTACAGCATGGAGGAATAAGAACGTGCACTTGACGGGAAATGTGATATATATTTTTTCTGGTTTGAAAATGAACGGGCAATGGTGAACATTATGGAAGGGCAAACCTCGGGGAATTCCCTTGGTAGAGACGCTGTAAATTATTTGGTAATTTATAACTAATGAAAATATGCAAGTCAAGCTGTTGATTTGTCAGTTGACTGTCAAAATTTTGGACAAATCACATTTTCTGCCTGCTAAATAGTAACGATTCATCCCTTCATAATTTTGCCGCTACTTTTGCATGAGATGAAACGCAATGAGCTCATTGTGTGTGAAATCATGGAGGTAGGAATGACGCTCTGTTTTAACGCGAGGTTTTTACAATGGTATGTTAACATGGTGAAGCAGTTACTTCTTTGGGATCCCCTTCCAGTTCCACATTATTTTGTTTTCTTTTTCTATGTTATATTGTGTAGAGACCTGTTATGTGGAAAATAGTGAATGAATGAACGAGTAAATGAGTTTCACGAGGGAACATGGCGCGAGTAATGGCCGACGGAGAATCTTCAACAGCCTTCCCTGTATCAACACGATTAGCTCAAAGAGGTTAAGGGCCTGTGATTGAAACCGTGGGCGTATTTCTAACATTGGCTATTCAAAGAACAAAAGACAAATTCTTGACGATACTCTATTAACGCTGCATATCTAAAGCCAGAATTTAAATGAAAACACAATAGTTGATCAAGATTACAACATTGGTGCCGAATTGATCTTGAACTTTACTCCCACGGTGTGCAGCAATAACAAAAGGAGTATTTGGGCACGAAAACTATACAAAGGTTTGGGAACTTCATTGTTTGAGTAATGTTACCGTACTGAGAATGCAGAGCTAGGTAGATAACGCGTCAAGATCAAAGGGCAATTCTTGAGTTGTCCTTTTTAGTTCAGCGATAACCGCGTTGGCGTCGTTACATTATAAGCTTAACAAAATCTTGAAGGTTGAAGGTAAGCTATACAAATTCAGAACAGTTTTTTTGTTCTGTTATGGGTTTTATTTGGTTTTAGAATGCAATATTCTGTCAATGATAAGTTACTAAGATAAAACAACATGACAAATCTTAACAATTTTTAACCTAAAAACTGATGTTGTTACACCACAAAAGCGTTGTGTCGAAAATGCTAGATTGTCCCTTAGTTGTGTATTTATTTGAATATAAATCTGAAAACTGTTTTATTTTGCTTTATAGTTCAACAAATCTGTGTATTGTTTTCTTGTTATTTCATCATCAGTAAGTAACTGCAGTTACAAATACAACATTTAATGGACTTATCACACTGTTTCCATATTGAGTTTTATTCATTAAAAATCAAATCAAATAAAGTTATAATCGCATAAATGAGTATGCTTACCGTATGGTTTGTAAATGAACATATTTGTCTTTATTGATTTTGATTGTAGGTGATTAGTAGGTAATTTGTTTTCCTTTTTTCGGGTCGGGGGGGGGGGGGGGGGGGGGGGGGGGCGGTTAATTTGATTGAGGTTTACATTGTTCTGGTGGGATCATGTTTCTTTTTTTCTTTTACAATTTGTGTTTTTGTCCCCATTTGTGGAGGGTAGGAGGAGGGGTCGGGGGTGGTGGATCACATTTACATTTTGTGGTGAAATTGTTGTAAATTTATATTTTTTATAAGGGGGGGGGGGGGGATTAAAACAAATTATGAGGGGTGGTCAATTCATATTGGAATTTGTTATTGGTATACATAATGAAACGTTTATCATATTTTATCATAATATAAATCTATTTTTATATTTATTTGTAAGCCAGTGGCACTGGAGTTAGAGACCTTTTGGGTCGCAGTTTTTAGGTAAGCTTTTTTAACTCCAGGCATGTACCACTGGTAAATTGTTCTGTTTGTACTGTTGTTTTTTTATGTAAGGGATGCTGAATAAAAAATAATAATAATAATAATATTATTTCAAACCATCTTAAAAAAAAACCTAAACAAACCAACTTTGGATGGTGATTCACCGAACATCTAATTTACCATAAATGATTCAATTTTAAGTGTTTTATAAATTCGAAGGACTACGTTATACATTATTAAGAAAAATGCGTGTATACCATTTTTTCTTCTTTATTCATGAAATTTCCATATTTTTTTGTTTTTTTCGCTCAGAAATTTTATAGAATGATCACATGCATTTGTACTTACTCACCAAAATGCTAGAGACTGTGCTGATTTAGGTACATGTACATGTACATGTACACAAATAGGCCTATGCGTGTTTTGTTCTACTTGCTTTGCGCGCCATGTTTACACAACCAGGCGTGACGCACACAAGTGACACAACAAAACTCGCTGAATTAAAAAGCCTCTCTCTATTAACAAACTCTTAACATGTCTGGCTTTTGGCTGAGGTCAACTCGCAAACAATGTAATCAGACAATGCCGTCTCACCGTCTGGATGGTATTGAAAACGGTTATTACAATGAACTTAGCCGTGATGGCCTGTGCGGTACATCACTGTGTGTGCGTTGTGTGTGTGTAATGTACATTTTACAGTATATTAACCAAACCGCTTGGGATCATGACGCGTGCAATTAGCAATAGGTTGTCGCGCGAGACTAGGCAAGTGTTTTGTAGTTCAAGGTTTTGCTAAAACGCCGATGATATTCATGCTCTGATAGGTCTTGTTTGACCCGTGACCTGCGGAGGTCACCAGTTCCCCATCAGCTTAGCGTAAACCACGGCGCCTCAGCTGATGTTAGAACGTGTTGTGTCACCAGTCTACTCCGATCCTAGATTCGCTTAGGTCCTGTTGCCAACAAGAGAATATGTCGAATTACTCGCAATTATTTTACAAATGTGAAAATAACCTCGTTCCACACTAAACAATCATCACTCAGTAACAAAGTGAGATAGCGGACAACAATATTCACACTGAACACCCGAATGAACAGCTGATCGTAATCACGGACCAATCACAGGGCTTCTGTCAATTCCCAACACGAGGGGCGTTTCCCACACCCCAGTTAGGCTCCAGCTCCACCACCTTAAAAAAACCAGCACGAACGCATCTAACACGGAGACCAATGCTTTAGAATACACATGCAATGATGTGCCATTCGCAAAGGTCACGATACGCTACCAAAAATGCTGTGCGTTTTTTTCACAAAAATCTGTGAAGCTCATCAGCGTTTACCAGCGCCCGGTATGGGAGGTGGGCACGAACGAATGCCAAGGATCTAGGAAGGCTAAACAGGCAAGTGTTCTGGGTCCTGCAAATTAAATTGCGGCTGCCTCTGGGTACTGCATGACTTGTGGTGAAAGAACTGGGGATTTGGTCAGAAATTGGAACTAAGTAGTCATTTGAAATAGTTTTGCTCCTGCGCGACTGACTATTTTATTTGAAAATAAACACTTCCGTTCTCTACTTTTCTTTGTTTACTTTATTTAGAGACAGTTCTTTCTTGTGATAATTGACAAATGAGGTACGCTATTTCAGTCGGAGTTAATCTACATACGGAGAGCGAACAAAAAGAGAGAAAACATTGTGCACTATCTGGGTCTACTTGCCGGAGGGGAGAACTCCGCTACTTAGCATCGCGACCAAAGGATCAAACGACTATTTCGGGTTTATACAGTGGATATGGGTTACCGTTGGGTCTCACCCTGTGATTGGACTACATGTGTAACAGTTTAGCCTAAAAGTTTAAAAAACTAGTCAGAATCGCTATGTAAGATGTATACATGTCAAACCCCGGTGAAGCAATTGGTTGTTTGATGAAGTGATTTTATTTCCTGCAGGAACATTTACCTGATTATGGGTGTATTTTTGTAGGAGATTGGGCCTAATTTTTAAATCAAGCTGAACAAGCACCTTTTATACCTCCACCAGTTCATTAATTGAATACTTTCCGGTAGGGTTAACTGGTAATGCACATGTGCTGTGCTGAAACTACTCGAGGAGAATGAAAGACGTATGTTAGGTATGAATTATATCTATAATAATGTTGTGCAAAACCGACCCGACTAACCGATCCTAACCCGACTTCGGGTCGCGTCGGTTTTTTTCATAAATTTAGTCGGATCGGGTCGGAGTCGGTTTTTCATTTGTGATTTTCGGGTCGGGACGGATCGGTTAAACCGAAAATAACCGAAACTAATCAAAACGTGAACTTTGCGTGGTGTGTATTCACCTTTTCACAGCTTCAGATGACAGCTACATTTGTATTCTTCGGTTTTTTGTTTGTTCGGGTTCGGTTCCGTTTTTGTTAGTTTGGTTCGTTTTTTTCGCTGATTGTTTTGGTCGGATTGGGCCGGGTCGGGTTGGAGAGTTCAGATCGGTTTTGGTTATATTTTTAATATTTCCGGTCGGCTTGGCCCCGTCAACCCAATCCAATGCACATCATTAACCCATAAGTAACTTTAATCTTTTGAAAAGAAAGCCCTCAAACTTATACTAGGTAATAATGTAGTTTCATCTCACCCCTTATTAAGAAATACACGCGGTAGAGTAATTTGACGGGAGAATCCAGCCAGTCAGTTCTGTATTCTGCCATGGCGTGACAACTGTCGCAGACAGACAAACCGGTCGATATCTCTGCAGTATAGTAGCGCGGGAATTCGAGTTCAGTACGTGGATTTCACACCATAATAAGTATACCAGTACCACTCCGTTTCTCAGTCTTACCCTGGCTTGTTTGGTGTACACCAGCAGCGCAGCGCAGCGCGCCAACCCGGTACGCGGTGTGCAAGCCGAGTGTTGATCCGCCAGTTCCAACGCAGCGGCACGGTTACTTGATTATTTTACCAGTTGACGGTGTCGACTGATCCCGCTAATAACGCGTAGGGATACTGGCCCCAGACCGCCGATACTTGCATATTCATGAAGTAATTGATTAAATCATGACGGCAGCCAATGAGCAGCGGGTAGGCTGTTATGATGGATGGGTTTGTCAGCCGCGACCGTGGCTACACTGATTACCATCCGCCAATCAACCTGGTGAACCCGGCTGACATCTCAGCCCGCCATAAAAGGCAAGGGGACGTCATGGTAACCCGACAGTTTCAAACAGAAAGTGTCAGAGTTCAGCCATTGTGCCAGACGGCAAGAGCGCACGCCCCGTGTATGCAAGCCGCACAGTGCTTCAGAATTACTCCGCTCCGGCGGGTAGCCTAACCGACGATGTCACTCTAGGCATTTTGCCCTGTCTGCGGTTCTAAGGTTACGGCGCGAGGTAGATAGAGGTCGGTGGTGTGTATGTGCGTTGATCTTTACATAGCTCGCCAGGTGAGTACAGTACTTTGGCTATGCTGTGGCGTTGATTCACGGCATTCAGATACACGCACATGTATTGGGGCTATTGAAATAATGTCGGCGCATCAAGACCTCGCTTTTTCTCTTCCTATTTTTCAGGGTTGCTAAACCCGACCTTTCACGAACTGCTGGGGTTGTAAGTTCTTATTCTTTCCGGGTAAATGTTTTTTTTTTTTTAATAGTTGTCATTGTAACTTGCACGCCGCTCTTACCTGCGGAACTAACAGTGACACTTTGACATTTTAACCTCGACACTAACCTTGGTATTTCTTTCTCCTTGTCTCTCTTAACCTTTTGGCTATATCGTCATGCCCCCTCTGACACCGGCCACATGCACCAAAACAGCCTGTCGTAGACTCGCCGTACTCCGCCGCAACATGGCGATGGCAGTTAGTACCTGGAGTAGCGACGATCTGGCCGGGGATAAGACCAGACAGCAGGCGGCGCCACAACAGCCGATCGGACCAGTGCGACTCGGCACGTGGAGCCGAGATGAACTCGGCCCGGACAAAACTGTTGCCCAACCCCCACCACCATCCCACTGGAGTACAGTCAATGTTGTCAATGATGAAATCACCTCGGATAAGACACAGCATGCTCCACAGGCTACCCCACAACCGCCACAAACCCCAACCGCCCAGGGGATTGGGGTGCAACAGCAGCACCAAACACCGCAACCAACCACCCCAACGCAACCCAGTCAAACCACGCCGACACCTGGTCAGACAGCACAGTCGCAAGTTCCTCAGACACAACAGCAGCAGCAACAACAGCAGCAACAGCAACACAACCAGCAGAGTCCACCCCAAATCGAGTGCGTGGTTTGCGGGGATAAGTCCAGCGGCAAACACTACGGTCAGTTTACCTGCGAGGGCTGCAAAAGTTTTTTCAAACGGAGCGTGAGGCGGAACCTCACCTACTCCTGCCGGGCAAATCGTAACTGTCCCATCGACCAACACCACCGGAATCAATGCCAGTACTGTAGACTTAAGAAATGTCTAAAAATGGGCATGAGACGAGAAGGTAAGTACTCCGTTTTTTTCTTCCCCCCGGAAGTCGATAATTAGATGTTTTAAAGTTTATGTTTAGTTAGTTACAGGAGCTTCAGTACCGAATTAATTTACACATATTAAACCTTGGGCCAATCAGAGCACTGAAACATCAATAGTTTAATCGTGTTAAAAAAAATGGCGTTTCCCCCAATGTATGGTTGTTTGAAAATAAAACAATCATGAAAAACAAAATGCCTTGTCGGTGTCCAGACCTGGTGTGCCAAAAGATCTTAGTAGTTTTCAGGCAACGTCACTATACCCCTAAACATGCCCAATCCCAGCCAATCTTGAATTTAATGTTTATTGTGAAGTTAACAAAAAACTGTTGTTGAGGTATAATGCATCCCCCTATTCGGATTGTATTAGACATCTGGTACATATGTTAATACCAAATTTCAAAAAACATTACTTAAAAAAAAAAAAAAAAAAATCTTTGCTTTTTCGAAATTCTGTTTAATATATATTTGTTTAAAGGAATTTAACAAAAATGAATCCAAATACAACTTACAAGTCCTGACCTAATTTAACACAGTAAGTAGGTATATAATCTCACTGGGCCAAAAGGGGGGAAACCACAACGTTTGGTCACGTGACACCACGTGACAAGTATCAACGTTTGGTTTGTATTTCATATTTTTGACCTCTGCCCCGTTTTTGGTCGTTGCACATTTCGTGAATGGAAGCTGCTTACCGCGCCTAGTCAGCAATCTGTGCTGATGCATTACTGGAACGGTTTATTATCACACAGAACATTACAAATCACAGAACTTCTGGGTAAAAATGCTCGCTTTGTGTCCCAAGTTTGTGTGTAAAAACGCATCACTGAAGAGACGGACACGAAGTCACAAACACCAGAATTCCGTGTGGCCAGGTATCACGCCCGATTTTAGTTACGATACAACCTGGGAAGCAACATTGTGGGGGATCACTCAATGAGGATACGGCTTGTTATCTTATACACGAATAAACCACTCGGGCGTGATCGCTGGCAACACGGAATTCTGGTGTTTAGAACTTCTGACTAGCGCCCTCGAACAGAATACTGAGATTGCCAACATAATGGCAAGATAGCTCAGTTGGTAGAGCGCCGGTCCGGCATTCGGGAGGTCGCAGGTTCGGAGGCCTGCCTTGCCAATTTCTTTGTTCACTTTGAAATTTATGCAAATTTACCTAGTCAGTTTCCCATGTGGTTTGTGTGTGTAAAAGAAGTCTAAGATAGAATGGATTTGCAATTGAGATTGACCTTTACCAAGGATGAAAGCATGTTTTAAAAGCTTTCGAGTTTTAAACATAAAATCGAACCAATGCTGCAACATAAAACAAACCAAGCGATTTTTAGGTAACAAACGATTGTTGGCATGCATTATTTGTTTTCTAAATTAATAATGCTATACTTATGAATATTGCTGGCAGGCATAATAATTGAATATTGTTGCATATTGCTACAAGCTTGATTTAGTATTTGGTTTTATGACAAAATATTATGAATAGGTAATCCCACTCAGTAGCACAAAAAAAAAAAAAAAATTCTCTGACTTTTTCTTTCCACGCATTTCCAGATTATTAGCATTTTGCAATCCTAAAATGTCCATAAGTAATGCTTTCAAATTAAAAAGGGCATAGTGTAAGTTGTAGACATGATTATGAAAGAGTAAAAACAACTCACTCTTAGAAAGAGTGGGTTCTTTATAAAACCATTCCAAACAGAGTGAAATGAAGTTTTTCAGAGTGAAAACTGCTCCAAACTTGAGGTGCCACACGAGGGACAACTGTTTAAAAAGAGCTGTCCCTTGTTGTGGCTCCTCGAAAGAGAGAAAAGTTTACTCTACTGGAGTAGTTGTCACTCATTTTGGAGTAGTTTTCACTCTGAAAAAACTAAGTTTTAAAGTTTTTTTAAGATAACAAATCAAACAACGTATCGAACTGCGAATTAATTGTTATTATAATCAAACAATTTGGTTATAAATCAAAGAACTACCGTAAATGCAGGACAAACCTTGCATTAGCCGCGTGAATAAGTTGATAACATAACACAATCACTGGTCTCTTGCAGCAGTACAGCGCGGACGAGTTCCACCATCACAGCCCGGGCCAGGCCAGTACCTGGACGGCCGCTTCGGCGAAGGCCACTCTTTCCTCTCGGGCTACATCTCCCTCTTGCTGCGAGCCGAGCCCTACCCCACCTCCCGCTACGCCCAGTGCATGCAGACCAACAGTGTCATGGGCATCGACAGTATCTGCGAGCTGGCCGCCAGACTGTTGTTCAGTGCCGTAGAGTGGGCCCGTAACATCCCCTTCTTCCCGGACCTTCAGGTGACCGACCAGGTGGCCCTGCTGCGGATGTGCTGGAGCGAACTCTTCGTCCTGAATGCCTCGCAGTGTTCCATGCCCCTGCATGTCGCCCCACTGCTAGCTGCATCGGGCCTGCACGCCAGCCCCATGTCAGCCGATCGGGTCGTCGCTTTCATGGACCATATTCGGATATTCCAGGAACAGGTGGAAAAGTTGAAGGCGTTACACGTGGACTCGGCAGAGTACAGCTGCATGAAAGCAATCGTTCTCTTCACATCCGGTAAGTTTGGAGTCATACCACAAAGTCACAAACATCTAAATAGGTTACAATTTACGCTTCACCTTCTTGGTCAAATCTTAAACTCTGCTTTGGTAACAGATAACAGCCTGCAAAAGTATTGTCTTCCGGCAAATCTTACATTCTGCCAACTGAGCAAGTGCTTACAAGAATAAAAACAAATTGAGATTACATGTGATCAAGTGTTCCTAAAATATTGCCATATACGGAATACATTGAGCAGGACAACGAAAGTTTCGTTTTAATCTTTTCTTCCATTCTAAATACCTGAAAATATTTCTTGGTTAAAATTAAAGGTGGGATACACCATTGATAATTGCTTCAATTATCATGAATGGGTGAATTTGGTAGGTTGTATTTTATAGTAAATATCGTTCAACTTTATCTGTGAAGTCTTACAATCATGGATGCTGAGATAAGCCAGAAAAAAAACGGCGTTTGTTTTTAACCGGCGTCGGGAAGTGATTCTTATGTTCTTGTTTTTTCCCCATGATTTGGCCGGATGGCGATCGTGAATATTATTATAATAATTTTGTTCGGAACAATTTCGGAACAATTTTGAAATCATTTTGTTGGATGCCTACAATCAATATTTACTTTCAAATAAGTAAGTAAGATATTTCTAAATAATTCAGTAGTAATTTATTTTCGATATCTGCAAATGGTGTATCCTACCTTTAATGAAAATCCATTTGTTTATGGCTTTTATTTCTTTGGTCCACGGCAAAGCACATTAAAAATTGCCGACAATAGTTCTAGCAAAGCAGTGTTAGTCTTGATCGGTATAATAATGTGACATGGGCCATGGCGTAGCCTTACTACCAGTCACCCGCAAGCTTTGATTTGTCTTAATTTGTTTCCCCTGACCCAACAAACAAAACTGTAATAGTGCAATAAAACATGGAACCCAAATTGCTGTGACTTTGCTCCTTGGTCCATGAATGATTCATCCTGTGAAGTACGATTTGTGAATAGGAGTTGTAAATAAACGAAAAAGGTCGAGATCTGATTTTGTTTTGTTCACAGACAATTGATTTTGCAATCAGGTATCGCTGGGGTGTTCTAGATGAATCTGACCTGTTGGCTGTATTATGCTCGGTCGAATTGGTGTTTGGTTGGTTTAATGATGCATTTTATGTCTACAAAAGCATGTACTTATTAACATAAATACTGTTTGCATGATGCCATACATGTTTGTTTCTGCAACCCCTTTGAGTTTGTGTTGGTTTTTTGAACACGTGGTTTCTTTTTAAATACTGTGCGTGTTTCATTGTCATGGTTATCTTTTAATGTTAACTGATTGGTTAGGATCGTATGCCCGTGTTGTGCCCTGACGCTCTTGCAATGCCGATAATGAGCGCACTGGATGTTCAGTGCCGTATTATTTGGACTAATTGTTGTGAAGGCCTTTGCACGATCGCTGGTTGCTCATCATATACTCCGTCTGGCGACTCCATCCATCTGAGGATGTATTGCTGTGATGTCGGCGTTGACGACCATAGCAACGCAAAACGTTCTGGTGGCGAGGACCCCGTAATGAACCAACATATCTCAGTCTCGCAGTTGATTAGGCAGGATGGCGCTGACACGACTGTCACCTCCTTACCCCCTCCCCCCAACAACAAAAAATAAAATAATAATAAAATGGTTTAACGCCGGCGTGGTTATGAGTGCATAGGGAAAAGCAGTTTTGACATAATGGGGGGGGGGGGGGGGGGGGGGGGGGGGGGGGGGTGAAAGTAATCCCACAACAATTGACGAAGAGGGATATTTTTAAATGTTAGTCAAATATGTCTTATTAGTCAGGTTTGGTAGATTACAACCACCCCCCTTAACCCTTAACAACCGATGTACTACCTCACACGCTAGATATAATATAGACTGGGTTGAACAATACTCATAGTGAAACATGAATATAAATACTGTACTGTCATGACAACATAGAACTGGCGACACGAGACGATTATTGCCTGTTTAATAAGTACACAATTGATGTTCTTGTACGTGTATAACACATGCTATTATGCAATATCGTAACACCTGCTGCCTTTGCGTCACATTAGTAAAGTATCAATCATAGTCTGGTGTAGGCCTTGCTCTATGGTATATCCATGTACATGTATTTAACTTGGTGGTGTCTAAAGAGATTGACTGAAATAAAACACAATATGGCGGTCATACAGTTCACGATGAAATCCACATTATATTTCCAAGGCCAATTATGTGGTGAAGGCAATGCCACCATGTACATTACAATGCCAAATTAAAATGCACTCTCATGCTGTTTAATGGTAGAATACACCATTGGTAATTGCTTGAATTATCACGAACGGTGGATTTGGGGATTGTATTTTGTAGTCAAAATAGTTTTAAACTGACCTGTTTGAAGTTTTACAATAATGGATGCCGAGAAAAGGAAGAAAAACGGCGTTCGTTTTCAACCGGCGTCGGTTCTTGTGGTTTTTTTCCGCGATCGCTGTCAAATAAGTAAGTACAGTACATGTACATACACTTACAGTTGACCAGAAACTGTGCCTTGACCAGCCGTGGGTCACCCACGAATAAATGCCTGTGCATTCCCCCAAACTCCAACATTTTTACAAGTCTCATGCCTTTCTGCCCTGAACCTCACCATTCAACAGGGTCTCCCTGGACATTTGGTACTGAGTCAAACAAAGTAGTCCCACAACAAGTTGCAATTGTTTAGTGCCAAACCTGCCAAAACCTGCAGTTGCTTGGAGTTGGATGGGTTTGGGTGCATAAAACACATTGACAGACTGCAGTTATGTACTTGGACAAACTTCATTATAGTATTTATGGCATTGAAGAATCGCTGGGCGTAGACGTGTTCAATTTGTACAGGTAGAACTCGTGATGCTTAGTTGATCCATACGGGGATATTTGAATACGAATTAGAGTTTCAGACTATATAGATTTGTTGTATTGCATTATAGTAAACACTGAATATGAGCGTTTGTAATTGCTTGAATTGTCATGAATAAGTGGATTTGGGGGTTGTATTTTAGAGAAAATATCGTTTAACTGACCTATCCAAAGTTTTACAATCATGGATGGCGAGAAAAGCACGATGGCGTCGAGCAGTTATTCTTATGTTATTTGTGTTTTTTTCGCGATCGCCGTCCGGCGATTTTGCTGGATGCCTAGATTCATTATTTACTTTCAGATGAGTAAGATATTTCTTAATAATTCGGTAGTAATTTTTTTCGATATCTGCAAATGGTGTATCCTACCTTTAATGCGAGGTCGTACGGATGTTACTTTCATAAATATTCATACCAAAATACGTTGCATCTGTTGTCTGTTCGCCCGCCTATCCATGCTGAAATAGGATGGTACAGGCGCATAACTTTCTGCCAACCAGTACGAAAGGTACCGGTAAATGCTTATTTTCAGTGAAAACAATCGTATAATAGGGGCCTAATCTATGGACAAACTGTACTTTAAATAAAAGACAAAAACTAAGTTATATTTATATGAATCATTGTGTACAAGACATACTTTGTTGCATTAATGTCGACCTTTTCATCGAAATTATGTACATATTATGTACATAATCATTATGTACATAATCATAGATACACATGGGTTTGTCGCCATCATTGTGGTTCAAAGGGTCTTTGAGTTTGTAAAGACTACAGCATTAGCACATGAATTAGACATTTAAACATACAGGAGTTTTTGACGCAGTAAATACTGTGTATGATAGTTGGCATACTTGACAAAACAGATCATTAAAATTACAATTATTGTAAATATCGTGTACATTTAACACATCAGCACGGCATCAATGTGTAAATATATGTATCTCCAATCTTCATAGTTTCAAATAATATGGCTTGCGATCCAATATTTCATTAAGTGATTTGGTGTACACGTTTTAATTTTATTTTTTATATACGACAGTAATTACTAACTGTCTTAAAATTTCAAATTCACCCTCACCAATCACTGATTCCACGCATGCAAGATATTAGTGATTTTCCCCAAATAAACAGGAGGACATGATGACGATGTAGATTTGCACAGCCTGATTATGATAAATATTTGCTGGATTAAGTATATTCCTGCTGCCTTACTTAAAACATCAGCCCAACAATAATTGGCATTGTTTTGCATACTGCCTCGTAATTTTTGTGTCAGTGTTCAATCAAACGGAAACGTCGGCTGCCAGTATTGTTGGCAGTATAAATGTTAATAGTTAACATTTATAACGGCACAGGATTATTTCCCTCAAACCTCAAACCTCAATTTTTCCCACAATTTTTTTCCCACACTTACAAGAACCGTTCTTATGTCTGTACAAGGCCTAAGCCTAAGGAGAGTAAACCACGTTAAGATATTAAGCACATTCAAATATTAAACTGGTCCATGTTAGAATTTCAATATAATATTACAATAAACAATAATTTAAAAAATGCTGGCGCTGGTATCCGCCCGACGCGACCCGAGAAACAATGTTTTATTGGGTCCATGCCGCGAACTTGACTCGTAGACCCAGACGATCGAGTGCATCGACTTGACGCTAGCGAGTTGGGGGCCAAGGCGCGCCGCATGTCATGCCGTATAACTCAGCGCGGTTTGCCCTTCGACGGGGTCACAGCGTCTGACCTTAGCGGTCGGCTCGGCGATTAATGCTGCTGGTATGTTATCTGGGTTGTTGCATGTATACGGTAATAATGGATCTTTACCTTTGGGAGTGGTGGTGGTCCGCAAAATTCTGAATTGTTTCTGGTTGCGTGCTGTGCATTACATTATGTTCACAGTGTTTTCTCCGTTCTTATTCAGCATTGGCGCTAAAATTGTTTTGGGTTTTTAGGCGGTAAATGTTTTTAGAACACTCGTAAACAAAATAAGGAAATCAAATGAAATTCATCGGCAGGTTAATGTTAGTTGATGATGCGATAGAGATTTTGGTAATTATTTTTTTACAGTCTGAGTTTTTGTTGCTACTTCAGTTTTTGTCAGGGATGTAGTCGAGTCCATCACAAGTCCCTGCAAGTCCCTGTAAGTCCCTGCAAGTCCTTCACAAGTCCTTCAGTTCCAATTCAAATCACAAGCTATTCAAATCAGCTTTGACAAAGGCATTCCTTTGTCATTGTTCATCTAGTTACTTGTGACTGCCTTTATGAAGGGACTTGTGACTGGCTTCACGAAAGGACTTGTGAAAGGACTTGCAGGGACTCGACTACAACCCTGGTTTTTGTATACAAAATCAATGACACCTTGGAAATATTTGGTGGCCATTTTTATATCCCATTAACAGACACTCAGATATCGCCGGCCTGCAACCTAATGTAGCTAATATCAAGGAATGTATACACTGCCAGACAAGGAAGTAGCTTATAGTGAACAGAATTAGCGAGCCAACAAGTTGCTCGATGCCCTGGTTTAACGGTGTCGACTTTCATGCGCCCCGGTACCGGTCCACGTGCCCTGGAAGTTCACTCCCAGCTGGTTAATATTTTCTGGTATTTTTTAGGGCGCTTCCAGTAATTCCTGCAGATTGCAGATCTGGATAACTGGGTCACACCACCTCAACAACAAGTGTTCAGAGAAAACCTTTTTTTGTATAATTATACTTGAGGGCATTTGTGTGTAAAGAGACCAAAACGTACGAACAGCCATTTCAGACATTGAGGCCTAATCACTAACTCGAAGCACTTGGCACTTTTTTCACAAACACACACAGCTTTACCTTACATACCCACTGTGGACATTCCTTTGTCTTCGTGTAGTTAACAAACTTTGACTAAATACTCATTTTTCTCGCTTCCCCAAAACAAATTTACCCTCAAATTTGGATTATGGGCCTCTCAGCTGTCCCTTCTATCTTTTCTATATATAACCCTAACCTGTTTTTCCTCTAGCGCTCTTTTTCGGAAACTGAAAAACGGATTGTGGACGTGTGCAAGTCCACAAACCGTAACCTCTTCCCGCATCATGTGGACCTATATTGTTCGGAGGTCCACAGTGCGTATGCAAGACTAACTCACACTTTCACTGGACGTGGGTAAACTTCTTTATACATTTTGTTTGAGATGCATGTTCAAAAGCTAATACTCTTTTCGCTCATGCATGCTTCAGGTAGCTATATTTTTTGCTTTTTATAGGCAAAAAGGTAACGAACTGCCTGCTGGCCATTTTGTAGGAGGTGGGTGGAATTCGTTAAATCATTCTATTGGCAAAATGAGGATGACGTTAATACATTGTCAGTGCATGCAATGACAGCTTAAAGGGATCGTATACGTTTGGTAAAGGGATCGTATACGTTTGGTAATAGGAACCCAATGTTTGTTTCAATCCTATATAGTTTTAAATATATACCATAAAACTAACCTGTAAAAGTTTCATTTCAAAAGGTGGTAGCGATTTTCAGATATTGCCGAAAATCTTGAGCGGTTATGTCCACGCAGGAAGAATAATCTGCATTGGAATACACAGTCTGAGAAACGTCACTGCAGTAACGCTTCTCAGATTCAATTTTTTTGGGATAAAAAGTGATATATTTTACAATAACCGCAGTACTTCGAAGTGACAAGTTTCTAAAAATGCATTATACTATCCAAAGCTGCTGTACTTCTTACCAAGTAGGTTTTCATTGCCATTAATTTTTTGAGTAATTACCAAAAGTATACGATCCCTTTAAAGTAACAAGCATAGTCATGCAACAAAATTTTTGAACAATGTGGGCCTTTACGTGCTTCCATTGAACGATGAAAACTCATGCTTACTAATTTCATACACAGCCGGGCCAACTGGACACAATGAAATGTTCTCGATCTCTTGGACGATAATATGCACGATACTTTCGCTGAACATTGTATCAGTGAGATAGAATTGAGATTGTGTGTGGGTATTTCTTTAATAACTAAACATCCATGCTGTTCTATTTCCCGTGTTTCACAGTCCATGTTTTTTTTTTCTCGTTAGGGTGCAGCGATCTTTACTACCTTTTTCACCCGTCCTGCATGTAAAGCGATTTGTCACATGTTCGTTGTATTGGAACCAATCTCCTATCGCCACATGGACAGGTTTCCCTAAACATACTCGACCTGTAATTGTGGAATGTTTTAAAACCTAGCTCACTAAAACCTACAATACTTTGGAAATATCAATCAGCCTTTGATGTAACTCCTATGCAGATTTTAACAAACGAGATATTCGCCATTTATTCGGATTCGTGTAGACGATGTGGATGAAATCTAGGCGTGAGACACATTTAGGATTCGAAACCTATTTTTGTTTATAAAATACAAATGCCATGCATTAAAATGTTTGTCTGCCCGGATCTGTATAAATTGAGAGTTCAAAGCTTGCAGTTTTCCCCGCCCTCCGATTAAACCACTATATTACATTTGGTAATATCCACCACTGGGCAGGGATGTAGTCGAGTCCATCACAAGTCCCTGCAAGTCCCTGTAAGTCCCTGCAAGTCCATCACAAGTCCTTCAGTTCCAATTCCAATCACAAGCTATTCAAATCAGCTTTGACAAAAGCATTCCTTTGTCATTGTTCATCCAGTTATACTTGTGACTGCCTTTATGAAAGGACTTGTGACTGGCTTCATGAAGGGACTTGTGAATGGACTTGCAGGGACTCGACTACAACCCTGCCACTGGGTTATGTGGCTCGGTGTCAGCGAACGCTGTTGTCTTTAACATTGTGCAAGATTCCAACCCCCGTTAATATGCTAATTTGTGTAGCGGTTCGCAATTCTTTTCAGCAGCTGGGTAGTGTGTAAATATATATTAATGAGAAAGAACAATAACAAGAACAAGAACTCAGCTACATTAAAGAACTGTAAAGATCCGCTATTCTCAACCAATTCGCCAATAGTTGGTACAGAAGTGAGCTATGAGTTGAAAGGTCTGTGGTTGGAATCCGGCTATCGTCAACGTTTATCTTTTTCCTCGTCAAATGTTCTTGTGGATTTGTTTAACCATAGAGCAAGGCTGAGAGAAAACCGGGTTAGGCTACCTTTAAGTCTCCTCAATAATACAACAAGAACTGCTACACGAGATAGTTACTTTCCAGATGGCATAGTGTAAACAGATTGGAAGTAGAAGGAAGATGGCGTTACCTAGACACGCCATGTAATTGCACCCTTTACCCTCGCTTCCATGCCCTCGCCGAACAGTAGCCCTAAAACTGACAGAAAGTGCAGTGCTTCTGTTGAGTTCAGGGGGTATAAACCGGGGATCACAAGTCAGAAAGGGTACGGTGTTAATAAAAGTAGACAAGAAACCCCCGGGCTGTTCTCGCTCCAGAAAATCCTCCAAACAGACGATCTTTTGAAAATGGTCTTTTAATAGAGAAAGTTTGGCTTTTACATTTTGAGCCACTGGCGAAAAAATATGGGATCTTATTTGATGGATTACTTTTTTTTCTTGGGGAATGTAGACACGATCTTACCACATAACTTCTATAGTCGAAGGGTCATTGGATCAGAGCGTAGGCCATGAAGTTTCTTTATTTTGTTGCTACAGTTATACTCAACAATAAATTGAAAAGGGGAAATTTGTTTTGCCTTACTGTAAAATCGAATTGGGATAAAGACCAGCTATTTTTGAAACAGTACAACTGTGCATTTAGTGCCAAAGCAAGTCGTCTACACTAAAGCGTCTCTCATCGGTTTTGCATCAATTTCTTTTTTTTCTGGAAGGTTATTCCGACTTTCAGGTAATTTCTTGCAAGCTTTTGCCTAGCGAGGTTGAGAAAATCTTATTTCAACTTGACGCCATCGAATTGTCATTTATACCCGTGTGGAGTGGCAAAGTTGTTGACTTTTTTTTAGCAAGGCACTTTACTTAAATAATTGCTTGACACAAGGAGTAAAACAGGTACCGGTATCTTCTAAAACGTATTGGGTTTGTGCTTGGTGTCGGGCACGCCAGAGAAACAGGGTGGATGTTGTTGGCTTGTCTGATAGGGTCATCCCAGAAATGTTAAAAAGCTTTAATAACGTGTAAAAACTATGATTGTAAAAGAAAGAAGTCGGGTTGGAATTTTCAGGGGTGATATCTCGGAAAGGACTTGAAGTTAATTGGGCACTAAAATGTTGGATGTGTGTATGATACACGTTGAGGTATTTTTTAAATAAGTTTCGTGGAACTTTGATTCGGTCACCTAAAAACTTTTATCAAATTTAGGTGATTTGCGCGGAATGACCCATTGGTTCAAATCCTTGAGTAGTCTCAGCGGTATCTGCAAGTGTATTAAAATGATTTAACTTTCAACGATTTGCTCTTTCACATATCGACTTTACTATAGCATATAATCACCACCACTCGATATACATGTACATCTACAATGTACATGTACCTGGTGGGTGGCTTCATTTACGAAAAGTACAATCATCCCCGACCAGCCCCGTGGTGGTAAGGCGATATCTCCACGGTCCGGATTATAAAACAATCCCAGAATAACTCCATGTTTAAACTTGACCTCCCACCACTTTGTGGGATTGCGCTGAATCGGGGCAGCGTGCACGTTTAATAGAAGGCGGGGATCAACTCGCGTAATCCACCTGTACAGGTAACGGGTACATCCACAAACATTGCTGGGAAATCCACAGTGGTTTTAGGTATTTCCCGTTCGGTCCAATTCTGTTTTTCACGATTTTCCCCTTTGCATTGGATCGGAGGCTCGTTCCCAGGGACTGTTGCCAGCGTCTACTTGTTTGGTGATCGTGGGTTTTGGGAGTTACGTTTTATACTCTTGACCCAGATTCTGTTTAACCTTTTGTCGATTTCAACCTTTGGTCGATGTTGGGAGAATGCAGCGTGACAACCACAATGGCGTATACGTTGTGGTAAACCAGTTTTAGCGAGGAATTAAACTGGAGTGTACGACCCCGAAGACAGAATACTCGGATCCTACTCGGGCAGTTTTTTGCAGTGTGAGCCTGACTGCTCGAGTGTAAACTATGTGAGCACTTTCTGCAAGGGTTCTACATTTAAAAAAATCGGCCTTCGCTGAGTGATGAATGAATTAATTTAAACTTTTGAATTAAGAGCGTCCTGGGGGTCTAGTGTAGTAATGCGCATGTGTTTTTTCGACTGCATGCTCAACGGGGGTTGTATTATCATAAATGTAGGAATACATGTACATTTACGCATGTTTTTCAGTCTGAATAGAAGACCAACTTGTATGTATTGTACGGATGTACACTGTACGTTCGTGTGTGGTTGGATGTACGAGGAATGCATATATAATATTACGGTACCGCTAACCTGTGCTGAGTCGCTCAAAAGTTCCTGAACGGAGCGCACAATTTCAGCAATAACAAAAACCACTTTTTAAAAACTGTACAGCATGTTACTCTTGCTACTCCCGTGTGCAGGAATTGTTGCGTGTGCATTTCTCTCGGTGTAAGAATATACTCCCGCAGTCTGACCGAGAGTATACTCTTGCTTATCCGCGGGTCGTACTATACTACTGTCATTCGTGCGCTCAGGAGTATACTCGTGTTAACACGAGTAGCACGCTCGCACCCGTAGAAAGGCTATACTTTATATCAACTTTATACCCAGAAATTGACGACCATTTTAGGAGTGATTTGGGGGAGGGGAATATAAAATTCGGTCAACCCCAGTAAAATTGCAAGGAAAAGTGTCCTAGGGGTGAAAAACACAATTGCCACTGTATTTCTGAACTGTTTTTTTTGCTGTCCGATTTTGTGCTGTTTTCAATGAGCGCGTTATTTGCAATAGAACCAGTAACTGCTTCCCCTCATATCACGTACAAAAGGCACAGACACAAAAGGCTATTGCCACAGCGCCCTCAAGCGGCTCGTGAGTACAAGTAATCGGATTACTTGCTCTCTCGATATTGTGACTTTCCAAATAAAGTCAAGACCAATAGGCCTAATACCTATTGACGTCACGCTTTGTTTATATGTGCGCTTTTCTATGAGCGATTCTGTCCCTACTTCGTCTGCTTTTTCGTAGGAAAGTGCATATTTAAATAAACCTATGACGTCATAAGGTCTTAGGTCTATTCACGAACCCACATACAAGGATAAACGACTAATTCAAATTTCTGGTTACATGCATGATAACGGCGCGTATCGCGTCGCTGAAATATATAAATAACATAGATCAGCGCGTGGTGGCTTTCAACATTTGCGGCTCTGCGCACGATCTAGTGTCAGTCAAGTCACCCGTGATTCCGTGCACACCACGAATATCACACACAGCTCTCAATATCTCACTCAACTGATGTACAAGTCGGCTGATTATATTTTTCAATATTCATATTTCTACATTTTGTGACCTTTATTATTGATTTTGTTTAACGACCTTTCTGTCGCAATGTTTTAGAGTAATTTTCTGGTGCTGCAACCGACCAACCTAGATTTTATTTTTTAAAGTTCTGTATCGTCGGGGTCGTGGAACTTTTTAATCCCGAGACGTGTTTTCTTGCGGCATATGGGTGGGAGGGGAACTCGAAATTGCCCGAACCGCGGCATATGGGCTGGGCGGGCTTCTTTACCGCCGCTGGTCTCACCCTGGGCGGTACCGTCGCCTAGCACCTTCGCCGGTAATACTCGGCCAATCTACCGGGCGCATTTTTCTCTTCTGCGACCAAGACAGTTTAGTCGCCCATCACGATACATGACGTATGCATGAAACGTATCGCGTTATTTCAATATTTGATATGACTTTATCTACTTTATATTTCCAAATGAAAGCATCACTGTGGACCACTGGGTAATTATATGTTACATTGGACGCCATAGGTTGAGATCTCACAGAACTCCCATTGTCCATCTACGCCCATCTCCAATGGCGGGGGTTATGTATTTATCCCTGTCTGTCCGTTTGTCTGTCTGTTTGTCTGTCATCAGAATTACGGCAAAACTACGAGATGGATTTTAACGATACTTATAGGTCAATGATTATTCCATTAAACTGTCATCATCATCACGTCATCAGGTGCCAAATTACGTAACATTAAAGGGCATTATGTTGAAGTCTTATCTATAGGTTCAATTGGGTTAATATTAGGTGTGCACATAAAGAGAGATATTGTGTTATAGATACTATTTAGTCTGACGTTTTAATGACGCCACCAGAAGTTACATAACATTAAAGTAGACATTTTGAAGCCTTATATCTACACAGCTAAAGGTTAAATTGGGTTGATATTGGGTGCGCAGGTAGACGGGGATTTGGTAAAGAGAAATTTTGATCTGACGTTAGGATGACATCATACAATGTCAAGTTGCCCAACATTAAATGTGACATTGTGAAGCCTAATATCTGTACACCCCTAAGGGATGTTGTTGCAGACAAAATGTTGATTCGGTGACTTTACGATGGCGTCATCGGGTGTTGAATAGTATGGTTGCATAACAGGTAATATAATATTTGGAAGCCCTATGATTAACAGTACTATAGGCGCAATTGGGTTGATATTGGGCACGCACAACATAGAGAAAGAGCTGTGGGGTAGAGGTTTCAGCTCTGCGATCACACTTCTGTAGTTTTTTATGTAGTTCAATAAAGTTCTATACATTTCAAAGATATAAATTATATATTTAATTTCCGAGACGTGTCTCTGGAGGCTTTTTTGTTAAAGGAAGTAAGTATGAGAACTATCCCGTTAATAACTTACGCATAATAGGTATAAATTATACTTGGTTGCAAAAATAAATGAGTTGCCGGCCGGAAGTGTTTGGCGGCTTGCTCGCTGCGCCTTGTGACGGGGCTTCAGAAGCCTGAGACGAGGGGTGTTCATGTGAACACCGTACCACCCTGTCATATCACGATTCCCACCGAGATAAGATAATTGGGAAATGAGGATACCACACTAAACGGACGATATTACTAGTGCCAAGAGGGGATTCACGCGGATCGATATGGGAAGGCAGGGTATGTGAGAGGTACTTGGTCGAGTGGGGTTATTTATTGTTTGATACGAGTAACCAGGTTATTACGTATCTTCCTCTGATCAACAGTGATAGTAACAAGGCGATAGTAACAAGGCGAATCAGCACACACCTTTCGTCAAAATGTACACGGTCAGATTCTATGTTATGCACTATAGACATATTCATATAAATCACTTAGATGGGCTGAGAATTGGTTACGCCCATGCATAAGCGCCGATGTATCATGTTAATTCCTGTCACAATTTAACCAACTTTCATAGACATGGTCTGTTACCCAATTAAATGTTAACAACTCGGTACTTTTACATCAAATCTACCAACAGTTGTATAGCCATAGGCCAATATTACTGTTGGTTACAGTAATTGTATTGTCCAAATGTTGGTTTTGTTAAACTCCCAAAAAGAAGTAGACTTTCATAGACGCGGTCTATCCAATTATAAAGGTTTTTCACCTAACCTCGGGCAACGTTTATTTGCCCAACCCACGGAAATTGAATTTCCACCAAATTTACAAACAGTTGTGTATAGCCACAGACCAAATGTTGGTTAAAGTTGTATTGCCCAACGTTTTGTTATATACAGTGTACAGTCTATAATGTGCAGATTGCTACGGATGAAGCACGGGCTATCACACGAATACTTCTAGTGTAAATACACAGTAGGTTTACCAGTTTAGTATTGTTTGCCACTGTTTTGACAGGGTTTGTCTAAACAAACCACCGGAAATTATTCCTGCTAATATAGACCAACCGAAGCCCGCTGGACCTGCTCTATTTCTTAACACGTCCGTGGCCGCCGTTTTATACACATCATCAGGGTATAAGCGGGGCACACTTCAATAATGTACCTGAACAAAATCTTGTATACATGTACATGGGTCCTGGTTCTTGGGAGCAGATCGTGCATGCAGACGGCAATGCGGCGTGTCGGAAGCCTCATGTGCCGGCTGTAAGCTGCGTAAAACATCAGGCACACACGAGCGAAACTTTGCCCCGAACGTGATAGAAGACCGTCCTAACAAGTGCACCATTATACATTGCAAATCTGGATGCTCACTGGATGCCCTCTATAAGAAGTAAAGGTTCAAATTTGAACCATATAGTTGGTGCAAAAGCAGCACCCCTATAGGTGCAACATTGAACCTATTAAAGTATTAAGCCTGAATAAGATTAAAACTGCTGCAAACTGCTTACTGGCTGGAATGACCTGAAATGTACAAATCAAATAAGTTAAGAGGGCCTAATATTTCGATCTTAACAAGATCTTCTTCAATGACTGTGTACACGAAACAAACATATATAGGGCAACATACAGCATGACAAGGGGAAACCAGAGGGGTGAGAATTAATAAGAACAAACTGCTGGCAAGGATTAAATCTTAAACAGATGACAAATGGGAGAAAACAATAGAAGTTAATCATTTCCTAGTTGGATGTTGAGCCCATGTGGTTGAATAGTCCGAAGACGATTCATCCAAACTTTCTCCCGGCTGAGACGGACTGAGTCTTTCCGATGGCCAAGTGATTCTATGCCCTGTAGAATCACTTGGTATTAAGTATTAAGCCCTTAAACCTTTTAAGGTAAACATATTTACCCTTATTTAAGAGTGCTGCTATTGTTTCAATTAGGGTGCAAATTTGAACCTTTATTTCTTAGTGTGTTTTCTGCAGGATGAAAAAAGACTATATAGGAATAAGATGGCAAGTGTTGCGCTATTGAGCTCCGTTTTGGTCGACGTTAAGCCTCAGTTTGACGTCTCTGATAAATCAAAATGTGGCAAAATCTAGACTTTCGAAATCTATGTTTTGACACAGATCAAAAGATAAACGAGACAATCGGAGTGTCAATAAGCATTTGATATCATTCCTGATATCCCGGCAGTGATCAGGAATAGGGATTGATTGCTTTCGTCATGCTTTACGTTCACTGAAATGTTTGTCGATTATGTTGTGTGTATAGGTTTGTGTCGTACAGTGCGTTTGTTTATGGTGTGCATGTACTGGTTCTGGGTATAGCATTGCAGCCAATAGATATCTTCACTCAACCAGTCACATCATGTTTCTTAATGTTTCATTCCAGACGCCTGCGGGCTTTCGGACGCTGCACACGTTGAGAACTTACAGGAGAAGTCCCAATGCGCCCTGGAGGAGTACGTGCGAAGCCAGTACCCCAATCAGCCAAACCGCTTTGGCCGTCTCCTCCTGCGCCTCCCCTCCCTCCGGACTGTGTCGTCACAGGTCATTGAGCAGCTTTTCTTCGTCCGGCTGGTGGGCAAGACGCCGATAGAGACTCTCATCCGGGACATGCTACTATCTGGAAGCTCCTTTAGCTGGCCGCCATCTTACATGACCGTGCAGTGATAGCCGGGGTCACCGTAGAGGGCGTGTTGCCATAGCTACACCCCTGTAGTGAATGTAAACGGAAAGTAAACTAAATGCCACATTGGCAGAACTGAGAAAACAAACAAAAACATTATATATAAAGAGGACAGACTATCCTGTAAAACATGACGAACTGTGAGAGAATTCATGAAATGAAGCTCTCTTCAAGTTCAAAAAGAAAATTGTTTCCATGTTAGGTCCCAGTTTAAAAAAAAAATTAAGAAAAGAAAAGAAAAACAACAATCTCTGCTGACATTGATGCTGGCATCCAAATAGTGGGCCTACACGCATAAAATGCGTTAAGCGCATCAGAGTTTCCATTCCGACCAAACGGTATTCAAACCCCGAAGCTAGCTTCATAAAAAAAATTTACACTGTAGTTTGTGTCATACTTCATAAAATGAAGTCTTCTGTACAAAGTGCGTGATAATCCTTGAATTCGTACATCAGTCTCCAAAGAGGGCAGGTCGCTATAGACTTTTAAATACCGCAGTGGTTAGGAATGACCATCTTTACACAGATTTTGGGGCTATTTCGTGAGTAAATAAAACCAAAAGAAATTAACATGCCGGTGAATATAGACAGCGCCCATAATATAATTGATTGAAAGAGACGTTTATTAACATTGTTGCAACGACCCCATTCGCGAATGGGCACATTCACAGCCGTGTCAACTGCCAACTCCAAAACGCCAAACCCATTTGCGAATGGCAACTCACTGAAATGCTCTACTTTACCAAACTTCAACTGTTTACCATTGGAAACAATGTCAGAACTGAAATGGCTGCATTATATAGATAGTTTAGTTGCTTCTGACTAAAAAGGCTTTTGAAAATAATAACAATAATCACTGTGCGAGTTTGTGTGAGTGATGATTTGACCGTGAGATGTGTGAAGTCAAAGAGTGACAGTGTCCATCTGAATGCGTGCAATGGTATGATGTCTTTGAGTGGGGAACATTAATGGAACTGTTCTATACAGTCTTAATCTTTGGGACTGCAATGTGTAACAGTAACTTACGTCTGATGCTCTTTAATTGATGTTATGGGCGAATACAATTACGTAATTTGAAAATATCTGTTCAGTTGTTCGCGCTGAATTCATTGCTTATTGATTTTTCTAACGACATTTAGGCTTCATTCAAACCGAGATATAGAAAAAAACGATTCCAGTTATTTCCTCAAGAGTTTTCTGTTGAAAAGGACTACATTTAGCGTTGGTGTATAGCTGAATGACAGGTTTAACCCTAACCCTTCAAAATCCTCCAAAATCAATATGATTTTGCACACACCATGCCAACATGCAGCGTACCCATACTGTGCGCACACCGTTTGGTTGAAGAAAACAACCAAACGTATATTATGTAAAAAGGAAAACCTTAGAAACGCCTCTATCACTCGCGACATAAAGGTTTTTAAAATATGGACCCAACATGAACGAATGTTATCAGTATAGGCTAAAATAAAATAACAGATTTACCTCCATTGGCGCATCGATAAACAATCTTCATTTTGGTCAAATTTTGGTCAATTTGGTCAATCGTAAGTGTATTTTTTTATTTTTTTTATTTGAAATAAAGATTTGAGCTAAATTAGTAACGCTTAGAATTATGCATGAATTTGAAAAGTACTGAAATCAGATGGGCGTATAGGAAATGTGAACTCAATTTGAGTCCACGCGAGTTGATTTTTTTAACTGATGTAAACAGTGAGAATGAGTGTGAATTTTGTACATATATGGAAAAGTAAATACAATGTACTAAGATCATATTCATCCACCTTTATAATGTTTTTAAGCGGCTTCCGTTGATCACTGCTATAGTTAAAACATTTGGTTTGTTTTGTTTATTTTTGATTTCTGTTTTGCTGCTTTTTTTCCGAGCCAACTTAGAAGGTTGCTTTGTTTTTTGTTTCATAAATATGCATACTTGAATATTCACTATATAAATGAGTTTGAATTTTGCATACTTTTAAAATTATTACGATACTTAATCATTTTGTGCTTTTAATCATAATATTGACTTTGTTTTGAAAGTTTTGATTTTTTTTTACATATATATGCCATGTTCTTGCTATCGGAGGGTGTGTTTTTCGGGAAATCGGGGGAACAAAATAAGCACAAGCAATTATTCCGAATCAAGCGGGATTTTCTTTTAAATGTGAGCGCCGTAATATTAACTTTAATGAATTGTAAAAGTTGCAAGTTAACTATAAAAAACCCGCTTTGTACTAAAAATTGCCACAGCTGAAATAAAAGTACAATACTGTTTGTTCTGTATAGTTTGAAAACATGTTTGTGATTTTAGATATAAGGTTTTTATCCTGATTTCTGGGACAGGGTATAGAAAATCTCAAAATTGTAGTAAATGAATTTCGATACATTTTTAAAACGTAAAATTGTTGGTGTTTTATAACGTTTCCTGTAAAACAATTTTGTCTAATTATCTTACTTTGCCATAAAAAAAGTTTCCCACAATATTTCGAATATTTTTAAGAAATTTGAAAAGATAATCTTTTGCCGTAATGATGACGTGTCTGACATCTGGCATCGAAATATATTTTGTATTCGATTGGGTGAAAAAATGTTAAAATTATTATTGTTTTTTCCCTCTTTTTTTTTAAGGGAATGAAGTTCTCCCTTTTAGCCGGTTGAAAGGAAAACCACACTCAATTATTGCAGCTGGAGCATAGAATTTGTAATAAAAGAAGTTTTTATTGGCAGATATTTAAATAGATTTTTCGGTGTGTTCTTGGGGTAAATCAAACGATTTCTAAAGCGTGTAGAATAATTTTCATTTTGTATCCGTGTTGCTTTGAAAATTGTCTAGTTTGAAACACTTTAAAAGTGCGATGTGATGATTTTTTTAATTAGGGAAGTTAAGGGAACTACGACTCGGGAACATATTGTGGTGCTTTTGTATGCAATGAAACGTGGCTACACAGGGTGTCCCCCAAAAAACAACAACAGTTTTTGTTGTTGAGGACCGTACTAATTTTAGAAAAGTGTGTCTCCCTAAGCTTTTGACATAGGTTATAATCACGTCTTGGCTATCTCCTGGTCAAAAGTGAGCATAATCGGCAAGAAATTGGCTGCAAACTCACAGATTGAATTGCGAACTTTGAAAACTCAATTTGCAACATCTTCCCTCCCTATCATGCTCGATGTTTGGTACAAGGGATTCTGACAATTAATGTAACTGATGTCCCGATTGGCTTGTTCATTTATTTGTAATTTTTTTAAATTCCATTACACTGAAAAAGAGATAAATATTGATGTTGTCTACCCAGATAGCACGCAAACGTAGAAACAACGTTATACGTTCAAGTTTGCCCGCATTATTAATTTAACGTTAAACGTCAACGTTTGGTTTGTTTGCTCACTGATAATATGCTACATCAACGTAGGATAACGTTACAACAGCGTTATTGTATTTCAGTGTAACGTTTTTAAAACGTTCATATTATGGTCGGAAAATAGCCAGCACGGAACTGTTGGTACATTACAATTGAGATATCCCAATTATTACTAACATGTTAAATAATCAATATTCTAGTTTACAAAATGTAGTAACTTGCTCCTTGATATGGTAAGGAACCAATGTTGGCATGGTTATGCTAAAAACGTCACAACAACCACCGTTGTAAAAGTTCACATTCAACGTTTTATGTTTATATAATCGACAAATAACCGGCAGTGAATCGTAGGAACAAAGTAGTAATATTAACGTTTACAAGATTATCACATTAACGTTAAATAATGAATTTTCTGGGTATAGATTACTATTATTATATTGATTCAATGTTAGCATTGTTAATACTGATTGTTAAATGAGCTTGTGAACGTTACAAAAACATGCTTATTTAGAAAATGGTCAACACGAAAAATGGGCGTTCACTACCTTCAGGGATAGGTTAAACAAAGAAATCCTTCCCTCTTAAAAAAAAAGCGACAACTGAAATGATTCCGTCTCGTATATCCTCCCTATTCTCTCCCTTCCCATCTCTTCCATTCTAGTGTGTCGTCTGTTCTTCTCTGTTGATACAATGATTAGTCAGTTAGTTACTTTAAGAACATCCATGTTGCCAGGAGTGGGATTCAAACCTGGATTTTGGAAGGAAAGGAATGGCTAAAATACACCGGCCTTAGCCGCTCAACTACGAGTGATTGTTGCGGGTGAGAGTCGATTTAATATATTTAAGGTCCGTTGAATTAAGGCAGGTCATAATAAGGTTATAATGAATATTTTAAAATTAAATATTCTTTAATGTTTAGTCAACAAAGATTTGACCAACAGTGCTAACTTTTCAAAAACGCTACTTCAACGTTATAGTTCACCATCGTTTAACTATAATCTGGCCTATCTTTCACAAACCATGCTTTAACGTTCTTTAACCGGTTTTTCAACTAATCTTACCAATCTTCTCCAAATGCTGCTCTAACGTTTAATAGTAAACCTTGGGCACGTCTTTTGGTGACAGTTATTTTTATTTCTTTGTCTCTCCCGGGGCAGCCCCTTTTATTGTTTAAAGATTTAAAATAAAAAATAAATACATCTCGCTAGGCCTTCCCCAAACGGTGCTTCGACGATGTTTAGTGAACCTTGGTTCAAACAACTCAACTTTACTAGCCTTCTGCAACCAACCGTATAGATGAATCACGGTTCAACTAACCTCGCTATCCATCCCCCAAATGCTACTTTACGTTATTTAGTAAATTTCAGTTCAACCAACCTCACCCGTCTTCCGTAAACACTGTCTTGCTCTTGTTCAGTTAACCGCGGTTTAAGCTATACAACCATATATCAAATTATATCAAATCATAATCAAAGGAACCATTTTCAACGTTGATATAATGACTGTGTGCTATCCGGGTATTGCCGTCTTAATACAGTTCTTATTATTTTGTGGTGATACATGTCATCCTATAATGAGGCAAATATTACAAACAGTTGCAAATTAGGTTTACAAATCGCGCAATTTAATCGGCCATTTTGCAGCCAATTGTTTGCCCTATTGTGTTTGCCCTAAATCAGGGCGATAGACTACACGTATTCCTAAAAAGCGTACGGTCCTTAGCAAAAAGTGTTTCTTTTTTTTGTTTTGTTTTTGTTTGGGGGGTGGGGGGGGGGGGGGGGGGGGGGGGGGGGGGGGGGGCATGTATAGCTCGACGATGGAATTATTTTGTATGCCTATAACCAGTGATGAATAAAGCGATGGATTACCATAACTATGGACGACCCAGTGGGAGAAAAAAGCCAAACAAACGCCAACAAGACAAAAACATTGTAAGATGTTTTTTTAAAACTTCATTTCGTTGTTGGGAACACTGCATGTCCATAAAATGCATTAAGGTTAAATTTGCATAGTCCGCTGTGTGTATCTATAGGGCTAAGCGCCATATGCTGGAATGCAAAAGCGCTATGTTGGATCAACGTTTATACAGCACCAACATTATATTAATTGTACTATAATATACAAATTAAAAATAAAATATTGTTATGTTTATAGGTAGCTTTAGATCAATTATTTTTGGTTATGTGAACTTGTAAGATACTAAAACAAAAATGTGTTGTATGTATTTATGTTGTGTGTATGTTGCGTGTACTTATATATACATATTATTACACATTCACGTATATTATATGTATACATAAATATAATGCGCATATCAATATGCATAATTATATACACACAAGATTATATGTATCCATATACCCTGCTAGGGGACATGCCAATATTGTATTGTGTCTATAGCAGTGTTTTAGGATTGTTTTTGTATTGTTTTTATCAACTGTCTAAATTACGGGCCCTATAGTTACGTTGTGTAATCCTTTAGACCTTTACTATTCCAAATAGTCGGCCATGTCTGTTGTATTTTGCTGTTTTGTAAAAAAAAAAGAGAAAAAAAAACTGGTTGAAAACCAGAGTGTACGGGATTTATTTGTTTGCAGAACATTTCTAATATGCTGAAAGGTCGTTTGTTAGGAAGGGTGTTGCGTATTTTTGTATTCAGTAAAATAAACGAAGGCATCGAAACACACACACAAACACAACCAGGTAAATGCCGTCAATAGGGGACGGGGCATTGTCCGACCGTCTTCCCTCTTTTGTTTGTACTCTAACGTTTTCGGATGATCGCCATAGGATTTGCACACGAGTCTGAATCGGGGACCTTTGCGGAATAGGGGACCCCATTGTTCCCTTTGTCATACGTCCCCTATTTCAATCAAAAACAAACGCAATTACACCAATGCGTCCACGCCTCAAACCGAGGACCTCATATTGTCCTTTTGTTGTTTGTACTTTCGGAAGGCTTCCCGTAAGTTTTGTAAACGAATCGGAATCGGGGACCTTTTTGAAATAGGGGACCCGATTGTCCGCTATTGTTATAAGTCTCCTATTTCAATCAAAAACAAACTCACCCACAACTTAGTGTATAAGGCTGGCGTCACAAACATGGGGAATAAAATATCTCAGCTGGCGCTTAGATGCGACCCCCAAGACAACTATAATACAGTTTTACGCTGAAATAAAAACCATCACCACTTTTAGAGTAGGCCTACATTGTGATATCTTCATGTCTTTCGAGAAAAAAACCACGTGAATTCCATTATTCTTTCTTGCTCAGAATCATTTAGTTTCCAAAATGTTATTTAGAAAACTACATCTTTTGTTCTTTGCAGCTATGGTGACCAAGCCGTTGACGAAGTTCATTATTGATCATCAAAGCTTAAAGATCAAAATTGTGTCTCTCCTTTCCTCAATCACAGATCAATGAGGTCTCATTAGTAGTAATCACAAACAATCAGAACAATCTAGGCAGTAGTACCATTTTACAGTATAAGCAGGTCACATAATGTACTCGTTCTACTCTAGTCACTTCAGTTTTTTTTAAAGTGTCTACATTGTGTCTGAGACACATCATGTCAGATATAATAAAATGAGAAATGTGCCACGTTTGGGGAAATGCAGATGTTCCGGAGTTGTTTTTTTTCTGTGTTTATTTTGTGTGTTTTGTTTCGTCGAAATTCATTAGGTCTGACACCACCATGTGCATGTACATGTATTTTGACAATCACGACAAAAATAGGTTTGTAGCAGTGGTTAGAACAAAAGCTTGAACCCCAAAGGGCCCCCCCCCAAAAAAAAAAAGAGAAAAAAAAGACTAATTTATTTAGCCACACGTAGCCAGGGTTTGAATTTGAGTCTGCCTAATAATGCTGAAATATTATTTTTTTTGGTTCACCTAATAGGCCACTATACCCATCAAACTCAAACATCTTTAAAGTACCATAGTACGTTTGTGAAAAGCGTATTGAACTTTTGAGAAATTCTAAACACTTTAGAAAAAATTGTATAAAGTTTGTTGACCCATAATGCAAAGTATGCCTTCTTTTTTATCCCGTAAACCCAGGTAGGAAAAAATATACCAATATGAATTACACATTATAAAATGTAGATTGGATATAGATACAAAATGGGTAGTGGCCTATCGGGTGTACCGCCCATCAGAAGAAGGGGTAACTTCTGCGGAGTCAAATTCAGAATCTGGCCACACCCCCCAAAAGAGTATGGTTGGTTTAGGCCTGTTTCAGACGTCGCGCTTCTGACGTATTGAATACAAATGAATTAAGCGAGGTATAAGCACGGCAGTGGTTTTAAATGTCAAACTTAATTGCCAAAAAAACAGTCGAACTTAAATAATAGTGACTCCCAGACCCTCTTTTTCTTGCCGTTGAGGGGGTTATTGTGCACAGAGCCTGGTTTTCTTTACTCACACACATGTGCTGTGAGCATGCGCATTCCTAATTATGAACGCTATTTGGGACAACTTCGAACTGTATGGACACGGCAGAAGCACGACGTTTGAAACCGTGCCGTGCTTCTGTCGTACTAAATTGATTAAGAACGGCAGACAATGTCGGATCGGGTGCACAAATATAGCAAATGAGAGGGAAACATTAAAAGGAAACATAGTACTTTAATAGCAGAGTCTTGCAGATTTGAAGCCATTTGACCTGTATCACTTTTGGGTTAAAACTAATGACCGTGGAAAGAGTGCGGCCGATCAGATTAGCCACTGTTGTTAATAAGCGAGGCTTTTACCTCACAATGCCACGTTAAAAGCCTGCCGGTAATATATTACGGTAACAGAATTGTAATTGCCACGCTTATCAGCGAGACCAGTAGACTTCAACACCATGCAAAAAGTGGTCATATTTTCCGCTTAAAATAAAACAACTTCGACGGTACACATTCTTGCAGGATATGAAAAAGAAGTGGCCGGATTCGAACCACGTACGGGGGCTTCTGAACACCAATGCTTCTCTCTAAAGCTTCTCTAAAAGCTTCTCTCTTTAGTTCTTTTCTACCCACCACCAGATTTAATATTGTCGATTTAATACTGTCAGATTTAATACTGCTTGTTGCGTAATACATTCTGTGCTACCATAATATATCACTGGCACGCTTGTTACGTGGTATTTTAACGTAAAATTACTCGCTTATTAACAACTTCGGTGGGTATAGTTAATTAGCAATACTATGACATTTCAGCTTTTTCTTCTTTTTCTTCTTCTTATTATTTTGTTTACGCACAACGAGATAAAAGATCTTATGCCTATTCGTTGAAAAAACTAGAGCTGCGTCCTTCAGCCTCAGAGCTCGAGTGTCTTTCGTAGAATTCTTGCAGTTTCCGAGAAGAGCCGCCTTCTGTGGCAATCCCACCTTCACTGTCGTGCCGATCCCATCGAGATGTTTCCCCAGAGACCTGAAAATGGTACCCAGGGCCCCCACAACTGGAATGACCATCACTTTGACCTTTCACAACTTGCGGGTGACGGTTCCCACACTAAATCCTGGTGCTTTAACACCTTCTCCTGGTTTTTTTCTTGCAACCCTAGTATCGCCGGGAACTGCCACATGTATAATGTGGCACATCTTCACATTCTTATCCAGGAAAACACCCGGTCGCCTTTGTTCTACAACATGGTCAGTCTGAATGTTTAAGTCCCACAAAACCTTCACCTCTTCCGTTTCAAAAACCCTTGTTCTTGTCCATGATCCCGCGTTTTCGGAAAACATCCAGTGAATGATCCTAGCTAACTTGTCATACCTCCCTTTGTATTCCGTCTGTGCCATCTTGCTGCATTCACAAACCAAATGAAATACAGTCTCATCTTTCTGCCCACACATCCTACATATTGAAGATACATTAGCTCCCTCTATCTTCGCCTTCATCACGTTCGTCAACAGTGCCTGGTCCTGTGCAGCAGCTATCAAACCCCCGTCTCCTTCTTCAGGTCACCTATCTTTAACTATCTATTGGTCTTGTTCCCTGCAACCTCTTCTGTGTCTCTCATACATTTCCCATGAAGTACCTTTCCTTCCCAATCTCTGAGCCTTTTCCCCTTCCTTTCCCTCTTCTACGCAACGGGATCCACTTCCTTTCCCACTACGAGTTTCTTAGCCATCCTTAGCAATCCATCCTGCGCCCGAGAAACATACCTTTAAAAACCTCTCTTCTCAATGGCCACACAGTCCGTCACGCTTATCAAGCCCCGTCCTCCCTAGTCCTCGGCAAGCAGAGCCCACTGACGCTAGTTTTTGGATGCAGTATACCATGCATCGTCATCAGCTTTCTCGTCTTTCTGTCGAGAGACTCCAACTCCGCTTTAGTCTATAGTCAACAACCCCTGCGCTATACCACATCAGCGACACAGCCCATGTATTTACCGTCTGTACCATAATTACCGCCATTCAGCTTCGATTTTATACACTTCTTTACCCCTCTGATGTACTTATTACTAAGCATTTCATTCACTTCTTCGTGCATCATGCTGTCCGCCTCCAAAATACCAAGATACTTGTATCCTTCATGTTCTCCCAACGCCTCCAGCAGCAATCCATCAGAGAAAAGAATGCCATCAGAATCCACCCTCTTCCCTCTTCTCAAAGTCAAGACTGCACACTTCTCAACACCAAACTCCATTCCTTTATGTCCCCACTGTATACCCGAACCGTCTGAACCAGATAATCAATCTCCTTGTCGTTCTTGGCAAACAATCTCAGGTCGTCCATGAAGAAAAGATGATTTACTCGGCAGCCGTCTTTCTTCATCTCATACCCGGCGCTGACCTTTCGAAGAACCATAGACAAGGGCATTAGCGCCAGAACAAACAACAGTAGTGACAGAGTCCCATTGATAAATCCCTCTTCCGATCCTAATCTCACCCAGACTTTCGTTCTTAGCCGCCAAAGTTGTCCTCCAAGACCTCAAATACTGTTGTTTAGCAAATGCCGCACCCCCTCAGCAGCCCCCACTAAATTCAAACACTCCATTATTCACGAATGCGGTACCACATATTACGCCTTCTTCTAGTCAATACACGCCATCGACAAGTATTCCTCTTCTTACAATCTTTCAACACAGCCTTGTCCAACACCAGTTGGTCCTTCGTTCCCCTTGACCGTTTCTTACATCCCTTCTGCTCACCTGGAAACAAACCATTCTCCTCTAAGTGAGAGTAGAGATCCTCAGATATCAGACCAGTCAAAAGCTTGTAAACAACGGGAAGACAAGTAATAGGTATGTAATTACTTGCAACGTTTCCCGGCCTTCTTGACACTCTTCATGAGCAAAACAGTTCTCCCCTCAGTCGTTTCCCTTGGAATATTCCCACGCACAAGACACTCCTGTAAATGCCCCGCAAGTCTATACTGTTTAGACTGTATAGACATTATTCAGCCAGTATCAATGAACATGACCAACTCACATTTACATTTTTCTCAACTGCCTCTTGACTTTTTCCTTAGTGATCTCTACCTCCTCCTGCCTAGGAATACACCTCATGCAGTTCTTCTCTCACTTGTTGTAGCCACTCGGCCTGGTCGTTGTGCTGCATTGGTATATGTTCTAAATGCCACCCCAAAAGCCTTTGACTCCAGTCAGCCGCCCTCGGAACCTCCCGTCGTCGTACCTCTCAAACTTTAACGCCTTCGCCTTATAACCCGTTGCCTGGTCTCCTCCTTGACGACCGTCATTCCCTTACCCCGCACGTGGTACTTAGATACCAGTCTATCCCTCATGTCAGACTTCTTCATAGCGTTGCTATCCATCTGCTCAATTCTACTCAGATCCCTTCGGAGCTCCTTGGTCTGTCTCTCGAGTCGATGTTTCCACCAAGGTTCCCTTCCCTGTTGCCTTTGACAGCTCGCGTGTATCCCACTTCTTTCATCACAATGATAGCAAATGCATAAACGAGACTGTTAAGCTCTGATATATTATCGTCTTAATCCGATCTAGAACCTTTACAGTTCTTGTTGCATCAGTCAACCTTTTTCTTTCAACACGATGCAGTGCAGGGATGATATCTCTAACTCTTTATGGCATTACCTCGTCAATTCTCTTCCGTATTATTTCCTCCTCTTTCGTTCCGTCAAGTCTGTATCGTGTTTTGCTCCTCTTGGCATCCCTTAATTTGTTCGGTCTCCGCCTCCACGTGCATTAGCCACATCCCCGTTGCTATCTTCTAAGACACCCGTACCCGGGAGACTCTCCATCACCGCATCATCTCCCACAGATCTAACTTCGTCAATTGAAGCATGGGTCCCATCCTCTACACTTCCTAGCAAATCCCCACCCTAATCGATCCCCCTCTTGATTTCCTAAATTTTCACAGCGGTCAACCAATGATTTCTCCTGATCCTGACCGGATCTGCCAGAAGCTGTACGGTAATTTCTAAAAGACCCCTTCCCTGCCACAAGTCACAAGACCAACTACCTAGATAACACTCTGTCGCTACCTTATTCTCTACCTTACTCCACTCTCTTCTCGTTCCTGCCCTAATCCTATACGGTTATTCTGAGCAGTGCGAGTACAATCTGGAGATGCATGCCCAGGCGCACCATCCAGATCGGTTGATGGACCATGCATAAAAGACTGGCCTCACACCGTCGACTTCCTGCCGGCCGTATAAAGGCACACATTATCATCACAAGTTGGTAAATCAAACAGGGAAAACTACACGTGCACGTTGCTATCAAGATGGTCTAAAGAACGCAGACGCGGCGAGCGCGTCGGACCGCCAGCAATACACAGTAAACAATGAACGTTCAAGAACGTCAATACAATTCAAAGGTTTTTAACATTAAAATTTACAAGATCTTCAGTGACAAGTGCCAAAACAGTACCCAGTAGCGGCTATAATTTATAACCTATCACCCGTGAACTTATCTTTGCAATCTGGTCGCAATGAACAGCAAAAATATTTGCTTTAATGGAGAACCGATGTGAAGCAGTGCTATACGCGTCTGACCACCATCTACTATTCTTCCAAATTATTCTTTCAAACAGGCACTTGGGGAGACAATTAGCGTAAGTTTTTAGGTAATAAGGATCAGTGGCACTTAGGGAGACATTTCAGTGTCTCCCTAAGTGTCTATCAACCCTAAAAAAACACACGATATTTGGGAGTTATTTTTGTCCTAGAACGACAGATTAGTCTAAATAGCATACATCTCGAAGATCTTGGAGAAAAGGGTTAGGGTAAACAAGTTAGGATTGTTTTAAGTTTGTGTACATCTCTATGGGATTGTCTCCCCAAGTGCCTAATAATTTTGGAGGTATTAATTATTTGGAGTTATTAATTAGATGGGTTTGAGACTACAAACACGGTATTTTTTGCTTGGTTTTTATGGACCAGCTTTTTTGAACACAAAACTAAATACTAATCCACGAATAAATTTTTGTTAATAACAGTTTTGTTTTGAACATAGTCCCTCGAGACCTTGATTTGATCATAAACCCTAGAATTTGATTGATTCTATATGAGTGTATTCGAAACTCTGTTCTCGGGTGTCCCGCGAATGGTGTTCCCGGATTGCTGATTGCGAACACCGTGTGGAGTGCGTGTAGGCGAACATTCGAGATGGCACCCCGAAATAAAACTATATGATTGAATTGAAAAGAAAAGAAAATTAACGATTTTACAAAAAATTATTTACATCCCGGAATAGAAGTAAAAACTGACTTTTATAATCCAATTTAATAATCACGTACAATTGTATTTTTTATAATTTACACTGCTCGTGCACTAACTTGATGACTATTTCAACTTTTCATGCACAAAATTAACGCAAGTCGGATGGGCCCAAGTCCGCCATAATTGTTCTAGACGTTCTGAGCGGGGAGTTAAAATCCTGTTCGCGAACATCGTTAGCGTGTTGGTTCTCGTCATTCGGAACCCTGTTCGCGCATGTCCATTCAACACGATAACGGGGTTTTGAATGATTCTGGGGGAGTTCCTGTTCGCGAACACCGTTCGCGTGTTGGTTCTCGTCATTCGGAACCCTGTTCGCGCATGTCCATTCAACACGAGAACGGGGTTATGAATGATTCTGGGGGAGTTTCTCGAACTTGAAAATTAAATTAAAACAAAACAAAACCTGCCATGACCGGCTTTCTACATATCCTTTAGTTTCACATCTCTTTTATATCTCATGTCAGAAAATGGTTATCGTTGTGGCGGAGTGGAAATCCAATTTCTATGAAACAATTTTTAATGTTCTGCCGCTGCAAATCACCGTGACACGCGATTACTGAAAGGCAGTCTATTTGGCAAATAATGGGTATACCCTCACCATAAAACAAATTTACAAAAGCCCATCTTTCCAGGGCTCGCCTTCAGTCTAATTTCCCATTTACTTTTTATGTAAATAGAAGAAAAAAAATGAAACATTTAATTCAAGGGTAGTCGTCCAAGGACAATTTCATCAGTCGGGGACATAATTGGGTCCCGGCCGGCTGCGGGAACGCTCGGTCCCGACTGGGAGGGAAAGGAGGCTAATTTGTGGCGCAAATGGTACGCGGGGGGTCAATTAAGCAAGGTTCGCCCGGTGAAAAGCCAATTTTATGATGATTAAAAATGACGAGCGGGAGGTAGGATATAAGTGAAAGTCTGGTGCTCGCCCCCCATGTATACAGTCCGCAGACTGAACCCATCGAGTGGTCGGAACCCGACTCACACTGCACGACCCAGACGTATTTCGAGATGTTGACTTCATTGATGATGACATGCAGGTCTGCTGAGATCCGACCCTGACCTATTTATAAACCACACTGTTCTGTTTTGTCTAGCATTCACTGACAATAAATTATATCTCACAATGTAACCAAGGCCAACATATTTTATAAGTGCATGAAATTACTTTTGAGTACACGATTAAGAAAATGCTGGGCCCCAAACATAATGTTACATCTGTTTCATACCGTTTATTAAAAACTTGCAAGAATGGTGTCATTGTAATGAACCTAAATAATTGAATATTCACTTTGAACAGAACATGAACAAAATTTAAACATGAACAATTACAATTTTCATGTTTGGGTCTTGGTTTCAACAATAGCTGCTCAATCTTTTGCTTCAGTAAAATTAGGAAACGGCCGGTTAGTACATCGTGCGGCAGTGTCATGATTTTGTCGACATGGGAATGACGATAGGACTGCAATATCGATATAGTATATGTTAAGTTCCAGACCAATCATAGCTGTCCCACAAGCATTTGTATGCTTGTTTCACAGTGTATATTATAATGTGGCACATATAAAATTCTTGTGAATTCGATTTCTTTTGTATTTCACTGCAAGCAAGGGAGATATCTCGCTAGCCGCGGTTTGCTGACCAGAAGCCAATTTCATAGAGCTGCCAAGCACAAAGAATATGCTTAGCATGAAAATTTGTCCTTGGCAAAAACAAGGTTACAGACCAAATTTTTACGCGATCTTTATTGTTTTCGATTGATAATCAGCTGGATGTTTGCCTAGCATGGAAAACGAGTAGAATTTTGGCTGATAACCTGTTTGTATTGAGCAAGACTTTGTTGTGCTAAGCAAAATAATGTTTGTGCTTAGCAGCTCTATGAAATTGGCCCCTGGTTTAGGGTAAGCAACCAATCATCGGAGCATAGGCCTATGCACCAACAATAATAAATGATGCTTCAACTAAAAAAAAGTTATTATGCGGATCTCAGTAATTTGATAAATAAAAACCCATAAGATGACAAACTGGTAATTATGGTAATGCCAGGGTCGGAATTGACTGTTGAATGGATGTTATCTACAATTACGACATACCTTGTCCTTTAGCGGAAGTCATGACGCAGGGCATCGACTTAGAAACTGTGCATTAGCTTCTGTATGCTGTATGCTACTGTCTACACCAACTACCATTACACGCATTATCTTTAAATGACCTTAACTGTTTAAATTAAATCCTATGTATTAACCTATAATATCATGTACAAGTAGATATCCTATAGATTACACTAAACCTCAACCTTATATTAAATGTAATAATAAAGTGCATACAAGACTACAGAAGATGTTAAGAGCATGTGTGCTACTATAATGTGCCCTGTTCTGCATCACATAAATTAAGGCCTAGCATACTAATCATGTGGTGTCTACTAAGGCATAGAAATACAGTATTGTGACCATTCTAAAGGCACTATTTACATAGAATGTGCATGCAGCACTAGCTAGGGTTAATCCATCTACTATATATTGGGCCTGTGTGTAGAAAAAAACTTTAGGAATAAACCACTTCAAAGCATGTGGGTGCATATACAAAATAGGATTGATAACTACACTGTCATGCATGGCCAAAGAACATTGGTCGTCATAGAGTGGAAAAATGCAACTCAACCGATATCGATATTGCAGCTCTAAGTAAAACAAGGTTTGCAGAGGTGTCGCAATTGGAGGAAGTTGGCGCAGGCTACACTTTTTGCTGCATTGGCAAGTCTAAGGATAAGCCTTGTTTATTATAGTCAGGTAGGATTTTGAATGGATTTTTAGTGGTGGCAAATAGGAAAGGTCAAAATCCCAACGTTATACTGTACGAGATGCATGGTTGCTCGTTTCATGTTCGATGTTCAATATTCATGTATAACCAGATCATTCCACATTCAAAATGTTGAGAAAAAAAAATTGTGCAGAAATGTGCGATAAGATGTGCGACATCGCAGAAATCTGCGATGTGTGATGTCATTTTAGGGCCTCCATAGTTTTGAAAGTTGAAGTAGCGGTACGACGTTTTTGAAAGTTGAACCACCACGTTTGAACATTGAAGTACGACGTTATGAAAGTTAAAGTACGACGTTTTAAAAGTTAAACCACGACGTTTCTGACGGTATTTCTTTTGCTTAACGGTCTCTCGGGAGATTGGGTTGGGCCGGGATTTTGTACATGCAGTTTTTAATGTAGTTTTTAACAGTATTTGAATAATTTGTTATTGTACTTTGTATTTTTGTAATTCTTAACTAAATTTGTTCATTTTGTAAAGCGCCTTAGAACTTTTTCCCCCATGAATTCTGGCGCTATATGAATATATTTTATTGTTATCTTACACATACAATGGGCAAACCTCTGTTTCTCGATATCTCTGTATATCTGCATTTTTCTGGGACACCGGCGGTCCGACAGCCTTTATATTTGGCACAGATACCGGCAGCGATCCCGGGGCCAGTTTTTTTTTATTTCGTAATAAGGGGCGATTAAATTGCCAAAAGAATGACTCGAATAACGTTAACGTTGTATGTATACGAAGCAATATTTCGTGCAACGGTATCAATCGATTGAGGGCGCTGTTTTTTTCACGCGTAGGATCTTTGGCATTAAACTTGCAACTTGAAGTGCCTTGATAGTTGTAACCTAGTTTGCCGACGCGAAATGATATAAACACGTTTTCAAATTCCAATTACCTGCTCCCCATGTGGACTTCAGAAAAAAGAAAGGAACGCAATAAATATATCTGAACCATTCTAAAACTAGTTTACGGGGTCGTCTAATAATTCACTGTTCTTTCAGCGCCACCCGGAGACAAGTGCACTGGGCAGTACCTCCCACTTTCCCCGGTGTCTCCCTTCGGTCGCGCCGCTGCCCTTACCCCGAACCCCCGTTAAGCGCGCTATTTTGTTTTGGATTAGCCGATTTTCCGAGGGCCAGGGTGGACGGGTGCATCCCTGACCTAATTATCCCAGAGAGGAAAGAATCTCGTCAAACCGCCCGGGTGTTGACGGATGGCAGATAAATGGGAGTTTTCTGGGACCTCACGGGCGCCGAGGAGAACGATGATGGGCCTGACTATTCGATAATTACCTCTCGCTGATACCTTTCCTCCTTCGCAATCAGAACAAGTCTCATGATGAACTACATACCACTTTAAAGGTCAAGTGTAATAACTATCATAGTTTTGTCTCTTAAAGCATAAATATTATTGCGTTATACCCTTAAAATAGTCGTATGTGTGCACATAGAATATTGTTTTCAATATAGCTATCTAAAATATCGAATCAACTTTCAACACACGAAAACGCTGCAGCATCAACTACCGAAAACTTCTAGACTACACAAAGTGTTTCTTATTACAACAGTTTATCTTAGATCGGGTCACTTCGCCAATTTCAAGCAGATCAATGCAAATTATACCTAAATTGACATGTCTCTCTTTTCACACTTAACGTTCGAGATATTTTCTTAACGTTTAATAAATATTACAAAATGGCCATCATGTGAAAGGCAACCGATGCTTCAGAGTGACCAACGGCCCTTGCGATTTGCCCTCAAGCACCAAAAGATTTTGGAAGAGGTCAAGACCTACGACCAGGGAACCTTGCAAACAAAAGGACATCTTTAACTATTATATAGTTGAAGCGGTTAACAGCTGATGAACTTGCATAAACAGATTTATAATAGTATAATATATGAAACTAGTATGTATACTGAATTCGTTTGTCATCTAGTTCAACAACACCTAATGTTACCAGAGTGTGTTTTAACCCTGACATTATGAATGCTTTGTCGGGATCACGAATAGCAATCGACCTGTATAGATCTGCCTACCTCTCTGTTCCTTTGAGAACAACACTCCAATAAATGGACGCATCCGGCTTTTAACTAGCTGTTTGTCCACCTCCGTGGTTCCATTTGAGTCTCTTCCGCTGGCGGACTCGATCCGCCGCAACACCATCGACCGAAGAGGGGCAGGGCCATTGGGAGGTCCACGCCTACGGCCCTGTCGGCACGACCTCGCGAAAGAGATACCTGCATGTACTGTCATGTATCTCTTAGATGCCGGTTAGTCCGGGCTTCATGCATGGAAAACGCATACGAGGCTTCCCTTCTCTTTGGTTACCTTTACGGGCCCGCTGGACTGATCACCGGGGTCTCCATGTCATTATAACGAAACGCGATACATCTTGCTAATTCACTCGGTATCATCTAGAGACCGAGCACAATGGCCATAGAGCCAGGCCGCTATCCGGGGGACCTTTTGATCGCTTCCCCGCAACTCAAAGCCTGTTAATGGTGCAGAGCATCCCCTATTGATGAGCTATCCCCTGTACTCCCAGACCTCGTGAAAGTAAGACGACACGAGAGAGGTGGCCCACAATAGACTGCATGGCCGATCGAAGTCACTCCTTGGTCGTTGAACTCAGACTGATGATTTGGACTAGACGGTCGGGCCAACTTTCAGTATCGATCTGTGCCCCACGACGACTCAGAGCTCGCAGGAGTAAATGTATTATTTTCGAGTGTTTCCGAAGAAGAAATGTCAAGGGAATGAAGCTTTTAAACGTCACCTAATCTTCTTGCATTGCGAGTTTCACGAAGTACTGAGTTACATAAGCCTGCTTGCTTTGTACGTCAGTACTATATATCCAATAAATCACCAACTTCACCACACCAACACCCCACTTCATCGTACAACGGCTCACCCTACTGGCAGAGACTTGTCTAACCACATGTTTCAGTGCCGTATGAAAAACAAAAAATTTAAAGGGTGTAATAACACTATGTATTGTAAAAGCATAGACTCCAGATTTGCTTAATAGTTTTACTTTTCTCTGGTAACAATTATTGTTTTCGTGCAAGTTCATTCAGTGGACTCTGGAGCATGTTTTAAACATTACTGAATTGACCATCGCCGAAATTTCGAATCTTTCTGCGACGTAATTTGGGCCCAATTTTATATTTTCCAGTTATTTTAACACTTATACAATTTTTTACAACGATACTTTATTTCGCCCCTTAACATCGTAGAGCTCAATTCTCAATTTCAAACGGTTACGAATGAATTTCATTTAAAATGAAGTTATAAGTCAAATTTGTAGCTTTTCGATTCGTGCTAAAATGCGTGAAATTTTAAATATGTAAATATTGCCCAACCGAAGTAGGCAATTGTTTTTCCAAATAAATGGTTGTTTTTTGTTGATATATTTGGATATTTGTGTTTACCCCTTTATTGGTAATTTGTTGTTCACAAATTTGTTGGTTAATTAGTATAGATTTTCCTGGTCGTTTTAACATTTATGTCACACAAATTCTCTAAAACGACACTTTAATTTCGTCCCGAACATCGTCAGGTTTCATTATAATTCTGCGTTCAGTATAATTCGGCGTAGAATCGAAAAAGCAAATTCGTTTGTCATTTGTTTTAACACTTTATTCATTTAAATTAAATTAAATTTAATTTCCTAAAGTAATTAGAGTCAGAATAAACGGAACAAAATTGGACAACAGCGTAAAATTGAATTATAAAAAACGAATTAGCTTTTTCAATTCAACGCCGATTGCTACACGAGACGAATTTTACAAATTTATGACGAATCGGTATAACAAATTGAATTATACTGAACCTTAAATAAAATCTAGTGGTGGATTTTTTTAATTCGAATTGAGAATTGAGCTTGGCAATTTTTGGCAACGAAATTGAAGTACATGTACATGTATCGGTATAGGGAAATTGTGTGATTTGTGTTAAACTGAGCAAAAAAACTATATTACTCAAAAATTGCTTATGTGCAGTATCAACATTTGGTGGTTAATTATATTTTTACCAGAAATTTATTGAAATTTTCTTTCACATCGGTTGGTTGAACATTTCCTAGTAGGAATTGGTCAGATTCTGTTCCACCTCGGTTTGTTAAATTAGGTCACTGCATGCATGGCAGGTACGTATACGCATGGTGAGTCCGCGCCGCGATCATGCATTGGAAAAGTACACAGGCCGGCCAAGCAGTATACCGACTTTTGATCAGCGATCAGCTTTTGAAAGCAAGTCAATGACAGTATCTTGCAAAGTTAAAATGTGGTATTTTTTTCTTTACCAGAAAAACAAGAGTTTGAATGAAAATGAAAAAAAAAGAGCACCTGTGCATTAGTCATGAAATCGAAATTGCCTTTCATACTCGCCTGAAAACATGTTGTACCCTCGGGCTCCCGTAGGCGGACAGACCGATAAACAAAAGCCAGGAAAGCCCCGATCCACTACCAACCCCTGAAGACCGAACTCTGTAACAAAAGTGCAGCCTCGGACAGTATACCCTTGGTAATCGCCGTATAATGCAGCTCAACTCAAGATCTCATCCCCAGACAAAGGAAAGTATTAAGAGAGAAGTGACAAACGAAGAGAGCAGGAAACGCATTTGACATGCTGATGGCAGAAGCACAAACGAAATAGGAGCATCATCAGAAGCTGTAAAGCAAAGGGTAGACCTATAATGTGGTATTCGAATCTGAAAAATGAAAAACATTACAATTCAAAATCACGTAAACATCTAGAAGGACATTCTTAAGGTACAAAAATGAAGCTAAATGTCTCCATCATAATACTGATAAGGAGTACGTATTATCACGAACTTACAGCCTTATCGTCTATTCGAACCATTAAGAATGTTCCTTATGTGCAAGGTTTGTCAGTGCAAGCTGATGTGGTAAATCCCAATCGAACTGCAGTTTCTGTCTTGAGCAGCAGTGCTGCCACGTAAGAGCAAAAACCAACCAGTGTGAAAATAAGGATACATTGTAAGCAAATTCATGCATAAAACTTTATTAAAGTATTAATAGGCCTATTGTTTCATAGGCCTATTTTTTTTTGCGTGTGTGGTGTGTTCCAGGCATCCTTAGCAAGCAATAAGTGCATGTTTAAAATTAAAATTAAACTGAAAAATTAGGAAGAAAATTTTGTATACAAAAATATATATATACATTTTAAATAATAATTCAAAATACACAATTTTAAACAGTTCTCAATGAGCTAAGAAATATTTAATTTTAAATTTATTAGTTTGACTTTAAACTTTATAGGGCCTTTTCGATTCTCTGGCTTCGTCTTCGTCTTTGGCTTAAGGCGATTTTTGACTCCCAACTGCAAGATCTCCAGCCACATTTTGAAGTCTGTTGTGCTTCAGAAACATTCACTCGAGTGATGTAAACCCAAAAGTTAGACTATTTCAATTTTCTTCCATTTCTATTTGCTTCTCCGTAATTCGGAATTCGGAGGCGAAGCCAAAGCCAAAGACGAAGCAACGGTTTCGAAAAGGCCCATAGTATAAACTAACAGCGACCTGACTCGTATGGACAAAACTCCAGTCCGGCTTCCGATAAATTTGTTTTATAGCGCTCACGAGCAACATTATTTAGACCATCAGAGCGTGCAGTCATGCATAAAGGTACAGCTCATTTTCCCAGGTATCATTAAGATCGTCAATGACAGAGAACAAGAGTAGACTAAATATGGAGCCTTTCGGGACTGATGCATTGACAGTTGATCAGTTAGAAGTTTGGCCAGAGTGAACAACTTTTATAGATCCTCGAATGAAGATAGCTCTGCAGCTGGGTCAGCAACATCCCAGATACCCCCTTGCTTCTCAACTTGGCACAGAGACCATTATGACATAATTTTTTTTCAAACGCTCCTTTGATATCCACGGCAATGGCACATAGTACCTCACCATTCTTATCTAACTAGTATTCCATGTCTGAGAAAGGCTGGTAAGGAAATCAGCTGTGCTATGATCTGGTCGGAAACCAAACTGCCTGCATGAAAGAAGTTTGTTTCATACAGTAGGTTGTTTCATAGATTGTATCATAGATTGTGCTCGCAGTTTTGGCTTGCAAAGTGTGCATATTGTATTATTGGCCAGATGAGTGAATATATTGTTGAAATATATTGAAAAAGAGAACAGTTTGTTTATTTTATTAGAACTTTATATAATCCTACAATTATAAATTTACCCCCCACAAATCCATTATTCATAAAATTGCTTTTATTGTGACTATAAATGTGACTCACAATGTATTAAAATATTTATAATGTTGATAAACCACATGAAATGCTACTGGTGGTATCACTCAGAATGACTTTGGTACCGCTCAGAATGCCACTAGTGGTACCACTCGGAATGTACCTCTAGTGGTACCACTCGAAATGCCACTGGCGGTACCACCTTAAATGCCACTGGTGGTACCACTTCGACTGCCTTTGATGGTATCACTCGAAATGCCACTGGTGGTACCACACGAAATGCCACCTGCGATACCACAGGAAATATATACCTGTGGTTATACCACACAAGAGCCACTGGCGGTACCACTAAAAATGCCACTGGCTCAGGCTGTACCACTCAAAATGCCCCTGGAGGTACCACTCCAAAATGCCCCTGGCGGTACCACAGGAAATATATACCTGTAGTGATACCACAAAAGGGCCACTGGTAGTACCACTGAAAATGCCACTGGCGGTACCACTGAAAATGCCCCTGGCGGTACCACTGAAAATGCCCCTGGCGGTACCACTGAAAATGCCCCTGGCGGTACCACTAAAAATGCCACTGGTGGTACCACTGGATCGCCACCTGCGATACCACAGGAAATATATACCTGTAGTGATACCACAAAAGGGCCACTGGTAGTACCACTGGTAGTACCACTCAAAAGGGCCACTAGTAGTACCACTCAAAATGCCCCTGGCGGTACCACTCAAAATGCCCCTGGCGGTACCAATCAAAATGCCCCCGGCGGTACCACTCAAAATGCCTTTGGTGGTACCACTCGAAATGCCACTGGTAGTACCACACGGAATGCCACCTGCGATACCACAGGAAATATATACCTGTGGTGAAGGGCCACTGGCGGTACCACTCGAAATGCCACTGAAATGCCAGAATTCCACCTGAAATACCACAGGAAATATACCACTGGCAATACCATACAAGGGCTGTGGATTACACCACAGGAGAAAGACCTACCACTGGCGATACCACAGGAAATACCACTGGTGATACCACATACAAAAATTGGCCACCATTGGTGCTACCATCTAATAACTAACGGGAGTTTAGACTGATGACATTATTTCACAGAATTACTTGTGTGTATACATACAATGTAGAGCTCTGATTTATTAATTAAATCAAAGGCATGCATTTTTGTCAAAATAAAACGGGGGTATTATTCTGAAAAAGCTGCATTTCTTGATTTTCTTTTTTGGGACATCAAAATATTCACAAATTAAAGTGCGCAGTCTCTAGTGAAGATAGTATTCTACCTGATCACTCTGTGTTTGTAAACACAACAAAGACGAATTTCTAGTTACACACTGTGTTGTTCAAGGTTTGGTTTTTAGTTTAAAGTTTGGTTTTCAATGTTGAGATTTTGATTTTGGTTATTCTTTAACAAGTTCGCGCCTGATATATACGCAAAGTTTTCCCCAGATTCAAAACGCATGACGCATAAACACGCCACGAGCAAGGCCGGAAGTGTCTATCAGCAGCGAGCTAGGTCAGAAATGCGTGGATGTGCCTTCCGGTACTATCAGCCTTAACCCGCCTACGATCGAGTTTCGTTAAAAATAATCTTGTGCGTCGGCTCGGTGATGTTAAAATAATTCCGGCGCGAACTGGTTAAGGTTTATAAGTCTTGGTTTTAATTTATTTTGGTTCAAGTTTTTGGTCCTTTAATTCTATTTGGGTCTTGGTCTTGGTTTTTTGGTTCATTTTGCTTCTGTAACTGTATTCTCTTTTTAGTCTTGTGCTATTTTTTCAGATTACAACAGCATCATCCAAGTCAATCGCAAGACATCTTGTCTGAAAGAGAATCACAAATCCACACAAAAGGCACTTCTTTGCAGGGTTATAGTCGAGTCCCTGCAAGTCCGTTCAAATCAAGTCATTTTGTGAAGCCAGTCCCTCCATAAAGGCAGTCACAAGTAACTGGATGAACAATGACAAAGGAATGCTTTTGTTAAAGCTGATTTGAATAGAATTGGAACTGAAGGACTTGTGATGGACTTGCAGGGACTTGTGATGGACTTGCAGGGACTTGTGATGGATTCGACTACATCTCTGCTTCTTTGTCACTGTTCGTCCTCTGTCGTTCCTCGATACCCGACTTTTGATCTGGGGTCAGTTAATAAATTAGGGGTCCAATTTTTCTTGTCCTGGTTTTATCTAACATTTTTGTTAAGTTCAGGTCACATTCTTTTATGCCTTTCATATACAATAGTGATTACATAAAGTAAAGATGTCGTACAAAACAAACAAGTTTGGAGTCAAATTCAATGACACTTGTTTGGGGATTTACACAGGTTAGGTGTAGCCAGGACATATCACACTTTTGGACTCATATATTGGACTCACATATTTATAGACTTACCATAAATCTCTAAAGCTTGATCCTTCAATAGGTTTTGGTGAACTGTTGTTGTTCAAGTTGTTCTAATTGTCAGCAGTTCTTTGGGTGCAGACGGCACCACTGCTCGATGGCAAACTTAGTGCCTGTGCTAATCCTCTCAGTGTCTTTGCCAATAGAGGAGGCTGTTTTAAAGAGTGTGGCAGTGGGAATGTCTTGCTGGACATGCTCTTGGGTGTCGGGATGGATGACTGTAGCTCTGCAACAAAAAATAACCAACAAGTTTGTTGGAAGAAGCAGATGCCAAAGAGCTTTTTTTGGTTTTTAGGACTGATGCGACTTGGGGGAAAACAGCGAGTAATAATGCGATTATAGACAACATGATGCTGGATAAAAAAAGTTCCAAACCGCGATTTCCTTTTTGCCCAACTTGTTGGATTTGTCTCTTATTGCCTTCGATTCAAGTTGAAAACCCAACATTTTTGTGCGCACGCTGTTTTTGACATGGTTTACAAAATGTAGAGCCTGATCAGTCATGCATGAAATGCGCCAAATGGTCTCATTTTAAAACCTTAAACTGTGAATTGTTTTGTACACATTAAGTATGGTGCCACACTCTATTGTAAGCTCCACACGTCAAGTTTCATTTTTGAGACATTTGACTGAGTGTTTGTTTTGTATACACCCTGCAGGCCCGTACACAGGGGGGGTGCGACGGGTGCGTACGCACCCCCCCCCAAATTACCAAAAGGTCCACATTTTCCGGGGTAAATAATGGTATTTTGATGTAGAAATAACGGTACTGGCACACGAAAAATTTTGGTCCCATTGTTGGTCCCATCAAGTACAAATTCGCACCCCCCCATAAAAAAATCCTGCGTACGGGCCTGCCCTGTATATGCAAAAATGGTGTGGTGTGGTGCATTAGTGTGGATCACGGAATTTGGAAAATAGGAACATTGTGTGTTGGATCTACGTGTTGGATGTCCGAGTTTAAGTTGATGCCAATAAAAACAAAATCAGGTAAACAACAGTAGTAAATTAATGATAATTAGCACATTTTGAAAACGATCAAAATAACAATGACAACTAGAGATAGTCGTTGGGAACAACCACAGAGCTGTTCCGAAAATGTTTTTGATTGCCATTAGAGAAAGGTTGAAAGGTAGGATACACCATTTGCAGATATCGAAAGAAAAGTACTATCAAATTATTAAGAATTATCTTACTTCTTTGAAAGTAAATAATGATTGTAGGCATCCAGCAAAATGATTGCACTAGATATTCTGTAAAAGTTTAAAAAAGAATGATAAAAAATTGATTGTTTTCTCTAGTTTGGGTGTTTGACATGTAACGCAGCTTTCTGCTTGTTCCCACCAAAATGTTCTAACTGTACCTAGATGTAGAACGAAAAGCTATGGCAATAGCCTTCTTTGCGTCTTTTTTTCCTACTTGGATTAAGGGCTATTAAAGAAGGCAAATTTTGTATTTAAGAGTCAACAAAATGTATACAACTGTTTATAATTTCTCCAAAGTTCACCCACGGCTTTTTTTCAAAATCGGCGATTGGGAATTTTTTTAAATAATTTTAAATTTTTCGGAGCAATTACAGGATATCTAACGCAATGCTTTTGCTGGATGCCTACAATCATTATTTACTTTCAAGGATATTTCCTAATAATTTGGTTTTCGATATCTGCAAATGGTGTATCCTACCTTTAAGCCTTGGCTTTGACTTTGATCCTCAAGGCCAAGATTAATGATAATGATATTAATGCCATTGGTGGTGGTGAGGATTATGACAGTGACAATACTAATGACAATCGTAAAGAACCTTATAGACTCTGGCATGTCATCAGGTAACCTCTCTCCCTCAGTCTCGTCAGACCCCTTGGAGCCGATGGCACGGACAACATTCTCACTCAGCCAGATTGCAGCCCCAACCTCACTGACTTGGAGTCTCAGCCGCTGCTGCAATGCATGATGGTCCTCTGACACCTGAACCGTCTGGTAAATGACCACGTGGTGGCGCTTTGGCAGTCCATGAGAAAGCATGACCGGATAGGCTGACTAAAAGGGCAAATAGAAAAGTAAATAAAATAGAAAGGTCCAAATTCAAAATTCAATGTTAATTTTGTTGTTTTTACAAATGTATATGTATAAATGTATATGTATAAATGTATATACAAATGTATGTACATGTACCCTCCTACGTTAACACACTAAAACGGGCCTCACACACAACAACAGTTTTTTTACGGACGTCCACGGACGTCCATGAATGTTCTTTCTACGGCAGCCTTAACGGCAGTGTTGCAATTTTTTGCGCAAAATCTTGGAGACCCGGGATAGGATTTGTGGTTACGTTGGTAAAAAGGGTTCTTACGACTCCTTACGGCTGCGTAATGGGGACACAACGGTAGCATCACGGTTCACCTCCCGATTCCCTACGGACAATCGCGATTGCGTACCGATTGCATGCGGGTTCCTTTTGGAACCCTACGGAGGAAATACGGTGGTGTTGAGAGATCCCCCGATTCACAGCGGTTTATTACGGTTTCGGCTTCGTTGGGGATATACACGGCGGAGATACGGTGCCTCTACGTTAGCTTGAGGTTCCTTATGGTTCCCGGCCCAGAATATGAAAATGCAAACACAAATTGAAACTAGAGCTAATGTGCTTCAGGAAGCACGGATATCAGCCTAAATAGTCTTTTGTAAGGCTTGTGTGAACCGCCTCGCACTAACCACTTGGTGATGACTACCACTCCCAAATTACAAAAGCATCTAACCAAGTTTGACTGAAATCGGCTAAAGAATATAGAAGAAAATACATTTGATATGCTTCAATATAATGACATCTACTGACCATTAGTTGACCAGTGGCCAAATTAATTAGATCAAGGCTGTGGGAGAAGCATTTCCTTATTTTGACAAAAAATGACCCCTACTGACCATTAGGTGACCACTGGTCAAATTCTGTGAACAACTTTTACGAGTTAATTAGATCAAGGCTGTGGGAGAATCATTTCGTTATTTTGAAAAAAAAATTACCCCTACTGACCATTAGGTGACCAATTGCCAAATTTTGACCCCTACTGACCATTAGGTGACCATTGGCCAAATTAATTAAACCAAGACTGTGGGAGAAGAAGCATTTCGTAATTTTGAAGAAAATGACCCCTGCTGACCATTAGGTGACCACTGGCCAAATTCTGTGAACAACTTTTACGAGTTAATTAAATCAAGGCTGTGGGAGAAGCATTTTGTTATTTTGAAAGGAAAATGACCCCTACTGACCATTAGGTGACCAATGGTCAAATTCTGACCCTGCTGACCATTAGGTGACCATTGGCCAAATTATCGGTGTATACCCTATATGAGGCTTGGTCCAGAGATATAACTGACCAAGTTTGACATGAATTGGATCAAAACTTTGGGAGAAGCAGCATTTCCTAATTTTGAAGAAAATGACCCCTACTGACCATCTGGTGACCACTGGCCAAATTCTGTGAACAACTTTTATGAGGCATGGTCCAGAGATGTAACTGGCCAAGTTTGACAATAATTGGACCAAGACTGTGGAAGAAGTAGCATTTTGTACTTTTAAAGAAAATGACCACTAGTGACCACTAGGTGACGTTTGACCACACCTGCTGATCACTACAGATAGAACTCGGGTCAAGGAAGATCCTGTCCAAATTTGGTTGAAATCGGTCAAAGAATTTGGCAGATATTGAATTTGGCAGATTTTTGTGTGAGCGTTTGCCCGAAGAAAGAAAGAAAGAAAGAACTAGAGCTAATGTGCTTCAGGAAGCACGGATATCAGCCTAAATAGTCTTTTGTAAGGCTTGTGTGAACCGCCTCGCACTAACCACTTGGTGATGACTACCGTACCACTCCCAAATTGCAAAAGCACCTAACCAAGTTTGACTGAAATCGGCTAAAGAATATAGAAGAAAATACATTTGATATGCTTCAATATAATGACCTCTGCTGACCATTAGTTGACCAGTGGCCAAATTAATTAGATCAAGGCTGTGGGAGAAGCATTTCGTTATTTTGACAAATAATGACCGCTACTGACCATTAGGTGACCACTGGTCAAATTCTGTGAACAACTTTTACGAGTTAATTAGATCAAGGCTGTGGGAGAATCATTTCGTTATTCTGAAAAGAAAATTACCCCTACTGACCATTAGGTGACCAATGGCCAAATGTTGACCCCTACTGACCATTAGGTGACCATTGGCCAAATTAATTAAACCAAGACTGTGGGAGAAGAAGCATTTCGTAATTTTGAAGAAAATGACCCCTGCTGACCATTAGGTGACCATTGGCCAAATTATCGGTGTATACCCTATATGAGGCTTGGTCCAGAGATATAACTGACCAAGTTTGACATGAATTGGATCAAAACTTTGGGAGAAGCAGCATTTCCTAATTTTGAAGAAAATGACCCCTACTGACCATCTGGTGACCACTGGCCAAATTCTGTGAACAACTTTTATGAGGCATGGTCCAGAGATGTAACTGGCCAAGTTTGACAATAATTGGACCAAGACTGTGGAAGAAGTAGCATTTTGTACTTTTAAAGAAAATGACCACTAGTGACCACTAGGTGACGTTTGACCACACCTGCTGATCACTACAGATAGAACTCGGGTCAAGGAAGATCCTGTCCAAATTTGGTTGAAATCGGTCAAAAAATTTGGCAGATATTGAATTTGGCAGATTTTTTTGTGAGCGTTTGCCCGAAGAAAGAAAGAAAGAAAAAAAGAAAGAAAGAAAGAAAGAAAGAAAGAAAACGAATACAATATATCAGCCTGCTTCGCACGGCTGATATAAAGAAAGGCGACAAATACAATATATCAGCCTGCTTCGCACGGCTGATATAATAAATGTAGATACAGAGATGTTGACTCGTCAAAAGCAGCGATCAGAATGTCGTTTCAGGAATCGCAGGGTTTTTATAGTTCCACCGCAGGCACCGCAACGTCACCGTAACGGCGCCGTAAGGTATCGTAACGAATCGCAAGGACAGTTGTGGCACCACAACGCCGCCGTAAGAGATCGCAAGAAATGTAAGGAACCGCAGTGTATTCGCAAGGAACCGCAGTGTATCCGCAAGGAACCATTGAGCTTTTGTAAGGAAATCACTGTACATTCTTGTTAATACCTAACACACCGCAACGCTTCCGTAAGGAATCGTAGGGAAATGTAAGAAAACGTAAGGAAACATAAGGGACCTTATGCTTCCTTCGAGAATCGTGACGCAGCCGTAGTGTACCGGGAGAGAAAGAATTACTTCCACTTTTCCGGAATTCAAAACGAATGACGGATAAACACGCCACAAGCAAGGCCGGAAATATCTGTCATGTTTGTGAGCGAGGCCAGAAATATCAGGGTGTGCTATCCACAGATGCTGGCCTGAACCCGTCTCGGATCGAGGTTCGTTAAAAACAATCCCACACCTGGGCCCGGCTAATGTCAAAATAATCCCGCTGTAAACTGGTTAACCAGTTTGCATTGGATGCTGTGTATACGCGCAGAGTTTTCCGGAATTTAAAACGAATGACAGATAAAACAATAGGAGCAAATACAAACAAATTTGTCAGCAACTGGCTTGTAGTGAGCGAGACCTGATATATCAGGTGTGCAACCCACAGATGCCGGCCTAAACCCGTCTCGGATCGAGGATAGTGAAAAACAATCGCGACCCTGGTCCCAGTCATAATCCTGGCACGAACTGGTTAACAACAAATTGTCTTCACCTTCAAAGCAGCTTTTTGTGTACGATCAAATCATTTTTTTGTTCACTTTAAACAGAGAAAGAGATCACGAGTCATGCCTCTTCTGAACTTAAACGCCAGTGAATGCGATACAAGCCCTCTCAGAATTGAACTGGAAATTTCAATTTTCATCCGAATTGTAGTTAAACCTAAGCACCTCAATCTTAATCTTTAATGTGTACTTGCAGAGCTCAAAGGTCAAATGACATCTGATGAGCAAAGATGCATTTTAATATATAATGCCGAAGACGGTACTGCGGACCCCCTTGGACGTTATCGCCAGATCGTGTCCAGATCCTGCCAGGTCGTGTCCAGATTAATGTCCGTCGATGTCATTTTTTTATAATAATCGGTTAATCAGAAATTCAATATCGAGTATACTCGATATATCGATTATTTCCCGTGTGCAAAATGAAGCCTAAAAACAGCGCTCAATCTACTGAAGACCAACAGTTTAATACTAGGTACGTTGCATATACCGGTTTTCGGCTTGATCCTCCACGCATGTTGTCGGTCCGAACAATATCAAATTGCGCCAGCCCGCGTGTTTATGGTTTTACAACGAAGATAAGAAATGATTACGGTTGCCGCTTTCGCTTGCTAAATTGTTCCGCGGGGAGCGTCGTCCGTTATCTAGGCTTATTGAGGGCGCCCTATTATAAGGGCGCCCTCAATAAGCCCAGATAATGAACAGCTCGGTCTTGGAATCCAGACCGGCTTTCTAGGCCAATAGCAGGGTGCAGAGAACACTCCCCGCAATTCCCGACTCGTGATTGACCACCCCAAAATGTATGAGAGTTAGGTCGCGAACAACATATAGGCTGGGGCGGCATGGCCGGTTTCTTTTGAGATTTTACTGTGCAAGCGGTTGTGAACTATAGCGGCGGGCCCCGGGTGAAACACAAATAACTTCACAGCCGCAGTTGGCCGTCGAACGTATTTTATTTAATAGGCCTACTCAAATGTTTTAAGCTACGAATAAAGACGGCAGCTTTTCTAATATACTAAAGCCCTGAGATTTTCTGGATAATCTGACAATCTTTCGGTGTTTTCGATAATCATTTAGGAACATCGAAATTTAGATACATCAAAATTTTTGATATATCGAAATGTCGATATTTCGATATGAAAGTGACATCGGCGATATCGATGTCAAAATAGTATCGAGTATTTGAGTAATATCGATATATCGACGGACGTTAGTCCAGATCCTGCCAGGTCTACCTACCTCCCAGAGTGCTATTGTCCTTGTTTGCCTGCAGTCTTCAGCTTTGAGTTCCAATCCTGTTTCCTCCATTAACTCCCTTAATCCAGCCTCTGTGAGCTAAGAACACCAAAAAAAAGAAGAAATTTCATTAGGCTGGTCTCATCAGGTGGATCTGCAATATTCTTGGACTATGATGGAACTAGCCTAGGTCAAGATGACTGCTATTACCACAAATACTGTGTGCTATACACTATCTAGTTCTGTCATGTTAAACGCATGCATGGTGTGTACTACGAGAGTATGGCGTTACACCACATATAAGGAATAAAAAGAGTATTGCATACTATAGTTAGGACGTTAGGATTAATATCTCAATTATAAAAATAAGTGACTAAAGCTCATTTTGTGGCGATAGGCAACAGGTCACACACAGTGCACCCGGCTCTCTTGAGTAGTAGTGAACAAGATCAGGTTTAGACTTCATGACCAGCAAAAACATGATAAACATGGGGTATACCGTTTCATTCGGCTCAACGTGACCACCCGGAGGCACCCAAACACCAGGGAATGTATTGAGGTTGGCAGCTCGTCTCGTCAGGAGCAGCATGCAATCTGACGACCAAAAAAGGGTTGCTACTCCGACATCTATCCCACGATGCAGTGTGCTCTCTGGAATATCCGAGACTTGGTCCGGTAGTAGCTTGTGTAAAGGACAGAATGGAGGATGCTATAGAGGAATAATCAAGTCGAGAATTTTATTTATAAACAACCGGATTAACAAAATTGACCGTCCTTCATGTTGGCTCCAGATTGTTGTGTTCGAACATACCAGACATTGTCTGAACAGATTTTTCAAAATCCACTGGGTATATATCAAACGTTATTAAGGCCGTAATTAATTCCCAAACGTCAATCGGCCAGTGCTTTTTGTTAACCAGTTCGCGTCGGAGGACGTATATAAACGCAAAGTTTTCCCCAGATTCAAAATGAATGAGGCATAAACACGCCCTGAGCAAGGCCGAAAATGTCTGTCAGCAGCGAGCAAGGCCAGAAATGCGTGGGTGTGCTTCCCGGCACTATCGGCCTGAACCCGCCTCGGATAGAGTTTTGTTAAAAATAATCTTGCACCTTGGCTCGGTGATGTTAAAATAATCCCGGCGCGAACTGATTAACCCTAACTCCCTCACCATTGTTATTGAACAATACAATTCCTCCAAAATCCTCCAACTTCCTTTGTTGTGTAGGGAGTTAGGGTTAAAGAGTAATTTAAAAGGACAGAAATCTTTTTAAATGAGCACTTCGGCTGAAAGTCGCTATTCCGAACGATCGATATATACCGAACAAATTCTGTGGATCTTGTGATGTTTATTATAGCAGCGTTTTTCTGTATATTGTTGGTGTCTACGCCCGACAAGTCTGGATGTGAATAACTAATGACAATAACAAAAAGTGACTAATCCGGACTGTGGCTTTTGTTGGACTTGTGAATGACTTTTCGACTTTTGACCTACAGTACTATTATTATTATTATTTCTTTTTCGGCAATGAAACCGAGGATTCCTCAAAAGCGCCCAAGGCACTGTAGCTCGTAAGCCTGAAGAAACCCGAGTAGGAGGATGAACGGAATGCCAACCTACCTTGATGATAATGCCATCTGTTGTATTCTGGGCCTGCGACACCACCAGTTTGTTGTCTTCCAGGGAACAATTCAGACTCATTGTGTTCCCACATACTCCAAAATAATCAAGTATACACTGCAAAAACAATGAATCATATACATGTACCTTTAACTAGTTGACAAAATACTGGTTCCATTGATGACATTTGAATAATATTGTCTTTTATGCAAGTTACTACACAGCGAGTGCTAGAACATCAACAGTAAGTTCTGCAAGTTTACTTGACTGCTTTACTCATCTTCTTTTCAATATAGATTTTGTACCTCTTCACATTGACTGTATCAACTTGGTGCCGCAGAACTACATCATGTGGCAAAGCCCATAGTCAATTATATCCAAGGGCCCGTGTGGGGAAAAGATCATCTGTCTTGTTTTTAAAAGAATAACAAACCTGTGCAAAATTCGCTTTTTGTGGTAGGCCTACGGCGTCCAACGTTAATACGTCTGCACTTTTCCGCAAAAACACGAGCAGTCGACAGTGTGAAGTCGCCATTTTAAAATTTGGCCGCATTTCATTTTAACCACAATTTGGTATAAATCCGCGCAATCGTAGATTTTTTTCTTCTGCAGCGCAGACCAAAGTTAAAAACATAATGTTTTAAAACTGGAAAAATATCGATTTCTGTATTTTCATTTTCAATCATTGATGAACTCATTTCAAATTTTCAATCATTTTTAATGTTGTTTTACAACGGTTTATTTTCACTAAAGCGGAAGAACATCTGCGTACGTCCTTCGTATAGCGAGTGTAGGACTGTTGTTCATTGCCGACACTACCGGTATGTTCACGCGCATTTATGTAGTGAAATGTCAGTTTGTCAACTTCAACTGTCCTCACTTTTAATCAAAGAACATTTTGGTGACATTGTAGAGAAGGTCTGCACACATCTGATCAAGAATGGTGTCAAACCTTTGCGAGTTGCAGCTCAGGAAGCCGGACTCAAACTTGACCAGGTTAGCATAAATATCATACATTACATTGATGTACGGGTACATGGTCATGGTCATGGATGGGAATGGTTAGGAATGGCGGTGATGATTTGTACTATATCTACCGGAAAATACCGGAAAACTACCGGAAGACACCGGAAAACTACCGGAAAACACCGGAAAACTACCGGAAAACACACCGGAAAACACACTACATACCAGAAAAAACACTAAATACCGGAAAACACTTATATATACCAAAAACCCCCACTAAATTCCAGAAAACTGTACTCGAAAACACACTCAAACACTGGGAAAACTACCGGACAACACCTTCCCAAAACAGTAACTGAATACACCAGAAAACACTGAAAAACTACCAGAAAACTACCCCAAAACCTCCCCCAAAACACTCAATATTATCGGAAAACATCCCCCAAAAACACAAAATGCAAACCAAAAAACACTAAAGAACACACTAAATACATGTAGGCTTATCGAAAAACACCTAAAAAGAAAAGCACTGAACACCAAAAAACACCCCAAAACACCGGAAAACTACCCCCAAAACACTAAATATTACCGGAAAACACCAACAAACTACCAGAAAACTACCGGAAAACTACTGGAAAACACACTAAATACCGGAAAACTACTCTGAAACTACCAAAAAACCACCTAACTACCGGAAACCCCCCCCCCCCCAAATGACACTAAATCCTGGAAAACACCCCCCCAAAAAAACCCCAAAACAAACAAACACTAAATAGGCCTACCAAATGATTTTGGATTTGTTGAGTTAAATTATTTGGTGACCAACAGGTACGTAAAGCATTGTGTGTCCTCGTCCAGCACAATATTGCCTCCTTTGGCCTGCACAAGCGTGGTTTTGTGGAGTACGCAGTCAGTGTGGACCGGGCCCTGTTGTTGGTACGATACCCACGGTACATCTATTGTGCCAAAACGCTGTACGGGGATGCAGGGGAGCTGATTGTGGAGGAGATTCTACAGCATGGTCAGATGAGGATGAGCATGGTGGTGGGGAGGGTCACACAGAGGCTCTCAGAAGGTACAATATCTTAAGATATCTTATTGTTTGCATGACCCTGAGAGTACGAAGGCTGTTAACATTGGCTTTGGCTCTCCTACCGGTTGAAATCCATGTGGAGGTTGGCAGGAGATTGGCAGGATTTTGTTGGTTTACTGAAGGCATTACGTGTACTCTGCAACGATGAGATGAAGGGGTGGGGGTGAAGGTGAATGGGTGGGGGTAAAGGGGTGGGGGTGGTGGTGGATGTGAAGGTGAAGGTAAAGGTGAAGGGATGGTCAGGAGTGGAGTGGGGCGAATGATGATTCCCTTTCCCCCCATCCCCCCATCCCCCCTTCCCCCATCCCCCCATCCCCCCATCCCCCCATCCCCCCATCCCCCCATCCCCCCATCCCCCCATCCCCCCATCCCCCCATCCCCCCATCCCCCCATCCCCCCATCCCCCCATCCCCCCATCCCCCCATCCCCCCATCCCCCCATCCCCCCATCCCCCCATCCCCCCATCCCCCCATCCCCCCATCCCCCCATCCCCCCATCCCCCCCATCCCCCCATCCCCCCATCCCTATCCCCCATTCTCCCACTCCCCAACCCCAACCCCAACCCCATCCCCATCCCCAACCCCAACCCCATCCCCATCCCCAACCCCAACCCCATCCCCAACCCCATCCCCTTCCCAACCCCCATCCCCTCCCCCTCCCCATCCCCCCACCCCTTATTGTTCGCATGACCCTGAGAGTACGAAGGCTGTTAACATTGGCTTTGGCTCTCCTATACCGGTTGAAATTCATGTGGAGGTTGGCAGGAGATTGGCAGGATTTTGTTGGTTTACTGAAGGCATTACGTGTACTCTGCAACGATGGGATGAAGGGGTGGGGGTGAAGGTGAATGGGTGGGGATAAAGGGGTGGGGGTGTGGGTGGTGGTGGATGTGAAGGTGAAGGTAAAGGTGAAGGGATGGTCAGGAGTGGAGTGGGGTGAATGATGATCCCCTTTCCCCCCATCCCCCCATTCCCCCATTCCCCCAATCCCCCCATTCCCCCAATCCCCCCATTCCCCCAATCCCCCCATTCCCCCATCCCCCAATCCCCCAATCCCCCCATTCCCCCATCCCCCCATCCCCCCATCCCCCCATCCCCCCATCCCCCCATCCCCCCATCCCCCCATCCCCCCATCCCCCCATCCCCCCATCCCCCCATCCCCCCATCCCCCCATCCCCCATCCCCCCATCCCCCCATCCCCCCATCCCCCCATCCCCCCATCCCCCCATCCCCCCATCCCCCCATCCCCCCACCCTCCCACTCCCCATCCCCAACCCCAACTTCATCCCCAACCCCAACCCCAACCCCATCCCCAACCCCATCCCCTTCCCCACCCCCATCCCCCACCCCCCATCCCCCACCCCCCATCCCCCCACCCCCCATCCCCCCACCCCCCCATCCCCCCACCCCCCACCCCCCATCCCCCCACCCCCCCACCCCCACCCCCCATCCCCCCACCCCCCATCCCCCCATCCCCCCATCCCCCCATCCCCCATCCCCCCATCCCCCATCCCCCATCCCCCATCCCCCCTATCCCCCTATCCCCCCATCCCCCTATCCCCCCATCCCCCCATCCCCCCTATCCCCCCATCCCCCCATCCCCCCATCCCCCCATCCCCCCATCCCCCCATCCCCCCATCCCCCCAACCCCATTCCTCATTCCCATCCCCCATTCTCAACCCCTTTTGGCAGCAAGCCATAGCGGCGTCACCATTCTAGTTTTGTTAAAATGAAAACTCTTTAGGATGGTTAGAACTGAGCGGTGGGAAAAAAGGGTATTTTTCAAAGAGATCTTTAAAATCGGCTTATAAACATTTTGATTTAGAATTTACCTGATATATAAACCGTTGTCTATTTTGCACCAGGTGGGCAGTCAGTCACCACAGACCACGTCAAGGGTAAGATGGAGGACCTTATCAACACCCACTTCCTGCAAAGAGTGCCTGCCCCGCCACCCGACAACAACGCAGCCTTTCCTGAACTTACAATCAGCGAACGAGACCTATACAGGGTGCCTGCCAGCATTGAAATAACACGTAAGCCTTAAGCAGTGTCTTTTAACGATTCATTAACCCTATATCCTTCCCAAATTTGGCGATTTGGCATGTTTACATATTAATTACTTCCTTGGAGTTCAAATTACACAACTGAGAAAACAGGCTCGTTGATAGAACTAGAGGTCACCCTCGTTCTAAAAATATAGAAGTTTTAGGTGAAAATAGGATGTTTCGTAGCTATAATAAGTTTCGTGAAATCAATTTCAACTTATTGCATAGCTACGCATTAAAGTTATGACGCAAGTCTTGCGCCACATCCAATAAGCCATTTGCGCGTGACCCCGAGTTAAATTTAAATAATATCTGGTACACTGACTTGTTCACTCAGCTTGGCACAGTTTAACTTATTAAGGCGTAAGTTTATATGCACAGTTTCGTGAAATCGGCTGCTGGTTCATTTAATTTCTTTGTTCAAGTTTGCAAAGGGTCCACTGTGCTTTTGTCCCTAGGCAAGATACAATACTTGCTTCATCCAAATGCAAGTATTTTTTTGTTTTAAAAAACTGTTGGCTTTCTCTTTACGTTTGTCAGGAGAAGCTGGTCCTTCAAAACGAAAACGATCAACAGAAGACCTTGATCCACAGAGATCCAGCAAGAGGCTGAAGACGGACAATGAAGAGGTGCAAAAATAGCCATTGTTTAGATTCTGTTTATATTCTGATCTTAACCGCGGCCATTAATATGTGACCTGTCATCACAAAATGAGCGTAAAGTCGCACGGAGTGATTTCCCAGTACGGCCAGTCAAAGTCAAAATTTGAAGGGGTGGTCGATTTTGAGATTATATGGTTTTTTAAAGACTAAATCCCCAACAATCAATTCCCAATTTTTCAGGACGATCAGATAAAAAAAAAGTTTTTGAGACAATTTTGACAATGCCTTTCTTTGCGCATTCACACAATTTCTCGCAAGAAATGCCCGTTTTCTCAAAATCTCTGTATTAAGACTCCAGCACCCGATTTCACTAAACTTTGCGACGCGTCGCAACTCGAGTTACGAAGAGTAACGCGTCGCATCTCGCGATGCGTCGTACGATCCATTTCACTAAAGTTACGATGCGTTCAACGCGTCGCAAATACCTTGTTAACGGCAAGTAACACGTCGTAAGTTACGAAGTGTATTTGGGTCGTCGTAAAATAAGATGCGTCTTTTTATAGCCAGTTTTACGCCATAGAAATGAAACAAACGAGACTAGAATACTCAGAGAATGTGTTGTAAGTTGTAAATAAAACATTCATCGTAGTCATATAAATAAACCTTGAATAGTGCACTTGAAATTTAAAATTAGCTAGAGGTCCACAGCAAGCTTGTTTTTCGTTAAAATTGTATCGTACGTCAGCCATTTTGATTTACATTTTTGAAGCTTTGCGAGGAGAAATTCGACGACTCTTTGCTGAATACCAGACGGCTATTTACTGTGAGTTGAATAGGTACATACAACAGTCGTTGTTTTGTGCTATAAATACACCTACGACGCGTCGCACATACGATGTGTTTCGTGAAATCGATTTCACGACGCGTCGCAGCTGCGACGCGTCGTAGAGATGCGACGCGTCGCAGGGCTGCGATGCGTCGTAAGTTAAGAAGAGTTTAGTGAAATCGGGTGCAGACTAAAAAAAAAAAAAAAAAAAATATTGAGTATCAAACTTCCAAGTGATACCATTGGAAAGCTCTGTTTCCACAGAATTTAGAAATACCCATATCTCAATTTTTGATTTTGCCGACTTTACGCTCATTTTGTGATGACAGGTCACATATTGGTCCTGTCCAGTTGGCCGCTATACCCCTTCAAAATTTACACTTACCAGGGCCAAGTTGACCAGCATACCCTTTTTTAATTCTCAAATTTTATTAGGGAGTTGGCGTTAATTGAATAAGAATTGATCTAAAGCTTGCTTTACAAAAATCGTTAATTGTTATTAATTTTTTTATCGTTGGCTACGGTGCGTGAGACGTGGCAAGGAACTTTAGAAATTTACCTGCTATATCCCACTGTACGTAAAAACGTGCCGCATGCCTTTACAAATAACAAGTTTATGACTTGTGCTGTGTGTAATGCTAGCGCTACAGCCGGCCCACAGCCCACACGGTACGATCGATCGTACGTACGTGTCAATCGCAAAATGGCCAAGGGGTGTGCTTTAGTAAGAACAACTTGCCTGCATTTCCACTGTCTTAAAATGGCAAAATAATACTTGTCACAGAGTCAAATACATTCTGTTGTTTGCAAATAAGTTCAACATCTTCATATGATTTTTTTAATAATGTTAATATTTGTGACACGATCAAGCGAAATTAGTCGGATGTCGGCCCCGGTAAAAAAATGAGTTTTCATGTAGTTTTAAAGAGGGCATCTTTACGTTTAAGAAACTGAAAACCCCATGTTGATACGATGTTTTGTTGTCGAGTTATGTAAATTTGTTTAAATACCAACGAAGAACACAGTTCTGATTAAAACATTTTTGGGAATCCCTGACATCTGACTCATTCCGCTTGATCGTGTCACATTTGTGTTACCGGTAAGTTGAGGGGACTTATTCTCGACTCGCTCTGTACAACAGTGTTGGTTTCCACAAGTGTCATTTAAATGTCCAATTGCAATCACTGAACTACTGTAATATATCTATAAATAAAGGGCAGTTGTTTCTTTTTTTGTTTGTTGCAGCATGCAGCTGACGAGGGCATTCTTTGGCATTTGAACTTCAACAGGTTTCATAAGTACCTACTTGACCATGAGATAGTACAGGCCATGAGTCGTAGGATAGACTGGGTAAGTCTATGTACTGGTACAATAAAAACCATGGCGAGTAGACCTTGATTAGGAAACAATGTAAGTATCCCGCCTCCACTTTTTTCATCATATTGTATCTCAATGAAAGTCAGTCATTGCAAACATGTTGAAAATACATGAATTATTCCAGTAAGAAATGACCTTTGATATTTTCAACCTTGAGATTTTTGTTAATAACCACATTTGTACTCAATTTCATCGTGAAACTTTCACTTAAAGGTAGGATACACCATTGGTAGATGCTTGAATTATAATGAGTGGGTGGATTTGGGGGGTTGCATTTTATAGTAAATATCGTTTAACTGACCTGTCCGAAGTTTTACAATCATAGATGCCGAGAAAAGCACGAAAAACAGCATTTGTTTAAAACCGGCGTCGAGCAGTTATTCTTATGTTATTTGTGTTTGTTCGCGATCGCCGTATAGAATTATATTTTTCAGAATAATTACAGGATATCTAGCGCATTCATTTTGCTGGATGCCTAGAATCATTATTTACTTTCAGATGAGTAAAATATTCCCTAATAATTTGGTAGTAATTTTTTTAGATATCTGCAAATGGTGTATACTACCTTCAAGTGATTTTATGTTAGGGGCACTACTCCCGTTTAAACCTCGTAAATTCTCGAACCGCCGAGACTGCCATTTCGCTGCAAATTAAACTTCACTGTGTACATCATTATCTAGTATGCTGCGAACTGACTGAGATCGCCAAGGGTGGCGACAACTGTTGGCTGACGGTGCATATAGGCTGGATCTTGAGGCGAATTCACCTCCAATAAACGACCGAACACAGACAAAATAGCGGGGGATGAAAGCTTAGCTGACTCGCGTTGCGAAAATATTGGGGATAGCCCCAAACTGTTGAACTGTAGGTTCAGTTCATGAAATGTCACTACCGGAAATAAATTTAGCTCTCATATCAAGCACTCTCTTGGTCAAGGCAACATTCTACAATCGCACCACAGATGAGTCGTATACAGATCATGGGCCTGTACATATACAGATCAAGTAGTCCCACAGTCCTTAGTCCAAAATCCCAAAATCCTATTCCAAAATCCCAAAATCTCCAAATCCTACTTGAAATCACTGCCTGTCCGTATTTATAGAAGTTTCCTATTTTCTAAAAACTATTTGACTCTAAATCTCCAGAAACTTCTTACAATTACATACATGTGAGCTTCCGAAATTAAACTGAAAGATTTTCTAGAAAAGTGGTGTAAACAAGAAAGTTTAATTCATTTATAACATAGCTCCTCTTGGGGTCTAAACGGTCGCACACAGTCTTGTGTAGCAAACAATTGATGTGTTGGCGAAGTAACAAATTTGTAAAACATTAAAACCACATAAATAAAGGTTTTGTTCTGTGTGTGGTGTACATCAAACTAACGACTAGATTGTCAGGAACACCAATGCAGTATTGACTATAAACTTTCCTAAAAAAAATTGAAGGTAGGCATTGAATTAAAAACTGACTAATACTGTATCTGCCAATTGTTAATTTTGTTTGCATAAGAATGCAGCAGAGGTGGTGCGCACCATGCTGAGGATCAGCGAGTTATCCAAGGGACTTGAAGACAAGACCTCTGATCAGATCACTCTTAATGACACCATAAGAAATCTGCCTGTGGAGAACAAGATGAAGTTTGGTGTGGTGGAGCAGTACTTCAACCTGCTTTCAGACGACCAGGTAAAAGACGAGTCATGATTAGGACATGTATTGTCAGAGATCTCTCAGTACAACACTGATGATGAGTATACAGTCCTCATAAAATACATCAGTGAAGGGCAAAACCAAATTATTGAATTTAGATCACCCAACACAACACAATACATTGGTGTAAAGAGTTCTCTTTGTCGTTGTTCATTATTTGTTCTTTTTGGTTGGCTTGTGATTGGAGTTGTTATGACTTTATGAGTGACAGGTGATTAGGAGTCATGTTGGCGTAGTGGCTCTTTCCTCGTCTGTGACCCAGGTTTCGAATCCTGCCTTGGCCAGTGGGCTGAATACATAGAACTAGCAATTGCTTTTTTTAGGATTTGGCTTAACCAGTTCGAGCCAGATGACGTATATAAACGCAACGTTTTTCCCAGATTCAAAATGGATGACGCATAAACATGTCTGTCAGCAGCGAGCAAGGCCCGAAATGCGTGGGTGTGCTTCCCGGCACTATCGGCCTGAACCCGCTTCGGATCGATTTTCGTTAAAAATAATCCCTCGGCTCGGTGATGTTAAAAAAATCCCGGTGCGAACTGGTTAAATTTGTATAGGAAATTGCTAACAAGCAAAGGCTTCTTCTTTTAAGCAAAAGCAAAAGCTTGTTTCTTGCAAGCAAATGCTTTCTACAAGTAGGTTAGCAATTGCTTTAATAAGAGGCACTATAATCCCTTAAATCCCCTAAAATGTCTTGGATTGTTAGCTTATCACATTTCAAACATCTGGTTAAAAGGAAACAATCTAATGACTGACCTGGTGGTTAACATAAGACACTGTACTGGAGTAAACATACAATTGTTTTTGTTGTCGTTTTTTAATTTTTTTATGGAAGTCTTTATCTTGGGGTGATGAATAGAACTGCTGTACTTTGGATGTATCTGTTGATGTGGGTAGGTTTGTGGTAGATGTTGTGGGTGAGACTGCGGTCCTGCAGCCGATTTCACGAAACCTTATGCAATTGCGTAAGCCCCCTTGCGCCACAATTTATTGCGTAAGCTGCGCCACTTTTGTTTGCTGCGCAACATTTCGCTTACGACAGTTTCACAAAAGTTTGACAGTGCGTAAGGCCGCGGCTTATGCAACAAATTATGGCGTAGATATGGCGTAAGCGACTAAAAATGACCTATTTTACCAGCAAATCGTAGTTGACGTGGAGCCCGTCATTGCTCAACGTATTAAGATTCATGAAAGACACTCACAGTCTTATGATTGAAGTAAATGGATTTCTATTTCACCCGTGACAGAATCTTTAACGTTGCCGCACAATTTCACGAAAAGTTGGACAAAACTATTTTCAAAATGGTGGGCGTAGGTGGTACAACAACGATTTCATGAAAGAACACAAATGTACGCAAACAGTCGTCGTAAACGCTGTTTAAAATGTTGCGCAGCTACACCTAGTTTCGTGAAATGCTCCGTAAGGAAATGGCGCAGCTACGCAACATTTTTGTGAAATCGGCTGCTGCTTTCTAGACTCCTCAACATTAGGAAATTATATACTGCCTTCTTTTGTTTGTTCCATGGAGAACTGCAGGATGCTGCTATGAAGTCTTTTTTCAGGTGTTCCAAGAGAAGTTGGAGGTTATCATGCTTGTGCTGTTGGATGGCAAAGATGTTGTTTGTGCACTTTTGATTAGTCACTATATCTCCTTGACAGATTGGACCAGGTTATTGGGTTTTTCGCTTAAAAGCGAAAAACCCTTTCTTTTCGTTCTGTTTGTTTTATTTTTTCTTCTTCTTCTTCTTCTTCTTCTTGTTCTTGTGCCATAAATCGCATAGACTTTGTACACGTTTCATTCTGGCGGTCACTTTTGTCATTAAACAGACTTCAATGTCATTGAAACTTTGCACATACTCGGAACTCATACTGAGCTAGTGCCTAAAACTCGGATGTCATCATGACGTCACCACGTGACATGTGACGTCATCTTAAAGTTTTAATAATTTAATCTTTGAAAATCAATACAAAATCAACCGCGAAAGACCGAAACTAGATGTTTGTGGGAATCGATAGAATAATTAAGGGTCTTCATTTTATCTCGTGTGCGTAAAATCACGTGACCCTTCCTTCCGGTCCAAACCGGAAGTGGCTTATAATTTAAAAGTGGAAAATGATTTGAACTTACTTTCAACGATGTTAGTCTCTAGCTAGGCTGCGCTCTACAAAAAAGTGATCGGTGACATCATAAATTGTTTTAGCGCCCTCTAGCGGCAGGTTGAAAAATGTTTGAAATGAACAATCTGTTGATGTGTGTGGCGAAGTTTGTTCAAATCACTTTATAACTGATGTATATAATCAGCTTCATGATAGGAACAGGTTGACGGAAAGAAAAAAATATGACGTCACCAGACCGGAAGTTATAATGAAATTACCTCTTTTCCTTAAAAAATTCCTAAAAAATTAACCCAGACAGATATAATCTTGTTTTTTGCTCTAAAGGTTAATGTAAAAGTACTTCTCAGACTTCCCTGTGTTTTGTAGCAAAAGGCGAACTTGGACATACCCTGAGACACCCTTGAAATTTCATGTTTTTTGTCCTTGATTGCAAGGCCCCAGTATACGTGTACATTGTATTAAGCGTACTTGCACGTACGATGTCAGTACGCTCCATACATTGTACAATAGAGAAGGGAAGGCGGGACACTGGTATCCATTTGTACGGTGACATGTGAAACACGAGAGTCATCAACATAGGCCACGAGGAAGGGCGCCGCTTATGGCAGGTAGGTAAACGTGCCTTCGGCAACGCAGAACTACGCGTGAATTATACACGTACCACAGTCAGTCCGCAGCGCACGCGTTAATAAGGTCATATCCCGAACTTTATTTGCAGGGCCGGCGTTGCAAATCGGCCACGAGATTTACGCGAGTAATTGCAGGAGTTCGACCGCTTTGTTTTCACGAGCTACACGTTGCAAACGAAGCAGTGATTTTCCAAGATGGCGTGGTAAGTGGAAAGCGAACGATTTTCTGAATCGAATGATATAAAATATGACGAGATTCAGTGTGTTTTTGGCAGAATTTTGTTCACTCGAAGTTAGAGTATAATTTCAAGAAATGTTTTTGTCGTGTGTTTAGTTTCTGCGCCCTGACTGGACTAACAAATATTACCAAAAATGATCACTACACATTGATAAAAGAAGCAATGATATTTCGTTTGATATACAATTTAGCCTGTGGCGACATTTTGTTCATGTATTTTGCGACGATTTTCGTGCGCGCGATTTCAACTTTTTCGGCCATGTCTTTCGGCTTTACATACACAGAACGTGTATTTCATTATGCACACAAGCACATGTGTACATGTGCTGGATATGCACTAGATGCGATGGTGATTGCACAGTAGCCTTATTTATATGATAAAGTTAGGTTTCTTTCATGTATAAAAAGGCCTATGTTTTTGTTCAAAATTATAACAAATTGTTTAATAATAATAAATTTAGTTACTACTATTATTGTGCTAAACTTCATAGTTCCTATTTCTGTCTTCCAATATGTTTCTTATACTAGGTAGCACTCGTCCACCACCATGGCCATGCCCACCACCATGCCCACCGCAGCCATCGCAGCCATTGCCAGCATGTCGGGAGCCTCTACAGAAGGCCAAAGGCAACTCTTCTCCTTGGATATTCTCTCACAAAGTATCTCAAAGAGAACATCACTACTAAAGTTGGTTGATTTGCAGGTAGTGACTCATCGCGGTACTACATTTTCTGACCTTAGAAAGTATCTGCTTCATCAGCATGACATCTGCTCTTATTCCTCCATGGCCTGACATTGTATTTGTAATGATTCATGTTGGGACAAATGATCTAGAGTTGGGTTTCCAAAGAAGTGTTGAAAATAGTTGAAGATTTAAATGTACTGGTGGATATGCAGCACGTGCTTTGTACATGTATATTTAAAGGTTTTGTATTTTAGTGTTTTAAATAATATACATGACTTTGTGTCAGTGTTGTGCAAACGCAATGCAGTTAAAACAGATCAAAACCGAGTCTGGCCGAGTCGGGTGAGTTTGTCAAAACATCTAGGAATAATGCCCCAAACTATGCCAACAAAGTTTTGAGCTACAATGTAAATTTGACACAAACGGCATATAACTTTATTAATGCAGATTGTATTATTTCTATTATCAGTGATATAATTTATGTGCATTAACACTTATATTAGCAAAATTTATGTCTTATTTAAAATATTTTGTTTTTGCAATGTTAGAAGCGGGCATACATTGTAATTTAATATTTACAATAATTTAATGCCAAAGAAACTATGGCAAAAACATCAAGCAAAGATAAAACAAGCTTTATTTACTTTTATAATAAATCTCAATGGTTTGCACATTGAACATTATGCCAAAGATGAATAAGTTTTAACAATTTCAGGGTTTAATTTAACAATTTTATTCAAGCCATATAACATCAACAGGGTATGTTAATGTAAGCGATAAAATTCAAGTTTCAGATAAAAAGTGCAGTTTCCTTTATAAACCAACCTCACAATACAGAAACTGATATAAATTGTTGTAAACATTTGTATTTCTCAATGTTATTGTTGTCAATACATTTTAAACAACGACTTCATTTGTCGCTTGTTTTTTGTTTATTTGGCTGTATACATTGTATTATGCAGGCAATATTATTATTTTTTAATCAGTCCACTGTTAAAAAGAAAAAAACCTGAATAGCAAATAAATCCTTTTCGCTCGAGCTTACAATTAAAAAAATACACAAAAAACAACTGCGTATTGAAATGTGCATGAACTACACGTTACCACGAAGCCTTTTTCAATGAAGTCATTTTCGACCAATGAGGGCGCATGGACTATGGACTGTCATGGCGGGATGTTCCGTTTGTTAATTTATTGAGAACGTTATAATTTTCTGCGCCCTGACTGGACTAAGTTAAAATCAACCCCAAAACTACAGTTTTGTGATAGAATATGAAATTATCTTTAACATCAGTGTGAAATTGGGTTGTGGCCGCTGCCAGAAGATGGACAAAATTCGTCTTTTTTTAAAGGTCAATTTGTTGGTTCGGGAGCTTTTTTTACGTTATAAATTTTACCCTCTAAATGTCATATAAATTCCAATCTGATTTGATAATATAACAAAATGTTTCCTTATTCAAAAGAAAATATACATAATATTGACAGCCAGTGAATAAAACGGATGTTTCGGACCAAATTCCAGGCGTTGTCGCCAGCTCATTAAGTATTCAAAAACGAGGTCACGCACAAAGTGCCATGCATAAATCGCACATAAAAGAAACGGCTTTTCAGTGCGCTGCGGACTGACTGTACCATATAATAGATGTACGCGAACGTTTGCACAAGTACTTTTAACAGAAAACAAATTGGTATTCCCATCAAACTTAACCTCCGTAAATACTCTATAGTGCACTCGTGCCTTGCGGACAGGCGTCGTGATGACGTCACCGTGGGTCACGTGACGTCGTCTTAAACGTGCAATAGATTTAATGTTTGAAAATTAATAAAAAAATCAACCGCGTATGCATGATCGGAACTTGAAGTTTGTGGGAATTGATATAATATTAAATCCATGATCTTCATTTTATCTCGTGTGCGTGAAATCCCGTGACCCTTCTTTCCGGTCGAAACCGGAAGTGGCTTATAATTTAAAAGTGGACCATAATGTGAACTTATAGTTTCAACGATGTTAGTCTCTGGCTAGTAGTGCTTTTCACACAAAAATACCGGTAACGCCATAACATGTTACAGCGCCCTCTAGCGGCAGTTTGAAAACTTTTAACAATGAATAACCAGTTGATTTGTTTTGCGAAGTTTGCTCAAATCACTGTATAACTGGTTTATATAATCAACATCTTGTGAGGAACAAGTTGGCGAAGACAAACAAATATGACGTCACTAGACCGAAAGTTACAATGAAAAGACCTTTAAACCTTAAATAATTGCTAAAAAAATCAACCGCGATAGATATCAATTTATTTTTGCTTTAAATAGACAAGTTCAGACAGCTCTCGAGCTGTATGTTAATGACGTCACGATGACGTCATCAAGTATCAGATTGCAAGCAACTAATGATTTGTAGATTTAATCTTTGAAAATCAATATCAAATCAAATGTAACAGATCTGATTTAGATTTTAACGGGAATTGATAGAATAATCCAGGGTCTTCATATTCGTATTACATGCAAAATGACTTGACCCTTCCTTCCGGTCCAAACCGGAAGTGCCTTATAATTTGAAAGTTGAAAATGATATGAATTTACTTTCAACGATGATAGTCTCTAGGTAGCCTGCACTCTACAAACAAAGTTACCGGTGACGTCATAAATTGTTATAACGCCCTCTAGTGGCAGGTTGAAAAATGTTTAAAATGAATAATCAGTTCATTTTCGTGGCGAAGTTTGCTCAAATCGCTTTATAATTGGTATTTATAATCAGCATCTTGTTAGGAACAAGTTGGCGGATAAAAACAAAATAATATGACGTCACTAGACCGGAAATTACAATTAAAAGACCTTTAAACATTTCTGAAAATTAACCGCGAGAGATATAATCCAATTAATAATTTAAAATTTGCAGTTTTGAAAAAATTTAATAAAGAAATTTATTAAATGAAATCATAAATGTAATGAACAATACACACAAAAAATGCGAAAAAGCCATATGCTCTGTTCTTTGAACAGACATATCTCTAGTTTATTCTTTTATTTGTGTGCATTCTTGTTTATCTCATAGACGGGCATCGTGACCAAGGAAGGCGAGACTGGAGGTGGTCTATATACCCTCAGTATCCTTAAATGAAAGTTGACTCATCACAACTACCAATTTGATGCCTGTTTCATGTTTATTTTTACCGTTAAAGGAAACAGTTGTTGAAAAGAAACTCGCAAACCAACTTCCCCCACGCGCGCATACATAAAACACAATCTAAAACTACTCTGCGCAATACAATAACTTAAAACGGAGTCGACTAGTTGTTGGTGTATAAATCAAAAAAAGTCCTTTCAAATCAATTTTTTTTCAAAACTATAACTCTTAGCTAACATTTTTCTTTAACGAGAAGATAATGCAATGATTTCCAGACGATATACAAATAATGCACGTATTAATAAGATAAGACAACCTTCTGACCGATCTTAATTCAAGATGAGTTCAGCCACTTTGCTAAGGAAGTTAGGACGTGTTGAATACATCTTAACTTTGGTGAAATCGATCCTAGGACGAATCGCGAGTTAGGATGAGTTACTCTTCCTTAGATACGTCTTAGCATTTTAATGAAATCGGTCCCAGTAGTTGCACATTTGCTTTGGAAAGTGTGGCTGAAACATACGTGTTGAATTGAAAGCCTGGCAATAATTGTTACACCACATTATTATTCCTATTCTAAATTTGAATTGTAATAGAGCAAATTTGACCATAACCAGTAATGTTCAGATTTCCAAAAAGCCTGCAAGGTTCTGGTTGTCTCCACCATAGAGTCAGTTGTGCGAGAGAGGTTTGGCTCTAAGAGCTTCCGTATCTTCAAGACATTACTGCTCAAGAAATACCTGGAACAGAAGCAGGTCAGTTCATAAAATGTAGACAGAAAATAACGCACTACAAATTAGAACTTTGTGCCACTTTGGATGCCGAGTTGCCAACGGGGTCATACTGCCGCACATTCTCCTAGGTAGCTACATCAATGCGACAGTCTTGGAGGATTCTCTCAGTGTGTCCTTGAACCGGAGCTTACCTTGTTAATGCCCTTGCCTCTAGTTTGGGCATAATGCGTACGTCCAGGCTCATGAGCCGGTGTTTAACATAATTCTTTATTTCTTCATTAAGAACTCATATAGTCGATATTATTTTGTAAGTGTAATTTTGAGATCTGTTGGTGAATACTCGCATGTACGCTTGGTAAACAGAAACAATAATGCCTGGCACATGATTGTGAATGGACCAGTGAATATTAGGCACTCAGTCATATATATACAAGTATAGTAATGTAAATGTTGACTGTGTTGTTTACAGGTGGAGGAGTTTGCCCTCATCCCAGCCAAGGAGGCCAAAGAGCTCCTATACAAGATGTTTTCAGAGCATTTTGTCACCATGCAGGAGATTCCAAGGACCCCTGACCACGCCCCGTCTCGTACCTTCTACCTCTTCACGGTAGACGTCTGCCAAGTCACCCGCATGCTGCTGGAGCGATGCTACAAGTCATTGGCTAACCTAATCAGCAGGCGGGCATTTGAGACCAAAGAGAACAAGTAGGCAATGAGACTGATGGCTTTTTCAAATTGCTGGCTTCGTCTCCGTCTATACCCAGCACGATATGTGGCAGAGGGGTACCCCCCTCTTATCCCTATACACAGTCCACACTATTGTTACCTAACACATCCCCCCTTAAAACCTAAAAGGAATTCCTAAGATGGTCAACACAAAAGAGGGGTGGTTTTCTCTGCCACATATCGTGCTTCATATGTCTCCGTCTTTAGCTGAAGGCAATTTTAGGCTCCCAACTGCAAGAATTCTAGCCACCTTTTGGTGCCTGTTGTGCTTTAGTAACATTCAATCTCTTGATATGAACCCAAAAGTTTGAATGATTGCTTCCATTTGTATTTGCTCGTCCGTGATTCAGAGGTCGGAGGCGAAGCCAAAGGCGAAGCCAGATATTCAAAAAGGCCCTAAAAATGTCTGAATTCCTTCGGCTGTGGCTGGCGTGTATAATGATCAACTACGGTATTGTTTGACCTTGGGGTATTGCCTTGCATGGTTCCCAACTCTGACTTCAATCTCTCTTGATGCAGGCGCTTGATTGAGAAGTCCCAGCGCGTGGAGGCCATTGCTGCCTCGCTTCAGAGCCATGGCGCTGACCAATCACAGACGGCAGAGGTGGAGGACATGATCACACCCTTGGAGAAAAATCACCTGGAGAAGTACCGGAGCAAAATAGCCAAGTAAGAACACGGTGATTAAGCCCAATAGTCCCTGAAGTGCTCTAACCACTCTGCCTGCTACTCCATGTACCCTGTACCCTGTACCCAAGGTTGTAGCTAAAACATTTTGAGTGCCGGCTAATTTACCGAAAAAAATAGAGCGTAGCGAGCGAAGCTCGGCGTTCTCACAGCGTCGATGCAGTTCATCAATCATCAATACTTGATTATCATGAGATTTGTTTCTGTGAAGCAAATCTTGTGATAATCAAGGGCGCCCTCAATATTAGAAAACAATGTCAAAACACGGGTAACTATTTAAACAAAGCAGAGATGATCTTTTTACAAGTAAAATGAGAAGTTACGGATGTGCAACTATGTTTATATTTCTCTTTTCTCAACAAATCTTTATTCAAACTGAGTTTTTGGTTGCCGTTCGGAAAGGTGTTGGTTTACCTTCCCTCCATGCGAGTGCTGGCCAATGCTGGCGACATCCCTGCCTGTACAATAGCATGCTGAAACATATTAACATGGGTTGTGAACTTCATCACAAACAAAATTATGAGAGTACTTTTTAACGTAGTGCTGTTTTGTAGCTTGTCAGAAAAAAGGTTAACAAGGTTAACAAGGACTTGAACCTGATGACTGATGAAAATTTGAATTATTTCTTCTAATTGGACTGTTCTATTCATTTGCAGGTTGGAGCAGAGTGAGCTACAAGTGGACTCGACCATTTTCACGTTGAGTAACTTTTTGCGATTAGAGTCTTGCAGTTGATTGGGGGGGGGGGGGGGGGTGGTTGTGGGTACATGCACATCTGTAATGTATACATGGATCGTCTTGCCTTATTTGTTTTCTGTACTGTCAGGCTGAGCTATGTCCTGAGAACTGTTATTATTACAATTTCATTGGAGTCTACTTTTTGTTAGGTACAATTCTACAGGAATTGGGTGGAATGACCAATTTTTTTTTTAAATTTTGCCCCAAAACACACGTACATTTCAATTTTTTTAGCAAAAACATTCCCCCGAGTTGTAACAAGGTTAACTTCTATGCAGAATATTTCAGTTTGAGTGTAAACAATTGCCCTGATTGGAACTTTAAAAAAAATGTGAGCAGCAATGATGAACAATCCAACACAAATGTGGTAATTTTGCTTGAATTTGTGTTGAAAACACTATGGATAATCATTAATCGTGAACGTGAATAACAATGTTATTTGTTCAAGTGTGTAAAACCTCCACAATAAAAACATAACTTTGTTACTCTATTTAAATTAATCTATCTCCGGCTAAGAGATTAATTATTTAGTTCAGAGTTTGGTTGAAAGGTCAAAGCCTTAACCTCAGTTCAAGGTAATATACAAGATTTGCTTTTGCTGTACTTTTTATAAATGGATTGATTTGGGGTTAGTATTTTTTAGCGAATATTGTTACACTCCCCTGTTTTCAGTTCATCGGTTCTTGTAGTCAGGTTTCCTTACTATGTTTTATAGACATTATGTCAATCCTATAGCTATATGCTTCTAAGTATTATGTTGCCTATCATTAGCTGAGATTGAAACAATGACAGTAATTTGCTTACTGTTTTGCTTCTGAAAGGGATCCCGCTGCAGTATCACAATTATTTTACGATTATTTTGCAGCTAAAATTATTAATATCATATTTTCATTGCATCTATTTTGTAAAGTTTACTTTAGTAAAATCGTCTTTTGTATTTGATATTCTCTAATTGATTTTGTAATGATTGTTTGATACCGTGCCGCGTATAGCCGCTAAAAAGATTCATGCTGCGCCTCAACCATGCCAGTGCAGTGGCCTCCGGATTTCGTGCAGTACCATCGATTGCGCCAACTGCACCCAACGCTCTCTGCATGCAAGCCTTCCTCTGGTGTGTATAGGCCATTGGATTCGAGATTTAAAATAAAACCATATGCCTAATAACAAAGGTACAATAACATAGATATCCCTCACAACAGCAGTCTGTGACAATAGGGACGACAACACGTCATAGGTTTGGTATTGACGGAGCAAAAGTTAAAATAACTCTTAGTATATTGCGCGTTGAGTGGAGATGCTGACGGAATTATTATTGACGATCATCATCAAAGACTCTGGGGTTCCACCCGTCATACGGAAAAACTTTTAAGGATCGTGGATTAAATCTTCATACAGATCCTTTGGTTGAACAGCTTCATCTCCAGCCAAGTCCGGTAACAGAAGCGAGTAAAATCTTGGCAAACGGCTCTTTGTCAAGGAAAAAAATTCAACAGGGGGTAAACTTATCAATAACAGAAAATAATAAAATACAGACAGGAACATCCTAGTTATTCTAAAGAACAATGGCAACTCGGCAACATTGGATTTGAAGTTTAAAATTATACCATAACACAACGGCACGGTATAATAACATACTAATATCGCTCACAACGGCTGTCTGTGACATATTAAAGAGGGACGACAACATGTCATAGGTTTGGTATTGACGGAGCAAAATAAAAGTTAAAAGAACTCTATTCCGCGTTGAGTGGGGAAGAAGAACTGTAAAAAACGGCTGTCCTCGACCAACTATTATGAAGCACGAATGTGGCAGAGAAACTCTTTTGTGTTGGCAATTGTGTTCCCAAAATCTCAGGAATTCTTTTTAGGTTTTAAGGGCATATAAAACAAGATGATAAGAACTCCCCTTTGTTTGTGATGGTCATTGTGCTTGCGCAAATGTTGGGGTTTCTCAGAAATAATGTTAAGGTTTTTAAGGGGGGAGGGGGGAGGGGGGAGGGGGCGTTAGGTAACAATAGCATAGTGTATATGTATGGGGGACTAATGGGGTCTCATATATCGTGCTAGGTATTTGTGTATATAGAGTATTGGGATATAAGAAGGAGGGTACCAATCTGCAACATATATCGTGCTGGTTATACACGGAGCTACGTCAACCAACTTGCCAATATAGTCCGGTTTCTTATGTATTTTCGTTCAATTTTGGTGTAGATTTGCTAAAATATACATTTTTTGGAAACGTTAGGATATACTTAACATGAAAACCAATGTTTACATTTGCTCTTAAGTTCTTTATGGCGGCCATCTTTGATTTTTTTAATAGCATTTTGAAGACGTCATGATGATGTCACACATTTTTCACAATTAGGTGTTTCACGGTAATATGCGCCATCTTGTTCACGGGGCAAAATCAACACGCGTTGCTGCTAGACGTAGACGCCCGCACATTTTAGAATGAACGCATGATAACTTGGAAGCGCTAAAGTTTTCAATCGATGATGCGTCTATAAACAGTCTGTCCAGAAATAAATATGCCAAAGTTATTTTAACTCGTATCCTGAATTTATTTCATACGTATATGTAAATACGTACCAGCCGGAGAGAACGGGCTAGCTGGCTTTCACCGCGAACCTGTGCGGCGCGGCGACCACAGCACATGCTGGCCGGGAATGGCGGCCGCGTGTTTCAAAAGACATGACAGGATTATTACATTTCTGCAATGTATTAAGGGTTCACTTTTTTTTTGTATTCGCTTTGCCTGTTACGCCTTTCACTGCTATGTGCGCAGGTCTACTGCGCAGGTCTACTGCGCAGGTCTACTGCGCAGGTCTACTGCGCAGGTCTACTGCGCAGGTCTACTGCGCAGGTCTACTGCGCAGGTCTACTGCGCAGGTCTACTGCGCAGGTCTACTGCGCAGGTCTACTGCGCAGGTCTACTGCGCAGGTCTACTGCGCAGGTCTACTGCGCAGGTCTACTGCGCAGGTCTACTGCGCAGGTCTACTGCGCAGGTCTACTGCGCAGGTCTACTGCGCAGGTCTACTGCGCAGGTCTACTGCGCAGGTCTACTGCGCAGGTCTACTGCGCAGGTCTACTGCGGAAAACAGACCAAGAACCACTGCCTGATGCCGGTTACAAAGGAACGCCGTTTTTCGTGCTTTTCTCGGCATCCATGATTGTAAAACTTCGGACAGGTCAGTTAAACGGTGTTTACTATAAAATACAACCCTCAGAATCTACCCATTCATGATAATTCAAGCAATTACCAATGGTGTATACTACCTTTAAATTTGGATGATATTTGTGGTTCAAAAGTGTTCATGTTTATTGTATACGAAGGATCGAGTGTGACCATTAGAAACGGAATTTCAACGGAACGGAATTGGCCCAAAGATGTCGTAGTACATTAATACAAAACAAATAACAAAAATTGCCTCTCGACTAACTCGCTCCGTCTGACGGAGGGGTAATCCACGGACACACCAACTTTAAAGACCTGCCATGCACATATGTTTACAAAATCTGGAAATATTTGTGGTTCAAAAGTGTTCATGTGTACTGTATACAAAGGAGTGTGACCATTAGAAACGGAACGCGACGACATATATGGGGTGCGAATGCGGCTCTTGGGTGGTGGGGGGAGTGACCATTAGGAGTGTATGCGACCACCGCGCATATGCGACCACCGCGCATATGCGACCACCGCGCATATGCGACCACCGCGCATATGCGACCACCGCGCATATGCGACCACCGCGCATATGCGACCACCGCGCATATGCGACCACCGCGCATATGCGACCACCGCGCATATGCGACCACCGCGCATATGCGACCACCGCGCATATGTATGCGACCACCGCGCATATGTATGCGACCACCGCGCATATGTATGCGACCACCGCGCATATGTATGCGACCACCGCGCATATGTATGCGACCACCGCGCATATGTATGCGACCACCGCGCATATGTATGCGACCACCGCGCATATGTATGCGACCACCGCGCATATGTATGCGACCACCGCGCATATGTATGCGACCACCGCGCATATATATGCGACCACCGCGCATATATATGCGACCACCGCGCATATATATGCGACCACCGCGCATATATATGCGACCACCGCGCATATATATGCGACCACCGCGCATATATATGCGACCACCGCGCATATATATGCGACCACCGCGCATATATATGCGACCACCGCGCATATATATGCGACCACCGCGCATATATATGCGACCACCGCGCATATATATGCGACCACCGCGCATATATATGCGACCACCGCGCATATATATGCGACCACCGCGCATATATATGCGACCACCGCGCATATATATGCGACCACCGCGCATATATATGCGACCACCGCGCATATATATGCGACCACCGCGCATATATATGCGACCACCGCGCATATATATGCGACCACCGCGCATATATATGCGACCACCGCGCATATATATGCGACCACCGCGCATATATATGCGACCACCGCGCATATATATGCGACCACCGCGCATATATATGCGACCACCGCGCATATATATGCGACCACCGCGCATATATATGCGACCACCGCGCATATATATGCGACCACCGCGCATATATATGCGACCACCGCGCATATATATGCGACCACCGCGCATATATATGCGACCACCGCGCATATATATGCGACCACCGCGCATATATATGCGACCACCGCGCATATATATGCGACCACCGCGCATAATATATATGCGACCACCTCGCATAATATATATGCGACCACCGCGCATAATATATATGCGACCACCGCGCATAATATATATGCGACCACCGCGCATAATATATATGCGACCACCGCGCATAATATATATGCGACCACCGCGCATATATATGCGACCACCGCGGTAGTCTTGGTGAAAGACCTTCGCGTGTTGATTTGTCACAATTTTTCCCACGAGAGGGCGCTATCATACACGAACCGCTCTCACGACACGATCCGCTCCCGTGCGCGCGTGGAGCGGATCGTGTATGATAGCGCCCTCTCGTGGGGAAAATTGTGACAAATCAACACGCGAAGGTCTTTCACCAAGACTACCACCGCGGGCGCATATGGCGGAATGAAGACGAACCTTTGCCAGAGGTTTGGAAAACGGCCTAGTAGGGGGGCCGGTGAACCACTTTGATCAGGTTCATTCATACAGTTTAGCAATGTGCTGGAGCCGAATGATGTTAAAGCCAGGGTTTGGAAAACTGCCTTGGTGACTTTAACCGTTTTTGACACTAGAGGGCGCTATAATCTACAAGATTGATTGCAGTATCCGCGAAATGGCTTATGAAGTGGGTAAGAAATTGGTCTAAAAATACACTTTATTGTGGAGTTCAATCAGATATAAAGAGTCTATCCGGCCAACTGATATATAGCGATTTCCTCAATATGATGTTTTGTCGAAATATCCCAATCCCAATGTTTACACTACCAGTACGGTACCAATTTTGCACAGGTAAATTTTGCATGTGGAGTCCAGCTAAAGTTACATTACAAAAATACAATTTAAATTATAAAAGGTAAGGGGCGAGTCGGCCAGGGGGCAAGTTGACTGTGACATATCCATCGGGAGATTTACATTTATTATTAATATTATTTATATAAATATTATTATTTTTACGGTTACTAAAAATTTTACTAAAAATTTAAGGCACTCCTGTCACCGTGTGCCTTGATGTACTGTAGCAAATCCCAATAAGCCAATTCCGTATTTCAACTGCGCATGTGCACAACAAGATTGAACAATTTTTCTCTTGGGGTAAACACGGCAGACAAATGCACACAAGGCTATGGGGGACGGGTATCAGGTCAACTCGGACCCAAACCAACTCGGACCCATGCCAACTCGGACCCACTACCAACTCGGACCCACTACCAACTCGGACCCACTACCAACTCGGACCCACTACCAACTCGGACCCACTACCAACTCGGACCCATACCAACTCGGACCCACTACCAACTCGGACCCATGCCAGCTCGGACCCACTACCAACTCGGACCCAAAACCAACTCGGACCCACTACCAACTCGGACCCAACCACTACCAACTCGGACCCAACTAAAAACAAAATTGGTGCCCCGAACTCTTTTGACCTTTGTAGTAAATTATTACCTTTTTCTTATTCATTCTGTAGTTTGTGTGTGTACCAAACAAACAAATTGAATTTAACGAATGTCACAAAAATATTTACGCAATTCGCAAAATGAACTTACATTAAATTCAACACGCGTTATTTTAGGCAACTGAAAACTTTAGCTGCATTGTAAAAGGTATCAATTTAAGTTTTCAAAAAAAGCCCTACATGATCTGTCAATCATTCCAACTCCTTCATATGTGCTAGACACCAACGCCGAGGGATAAATAAAACAAGCCATAATTCTCCCTGAAGAAGGTGCATTCGCACCGAAAGCTCGGTTTTATTTCCGGTGAGCACTGTTATATTTATATTTTCACATTTTCTATGCTCTTCAGTGCTACGCAGCATCCCAATTTAAAAAAAATATATAATATATATCATATATATCGTCATGGCCGAGGTTCGTTGCTTTTTAGGTCAAGCAGTTTTATTCACCGACTGTGCTTATACCGAATGCCGTAGGCGTATGCCTCTAGCAATGCAAAGAACACAATAAATATGGTGATTTATCTTACAACTTTGTTTCAAACTTACAATTTCAAACTGGTAACAAACCCAAATTAGGTGTTTTTAAGTTAGCAATTTACTGGGTTGTGTATTTTTAATAATCTTTCTTAATATTAAAAAAATATATGAAATATTTAATCTGTAGAGAAGACGTTAAGTTTCCCCAAATGGATCAGATTGCACCCAAGAGCATAATAGGACCCAAAGCATCCCTTGAGCGCGCCCCGGACCCAACGCCAAAATAGCTTGCGCTTTGCGCTCGCCATCATTGTCTTTAAAATCCCAGCACCCGTGAAAAAATGTGTTTTAGCGGGCCTGTCAAAGTGTCTGATAAAATAAGTCTCAATTAGAGTTACTAATCCGACTCCGGAAGATGCAGTCATGACGGACACTTGGTATACTGCTAGACACGTCACCGCAATCTGAAATTCTGAATTGAATGGCACACATTCAAAACAAAACAAAACTTACACCAACGCCAAGGGATTAGTCTTTGCCGTAAAACCAACGTGCGGTCCACGGTGCAGTACACACAAACGCGGGAAGTTAAAGTCATTCGGCATCCCTTGATCAGTTCATTGAAGTCAGTCAAAAAGATCAAGGCCGCACCGGTCAAAGTGCCGAATAAAATAAGTCTCAATTAGAGTTACTAATACAGTCCGTGCGGTCGAACAACGACGTGGAGGGATGGCATCGAGCCCTAAACTCTGCAGCTCAGAAGGGGACGCTGTAGCCTTGGTCAAGGCGAGTTCGTCGTTATCCGTCCGTCGTTATCCGTCCAGAAATACACTGTGCGTGCGCCCCGCATATATGCTGCCAGCTTACGTATGGAGCAGAATCAGTGTCAAAAAGATCGGACGTGTTTTTACAACTCGGATGCTTTCCTAATTCGGATGTATTCCTAATTCGGATGCTTTTTGCAAACTCGGATGCTTTTTTAATTCGGATGAATTCGTAATTCGGATGCTTTTTGTAAACTCGGATGCTTTTTTAATTCGGATGAATTCGCAAATCGGATGAATTCGTAATTCGGATGCTTTTTGTAAACTCGGATGCTTTTTTAATTCGGATGTTTTTTTAATTCGGATGCTTTTCTAGTTCGGATGCTTTTTTAATTCGAATGCTTTTCTAGCTCGGATGCTTTTTATAAACTCGGATGCTTTTTTAATTCGGATGCTTTTCTAGTTTGAATGCTTTTTGTAAACTCGGATGCTTTTTGCAAACCGAACATATTGCAAATCGGATGCTTTCCCAATCCGGCACTAGGGTGGCCCTGAAAGGACATCACACATCGCAGATTCTGCGATTTCGCGCATTCTGCGCGAATTTGAACGATGACAAACATGTTATCGTATATATCTAAGCATATATCTGAGATGTGGAAGATTTTATTGTAGATTTCTGCACAGATTTATGTGATAATGAATATTTTCTGGGCAGATTTTTGAAAAGTCGCATATTTTTATTTTAGATTTCAAGTTCTGCGCAGATTTCTTAGTACGCAAATTTGTGCGATGTCGCACGGATGGGCACTACATGTACATTTTCATTGCACATTTAATTATGCGCAGCTATATATGTCGCACTCACGTACAGCAGATTTATATGCAGATTTATGTGCACATTTCTGCCGCGATGTCAGCACATACGACGTTTTGAAAGTTGAACCACGACGTTTTGAATGTTATGATGTTCTAAAACGGACAGGCAACGTCGTGGTTCAACTTTCAAAACGTCGTACTTCAACTTCCAATTAACGTCCAACTTTCGCGCGCTTTTACCTCCCCAGGTAGCCGCGTATTCGGCCGGTTCTCTCCGCGCGGATTCAGTTCGCATTCACCAAAAGGCGACAAATATTTAATACATGCTGCAAAAGGTGATGCATTTTCTAAAAAGTTTTTTGTCAATTTATTTAAAGAATTTTTCGAAATAAACCGTAAATATAACAATACTTTTTCAAACCCTTGTAGATCATACAGCATATTAGCCACACTTGTTCCTGTAATTGTAAAACCTTTCCTGTAATTTTGATGAAAAATTACAGTTAAATTAGCTGCTTAATGGAAGTAATTCTACTTCGAGTTATTTGTCAAACCTTTTATAGAAATTTCAAACAATACGGCAACAGTGTGGTTTTACAAATTCAAGACCTGCTTTTATCATTGCTGTACTTTTTTTCTTTTGCCACATGAATTGCAATTGTACATTTCTGTAAAGCACACCTGCAAGGACTATCTTTCCGTGCCCCACTCTTTCTATCTGGCAAGTGTTCTTTCAAGCACGAGTGGCAGTATGGAGTTTCCAAGATTCTTTTATATGCTAATTTTGACATATAACCGTTGTTCTTTGTTTACATTTTATGTAGTTTTGATAATATCTGCTTATTTGCACTCGACCTTAGAAACTTACATTTGACCCAAGTGTGCTATATATCGCAAAGAATTATGGGGCGATATTAGGTGGAAATAAAAAAGAAATTATGGACACGGTCTGAAACCGTATTTTACCTAACGTTCTAAGCTGACAAACTACTAGGATCCATCTAATGATGCAGAACTTTATAGTTGAAGGGCTGTTGTGTTATTAAATAAAGTAACAGTTATCATTCTCATAAAATCTGGCGTGGTGAAATTAATTGTTGAAATTGTTGATTGACGAAACTGATTCACCGAGAACATTGCAAATAAGCCCGAGTGCGAGTGCACTAATTACTGTTCGGCTGAAGCCTATACCAAAATTAAGTGTGCCCAGAAACATGATCTCGTAGATCATGAAATACAAATATGAGGTTTGAATAACATGTGATGTACACTTTGTTTTAAAGAGGCAGATATACTCGCAGCCGAAAAACGCATTACAATGCTGCATTGAAAAGGGGATTTATTAAACGGGCTAATTAGGCACTAATTAGTGTTCGGCTGAAGCCTATACCCACATGCCCAGTAACATTATCTTGTAGATTATGAAATAAAAGTATGAGTTTTTGGTAACATGTGAGGTATATTTTGTTTTAAATGTTTCATTCTCATTTCCAAATCTATAAAAATAACTCGAAGTAGGATTACTTAGTTCATTAGGCAGCTAGTTTAACTGTAATTTTTCATCAAAATTACAGGAAAGGTTAAACAAGACTAATATGCTGTATGATCTACAAGGGTTTGAAAAAGTATTGTTATATTTACGGTTTATTTCGAAAAATTATTTAAATAAATTGACAAAAAACCTTTTAGAAAATGCATCACCTTTTGCAGCATGTATTAAATATTTGTCGCCTTTTGGTGAATGCGGACTGAATCCGCGCGGAGAGAACCGGCCGAATACGCGGCTACCTTGGTAGGTAAAAGCGCGCGAAAGTTGGACGTTAATTGGAAGTTGAAGTACGACGTTTTGAGAGTTGAACCACGACGTTGCCTGTCCGTTTTAGAACATCATAACATTCAAAACGTCGTGGTTCAACTTTCAAAACGTCGTATGTGCTGACATCGCGGCAGAAATGTGCACATAAATCTGCATATAAATCTGCTGTACGTGAGTGCGACATATATAGCTGCGCATAATTAAATGTGCAATGAAAATGTACATGTAGTGCCCATCCGTGCGACATCGCACAAATTTGCGTACTAAGAAATCTGCGCAGAACTTGAAATCTAAATTAAAAATATGCGACTTTTCAAAAATCTGCCCAGAAAATATTCATTATCACATAAATCTGTGCAGAAATCTACAATAAAATCTTCCACATCTCAGATATATGCTTAGATATATACGATAACATGTTTGTCATCGTTCAAATTCGCGCAGAATGCGCGAAATCACAGAATCTGCGATGTGTGATGTCCTTTCAGGGCCACCCTAGTGCCGGATTGGGAAAGCATCCGATTTGCGAATATGTTCGGTTTGCAAAAAGCATCCGAGTTTACAAAAAGCATTCAAACTAGAAAAGCATCCGAATTAAAAAAGCATCCGAGTTTATAAAAAGCATCCGAGCTAGAAAAGCATTCGAATTAAAAAAGCATCCGAACTAGAAAAGCATCCGAATTGAAAAAACATCCGAATTGAAAAAGCTTCCGAGTTTACAAAAAGCATCCGAATTACGAATTCATCCGAATTGCGAATTCATCCGAATTAAAAAAGCATCCGAGTTTACAAAAAGCATCCGAATTACGAATTCATCCGAATTAAAAAAGCATCCGAGTTTGCAAAAAGCATCCGAATTAGGAATACATCCGAATTAGGAAAGCATCCGAGTTGTAAAAACACGTCCGATCTTTTTGACACTGATTCTGCTCCATACTTGCGCCCCATGCAAAGATACAGCGCGAACAGCGACCTCATACGGCCACTATTTATGCAAATCTACTGAGGCTATTTTTTCGCCTTGGATCATTGGGTTTTTGAAATCTTATGTTTTTCCTATATTTTGCGCCACATTTGTGGCGCATGACCTCGTATGCGAATACAGATAAGTATAGGCGGGGCTAAGATGTGAAGTGTCCAATCACAACGCGGTTGAAACCCGACGTCATCAAATTTGATGCAGCATGACATTTAAGACAAAATGGCAGATATTCAGCGTCGTCTTTCGTCCGAAGATCTGTCGTGTTGTTTGAATTTTGCAGCGCAAATATTATCCCTCGAAGATTTTAGACCCGAGCAGCGAAAGGCCATTAGAATCCTTTCTTCGTGGTCTTTGTGAATTTGCCGACAGGTTATGGGAAATCCGTCATTTTTCAGGCAGCCTGAGCCCCATTTTGCTCGGAGCTCGCACGTACGGCCAGGTACTCAGCGTCAGTTTTCAGCGTGTTCGGTCAGTTTTTTATCGCCGCATAATCGGCATTAACCCAGGCATGCTGGTCTGTGCGTTATCGCCACATTGTATGGTCCAAGCATGGTCCAACGCTGTGGGGAGGGGGCATGTTTACGGCTGCAGAACCAACCTTCAAAGTGATCGCAATATCGTAATTTAAACAGGGACAAGTGTCTTATATCCCCAATAACTCCTCAGATTATTTTCTTGGCAAAATTCAGCCGGCAAGGCATTTAATTATCATAGTTCGCGTTTTACCGAGCCACGGTTTTCAGATCAGCTGGATTAGATGTGTGCGACATAATGTAGGGCCGAGTTCGACACGTTTCAATAGAGTTGCGGCCTTCTCCAGTCACCGCGGTTGAAAACTCAAAACTAAGCAGCTAAACACAACTAGTTTTGACCATAACAATGTCAAGAAAATACCCAGCAAAACGAGCGAAAATAACTGCGACCCTCACCAATCAAGCAATTAAGACAGTTCAAATCTTCATGTGTAATTCCTACAAGCCTTCGTAAAAATCACTCAACTTTCTCCGATACTATATGTCAACGATGGCGGTGTTCGTAAACACTTGCGAGCTAGCTATGACCTTTCACCGCTAGCTCAAATTATGCAGTTTCTACGCAACGAACGACCAATAAGAAAACGACTATAAAGGTCAGCTTAATCTATTAGCATAATGAGCACCGCCCCCAAAACCTAATGATCCAAGGCGTTCGAGTATCCTCAGTTAGTTTGCATATAATAGTGGCCGCGCGAGGTCGTAGTTTGAGCTCCGATTACCGCTGCGCTGTACGTACGGACGGTAACGATGAACGCCTTGACCAAGGCTAGGGACGCTGCCGATGTATAAGTTAATCGGGCTTCTCAGCGAGCAGGCCAAACTCGTGATTCAAGTTCGCCTGGTGAACGAGAAGAGGCTGTGCCGTTACCAACGGCGCAAGTACAAGAACGTACATGGGCGCCTCTTCCAGCTGTGGGACGAGTTTGATGCAGGCAACAAAACTCCAAAACAACTCCTGCATGCATGCGCACACCTTTACGGCGCTGTGTGAAAGTGGCGCTTCCCCATCCAGAGACATAGTGATTTGTTTTAATTACTAATTGTTTAATTATGTATGGGCTGATTAAGTTTACATGATTATTTACAATTTTAGTTTTTTACATGTACATGTGTTAATATAAGTTTTGATTTGTCTATTTAATACATTTTAAGGATACTTGTAAGTTTGTAGGTACTTATTAAGTTTAACCAATTATTTAAAATTTTATTTTTTTACATACACATGTACAAGTTTTAGAATAAGTTTTGATTTGTCTAATTAATTTTAAAGATATACTTGTAAGTTGGTAATTTGTTTTAATTACTAATTGTTCTATTATGTAGGTACTTATTAAGTTTACGCAATTATTTACAATTTTAGTTTTTTACATGTACATGTTTTAGAATAAGTTTTGATTTGTCTAATTAATTTTAAGGAAACTTGTAAGTTGGTAATTTGATTTAATTACTAATTGTTCTATTATGTAGGTGTTTACGTAGTTTTTTACATGTACATGTAATATAAGTTTTGATTTGTATATTTAATTAATTTTGAGGATAATTTTGTTCATAGTTATACATTGTAATTAAATTTTTATATTAAAATATACGTGCTATAGTTTTATTATCATTATGTATACAGTTTGGATTATCAGGAATAAAATTGTTGTTATATTTAAGAAAATGGTGTGACCGATGCAATTATTTAATAATAATGATAATATATTTTTTAAATGCATATTGTATTGCACTTTAGGTAAAATAACTCAAATTGCCCTACAATAGAATTAAATCTGGGCAATAAAATACTTTAAAATAATACCAAGTAACCTAAAGTGCTATCTACAGAGAACAAGACAAATGCTTATATACGTAGGCATAAAACAAAAATTTTAAAAGCAAGTTAAAACGACAGAGGAAAACAAAATGAAAACGTGATGTGAAAACAATTTAAATTTTAAATTGTTAATAGGGTCCATTAATAGTACAAGCATTCACCTTTTGGTACAATAATTCCAACAATGCGCCAGACAAATTACATTTCTAATCAATGTCTTTTTAATGAACAAACAAATAATTTACCAAACGTCAAATGGAATGATGGGTCCGAGTTGGTAGTGTTTGGGTCCGAGTTGGTAGTGGGTCCGAGTTGGTTTTGGGTCCGAGTTGGTAGTGGGTCCGAGTTGGCATGGGTCCGAGTTGGTAGTGGGTCCGAGTTGGTAGTGGGTCCGAGTTGGTAGTGGGTCTGAGTTGGCATGGGTCCGAGTTGGCTTGGGTCCGAGTTGGTTTGGGTCCGAGTTGGATCGAAACCGGGGGACGTGGTAACCGAATCCGCATTTTGTGAAATCGAAAAGACGATGGGAACTTTGTTCGAACAAAAGTTTGGCCACACAAAACACCTGAAAACACCAAAACGTAAACAAAAAATGTTACTTAGTAACTATAGAACACAACGATCTCTTTAAATTTGCTGGTACCTGCTATGCTTTTGCACGCAATCGCTGAAATGTTTATCTCAAAAGAAAAAATCGTCAAATCTTCATGTGCACATGCGCAGTGGGAATATCGAACTGGCTTATTCAGGACCCCATAACTCAAAGGGATTTGAATTGGGCTTTTTAATTTTGGCTAGTACTACTTGTACATGTAGTAGAATGATTTTACAAAAAAAAGGCATGATGCCATGACAGCATATGATTATGATATATACAGCATTATGCTGTATGCTCTCTCTAGTTATACTAGTCTTAAACCTTTGGAGAGGATATATCTCTCTCTAGGTCGTCCTCGGACAATCCTACTAGCGGCGCTTCCAGTTTCAGTCATCTCAGTCCTCCATGCATCTGGCTATAGTTCGCCAGTACTTTGCACTCCCGCATCAGTACGTCCACGTACGTTGATGGGGTAGCTAATATATTTGAGCTATCGTGTATGCTTGGAATGTCCTCGGAATTTCACAGGTCTTTTTGAGCTTTGCGACAAGACTGGGTTTGGAACAGATCACTTGTACAATCGAGGGCGCCCTCAATAAGTCCGTTTATTGATGGATGATGGATCTCCATAGATGGACTCTGGGAACCAAATGAAAAACTCAGTCTTGAAGCAAGACTATGTGAAGATAAAAATATGTAACTAACTAATTAAGTTTGACAATATTTGGACTAAGACTGAAAAAAAAAAAATTGTAGTAGTTTTTAGGGAAAAACCACTAGTGACCACTGGGTGACCTTTGATAGTCACTTGAGATAGGACTTAGGCCAAGGAAGATGCTGTTCAAATTTGGCTAAAATCGGCCAAGGAATTCAGCAGTTATTGCATTTTTGGTGAGCGTTGGCCAAAAGTAACTTTAAATAGTAAGAGAAAAATTTAAATAATAAAAGAAATCTTTAAAACGTAATTATTGGTACTGAACCTAACAGTACTAAACCTGCAAAACTAAAAGTTTGATTTGACTTGGTACAGATGGGTCTATCAATTGTTCAATTTTCTGGATCAGGGCTGTGATGACCGGCTATTGGTTCAGTGTGTTGGATGGAGTGTGTTTGTTTGTTTGTTTGTTTGAGTGATGACACACAGGGTGTACACACCCATCAACACTTACAGTTGACCAGGCACTGTGCCCTGACCAGCCTAAGCTAAGCTCACTCACGAATAAATACCTGTTCATTCTCCTAAACTCCAAAATTTGTTCAAGTCTTGTGCCTTTCTGCCCTGAACCTTACATAATTCAACAGGGTCTCCCTTGGCCTTTTGTACTGAGTGGAACAAAGTCCAACAACAAGTTGCTAATGCTTGGTACCAAACCTAGCAAAACCTGCAGTTGGAGTTTGATAGGCTAAAGCCGTGTTCCCATTGGACTTTTTCTTCCGCGGCCACGCGGAAACTTACCGCGGCATTAAAAATAAAATCTGCCATGTTTCTAACTAGTCAAGTAGCGAAACTGCAGCAACTGGACGAGATTGAAAAAAGCGCTGACCGTATTGCATCCTACACACGCTGCGTACGGTACGATGATATACCACACCACCAAACGAGACAGGGAACCATACTACCATTTTCGCGCGAGTTCTGTGTATAGTTGTGACGTATACAGGAAGTGTTGTTGTTTGCATAGCGTTTTACAGCGTGGTCGCGGTAGGTTTACAGCGCGGAGCGTTCCCATTGGACTTTTTAGCGGCCCTGATAATTTACCGTGGCTGCGCGGAAGTCTCCCGCGACCTCTTTCGACCTGTTTATTTTACATCACGGTCGCGGTAAATAGACCGCGAGGTCAGTTTACCGTGCGTCCCCATTGGATTTAATTTTGTCATTCTAAAGAAAAGTCGCGGTACTCTAACAAAATTAAGTCCAATGGGTACATGCCTTTAGAGTAGATAGGGTTAAAGGAGTAACACCGAAAATTGCAACCCTGGACCTGATATACATCAACACGAGTGACGTGTATTACGAACCCAAAATTTAACTCAAAGAAAAACAGACTCAAGACCTAATTGTTTTCCTTGATGTAAGCAAGATGTTGCATTAACAGTGCTCTTACTGGGGCCAATTTCATAGAGCTGTTAAGCAGAAAAATTTGCTTAGCATGAACATTCTTCCTAGTCAAAAACAGGGTTACAAACTAAATTTTTAGGCAACATATGTATTGTTTCTGACTTTTTTTCAGTTGGTTTTTGCTTAGCATGAAATGCACATAGAGTTTTGGCTGGAAACCCGTTATTTATGAGTAAGACTTTTTGGTGCTAAGCAAATTTTTGTGCTTAACAGCTCTATGAAATTGGCCCCAGATCATTCCTTGTTTCAGCACACTGTATACTTGTTATGTCCCAATTGTCTTCATTATACATGTACACATACACTGTAGACTCAATTGGTAAGTCTCATACAGGCTTAACAAGTAGGTCATGTTTTATTCCCTGCCTCCGACAACATTGATTTTTGGATTCAGGACATCAATCAGAGTAGGAACACACACATTGTTTTGGTAAAACGATTGTCTATTTTTGAGCATTTTTTGGGTCACGTAACATGGCCTAGAAAGAAGTAACATTTTTCAAAACCGTTTGGACAGGAAAGTGTTTTCAGGTGTCTTGTGTGTCCAAACTAACTCTTTTTGATTGCACAGAATGTAAATTGGGTTTACAAGCAACGTCCCCACAGCCTCGTGTGCATATATATTCTCAAATTTGTATTCTTGTGGAGACAGAACTCTTTGTTCTCATGAACAAAAATTCTCTTAACATCAAGGACTATTTTTAAAAGTGGTCTTACATGTATTTACCCTAGATTTACTTTCTTGGGCTATAACCTACCCAAACCCATTCTCCACAAGAGCTCAAAGATAATTTTGCGACCAATTGTGGAATATTCAAATTTTTTGAGTAAAACTCAAAAAATATATTTCTGGAAACCCTGTGGAGACCTATTCATTTATAGAAATTACCCAGCGGGAATTTTTTCACTCCCATTGTCCCATTGTGCTCAGGTCGCCACAGTGTACCGAATTTTGAATCACTTATCTACCTGTACCGTATTTTTTTTAAAGAAAGAAAATGGTAGAATCTTGTGCAAATGTACAGTAGGAATACCAAACTCTGGCATTCCACCCTTCTATAAAAACACCTCAAGTTCATGGCCAACAAAATTATAAAAATAATAGAAAATATTTTTGACCGATTTGCTGCTCTGCACTTAGATTGCCCCCAATAAACATAAACAATAAACTTACATTAATGGACTGTTTTTCTCGATCATCCTCATCCGTACTATAAGGTACTATAAGAATTAAACATGGCTGACAAACCAGGCATAAAACACACTCTAATCGTGTCACATGTACGTTTTACTACTGTCTTGTCCTGCAAAAAGTCGGTTGGAGTAGAGTCAGAGTTATTTAATTATAAGCTTCAACTGGCAGCCATTTTGAAATCCAACCATTGTGTGCTGGTGAAATATCCACGGCTACTGGTGGTATGTGTAGACCCAATTTATTACTCACAGGTACCAGGTATATGTCTTATTCTGTTTTCTATTTCAATCTCATATTTTCCAGCGAACCGTGGGTGTTGACTACATATTGCCCTGCACCAACTATGACGGTTTTACCTAGTTGCCAATTTCTTTCACTCAACCCCTCGGAGAGGGCACTAGCCCTCTGCACTGCCTTCCGCTAATGCCAAGGGAGAAAAAGCAATCCAAGGCGAAGAGATTCAGAGGTAAGCCAGGTTTTCAAATCCTAAGAGGTGCGGTATAATGAAAATTAAAAGATGAAAAAGAACTAAAATGCCCATGGACCACTTGACCGAATCCAGTGATTGTAGTGCTGGTTTTGTTAGAAGCATTTCAAACAGACTCTGATAAGTACACGTGTACATGTAGTTCCTGCAGATTGGTGAACCCAAGAAGTTTAAATGTATGGTACTACTGAATTATTCTGGAAAACTTTACTTGACTTTGAGTGAACGGTCTTATAAAGCCTCCTGTGAAATTATGGCACATGGTTTTCAATAAAAATAAAAAATGTGTATCAATAGATAGTCAGCTGACCAGTTTAAAAAAAGGACTTTTCAAATACTGCCCCAAATGTATCAATTTAAATTTTTATATACACCATTGGTAATTGCTTGAATTATCATGAATGGGTGGATTTGAGGAGTAGTATTTCATAGAAAATGTCGTTTAACTGACCTGTTCGAAGTTTTACAATCATGAATGACGAGGAAAACAAGAAAAACAGTGGTTCTTATGTTGTTCCATCCGGCGATTGTGATTTAAAAAAAATAAAATTCATTTTTTCGGAACAAATACAGAATATCTAGAGCAATCATTTGGCTAGATATTTCTTAATAAGTTTGTAATAACATTTTTCGATATCTGCAAATGGTATATCCTACCCCATGACCAAGCTGTCGGCCCAAATAGCCAACATACACATAGCCTTCACCCCCTCCTCACTCCACAGATTAAGCACCCAGTGTCAGTCCCATATTGAAATGCTGTATCGTAAAAAGGCTTGGTTTACACGTGTCAGACCCGTGTACTACACATACATTTGTTGTAGTGTGAAAAATTATAATTGGGTTTCAAGTTTTGTAGTGAACATCTGACGAAAGTGTACAGTAACTTAACATCTTTGTAGCTTCTTCAGACAGTGACTTAGTCAGCCAGACGGAGAGTGAGCATTCCAACACTAGCGAGCCCTCTAGCCCCCGGAAAAAACACAAGAAGCCTTCTGCTAAGCAGGTCAGTAAACTGTGGTCCATTTACCAAAAATATGTCACTGTTACCCCTGACTAGCAGGCCTGAAATTATTTCTACAATTTATATCACCTAATGCGATCAACCACAATTACCACATACTTCACCTAAAACCTGTTGACAAACTTTCAAGTGCTCCACCTACCTATAAAGTGTACAGTTTTGATTCCAGCAGAATTATGCTAAAAGCTAATTTTCACGCCCTCTTAGAGGAATAGTTGTATATTTCAGATTACTCAAACAACTTGTTTGCTGTTCTATTTAACTTTAAAATTGATTATTAGTTACATAATTTGAGCTTGATTCTGATTTTCTTGGCAGGCTGCTGCTAGTGGGAGCACCCCTGATCTCCCCCAGGCCCTTCTCCCGCCCCAGCCCCTTCACGCCAGCCATATCAGTGCCGCTAACCCCTTTGACGACACCCCAAACTCTGTGCCACAGCCCAGCCACCCGGGCTTCATGGCACGCCGCATGATGAACTCCCGGGCAATGAATGCGGCACCACCACCCTTCCCTGGTATAATGATGAACAGTGGTTACCCTCGGGGAGGTTTACCCCCGGGGGCTTACCCACCGCCGGGACCCCCCAATGGACCACCTATGCACCACCACCACCACCCTCCCATGTACAGCATGGGTAACCACCCACGAGGCCCGCCCATATTCATCTGTGGGATTTGTCGGATGGATATCCATGAAGGGGAAGAGACCATACTATGCGAGAGTGGCTGTAACATGTGGTTCCATCGTGTCTGTACAGGGCTGACGGAAGCAGCCTACTCTCTACTTACCACAGAGCAACTGGCCGAGTGGGCCTGCGACAGGTGCATTCGAGAGAAGAAGATTCCTTTAGTCAAAATGAAATCACAACAGGTCACATTCTCTGCAAGTAATTAATTGTATTACCCTTAACATGAGGAGTCTGATGTATTAAAAGCTCTGGTTGGACTGTGGTTGAACGGATAAATGTAATCTAGTTAGTAAGTCAGGAGTAAAATGTGCAAAAAGTAAATTTGTAGTACATGGGAAAGCATTCCATGAGCTTTGCATTAAGATTTTGCATGAGTATTTATTCCATTTCATTGCAAAGAGGAATTTAATCTTATTCTGAAATGTGTCGGTTGTGATGGTATACCATGCTAAGTTGAACTCTGTAGCATCCATCGATGTATCAATATTACTTTATTATTCGATGTTAATTTATTATTTTGTTTACGCACAATGTGATAAGAGATCTTATGCTTATTGGTTGGAATAACTAGTGTCAAGCTGCGTCCCGCAGCCTCAGAGCTTGAGCGTCTTCTGTAGAATTCTTTAATTTCCGAAAAGAACCGCTTTCTGTAGCAATTCCACCTTAACAGTTGTGTCGATCTTGTTGAGACCTGGGAATGGTACCGAGGGCCCCCCACAACCACTGGAATGACCATCACCTTGACCTTCCACAACATTTAGAGTTCCTTCTCCAAATCCTGGTACTTTAAGAGTTTTCTGTCCTTGCAATCCTGGTATCGCTGGATACTGCCACATCTATAATGTGGCATATCTTTGCATTCTAATCTCGGAAAACAACATCCGGCCGCTTACATGTATATGTTCTACAACATGGTCAGTCTAAGTCCCAGAGAACCGTCACCCCCTTCCAGAACATGCTCCCACCACTTGTCCTTGACCTTGATCCCTCGATTCCGGCAAACATCCTACTGGATAACCCTGGCTAACTTGTCATGCCTCCCCTTGTATTCTGTCTGTGCCATTTTGCTGCATTCACAAACTAAATGAAATACAGTCTCATCTTTCTGCCCACACATCCTACACATTGAAGATATATGTGACCTGTCAATATGAGAGTAAAGTCGCACAATGTGATTTGGAGATATGGCCATCCAAAGTAAAAATATGAAGGGGTGGTCAATTTTAAGATTTTGCGTAATTTAGAAAGCCCAAGTCCTCTACATAATCCCTTTTTTTGGGTGAGATCAGATGATCGAAAACCTCTGAAATTACGTGATTTTGCGTAGTTAGTGTTTGGATTAAAGTCCATTAGTGGTCTAATTTACACGGTAATTAAATATGCAAATCAGGTCCTCGTAAGTATCCCACGTTTTCGAAATGTTGATACAATAGTTTATATAATAGTTTGTATGTGTGGACAATTTTGAGAAGAAATAATGATTAGAACATAGCCGTTGCTACGTCAACCGAACCTTACTTGTCCTGTTTTGTAATGTTTTGCGTGTTTTGTTTAGGATGTTTAAAGTAAGTTTTCTCACAAACATGTTTTGTGAAACCCATGACTTTCTAGAGCGCTGTAAAAAGTATTTATCGCAAAACCCCCAAGTGTTATGTGCCATTGGAAAGCTCTCTTTCTCAGTAATTTGAAAATACCAATATCTCAATTTTCAATATTTCCGATTTTACTCTCATTTTGTGATGACAGGTCACATATACATACATTAGCTCCCTCTATCTCTCTTTTCAATGCCAACACAGTGTGTCACGCTTATGTGTCAGCCCTGTCTTCCTTCAGTCCTCGGCAGGTAAAGCCTACTTCAAGGCAGGCCCGACCCAACCTTGAAAAATGACGAGTAATTACTGCAAATCTGAAGTATTTACTCATTTGTTTTGGTACCAAATGGAACAAATACTAATATTTTAAATGCTGGAAAGTAAAAAGTAAGTACTTTTAGTCTTTAGCAAATACTTTCCAGTAAAACCTTTTGCTTCATTTTTGTTCATACATATGCTAGTAAAAGCTTTAAAATGTGTAGTAAAAGCAAATGCTAGTTTTTACTCGTACGGTTATGACCCATTGTCTGGTATTAATTGTGGTACGTGTATCTTCAATGGTGATTATTTCCTGATAGACCGGTAAAGTCAAAGGTCAAAAAGATTTGTTATATAAAGAAAAGTATTTCAGCATGGGCTGCCTAAGCGCAGTCCTTGACGTTGCCGATAAATATACAACCGGCATATCTGCTTTCCGTTGAGGACAATGCGTGTGCATACCGGACCTTGGCTGTCGTGTCGGTTGGAATAGTCAAAGAAATTAGTAGAGCATATACTTACTGATATACTGATGCATAGAATAAATACCACTAAAGCTTTTGTATTTATATCTCCCTCGGGAAAGATTTTAGTTTCGGGTAGCTGCTCGTGTTGCAGCTTTACACAAAATGACGTTAAAACCTGGGAGTATTATTGCATCTGGGTGTGTGTGGATTTTTCTCACTTGGATGAACTGTCGAACTGCTGTGGCTCAACCCTCCGTAGACGAAGGGCCACAGGATACTTACGTTCATATCGGCCAAGAAGTTACTTTCGTCTGTCTAATAATTTGAATAATTTGTTTTGCCCAATTTGTTTGGCCTAATGTTAGTCTAAATACCATTAGGTTAAATTATTAGTTAAACATTGCCCAATCAGTGTTGGGCAGTTGTTTTTCCAACAATTTGGTGAATGTTTTTTGTTGATGTTGAGATATTCTCCTTTGCTTTTTTATTGGTAATTTGTAGTTAACAAATTTGCTGGTTAATTAGTACATTTATTAGTCAAAAATTAGTTAGGTGTAGTTTCAACACTTGTTAGTTGATTACACATTTTTACCAGGAATTCGTTGAAATACCCTTCTACATTTGTTAGTATAATGTTTCCTAGGAATTGGTCAGATGCAGTTCCACCTCTGGTTCAGATGGGAGTAGCCGTGACTCTCTTAAGGTGGTGGGCCGCAGCCCGGCAGACGTACCGCGGGTGAACGGTTTACAAATTACACCTATATACATAATACATGTAGCTATTTCAAGTGGATGTGATGTGATAATAATGATATTGGTTGCTTGCTTCCTGTACATTACATCCCGATAAGCCAGTTAGTGTTTGTCACGGCAAACGTGTGCAAAGAGCCCTGTTAGTCTTGCTTCAAGAAGGTAAAGGCCTGCCGGACTGGCGCGGTTGACAACTCGGTGGACGACAGTCAGTTCGCAGCCTTCGCAAAAGTGCTTTAGTTTATTTACTACGTATGCATAACTGTCTCGGTAAAAGGAATATTCATGAGATGTGATTCTACATTTCAAAAGTCATATAATGTGTCTTTAAAATAACGATATTATTCAGAAATAAAGTTAAAAAAGGGGTAGGCCTAGCCTTGTTGTTAAATGAGATTTCAAGAAATATAAGGGTGGAAACATTGCTGTTATTGTCGCGAAATTACGGTTGGCGAAAACTATCATTTTTTTCTGTATAAGACGGAAGACGGCAGAATATATTAAAAATTATGTGACAAGTTTAACAATTAACTTATCTTCGTAACTGTTGTTCACTTGATGATCCGAAACAGTCGAGGTCACTAAAAATTCACGAGCATTTCAAATGTTTGGGACAAAGTTGTGAAATAACGCTATTGCATAAGTGTGCAATCCTCATTGGTCAACCCCCAAAACTAGCTAGCGTCCTTTGGCTAATTTTAAATAAATCACGAGGCTAACTTCTTACAATTCTTTAATTATAATCTGATTGTGCGCTGTTTCCTGTGAGCGCGTATTTGACTATTTTAGTAGCCTAATTCAAGCCCCAATTGAAACCAGTGTAAAAATAGGGCGCTTCCCACCCAAGCGTGGAACAAACCATGCATGCACCAAGGAGGATATCGTTTCGTGAACATTGAGTCGGCCGTAGAGCTAGGAGCACAGGCTGTATTTGAGCATCAAAGATCGCATCCCGAAATTGTCTCCCGAAGCTTGTTCTTGTCTGCTACGACTAACGTGAACAACTGAAACCATTTTAAAATCCCCGCCCGCATGACTGCAAGGAGGCGGCCATTTTGAAATACAGGGTGCACTATAGCCTAATTCTAGCCCCATTGAAACCAGTGTAAAAACTACAACGTTCAGAGCAAATTCAAAGTTTCATGCAAACCGACAATGGGGACTTGAAAATGTCCCCACTACTCGGTCTGGTTTTTTTTCTTCAAACAAAAGAACATGTCCCCACAACTAGGTGGAGGCTAGAACCTATTATCCCACAAAAATATTTATAGCCTGACGCAAGGATGAGCGGCTATTCAGACGCAAGGGGGGACAATTTACGAACGGCGGACTTAGGTGGAAAATATACCACCGTTTTGTGACTGAGGGGTTAACTTGAATGCAATATAATCGGAGCACTAAGGGTGGGTTTTCACGGGGCACGCGAAGGATGCGAATGCCTAAAATAATGGCAAAATGGCAAATGGCACATAAGTTGTGAGAACTACGCACAAACTGCATTGTCGCGACACATTCGGAGAACAACTGGACTTTTCCATTTGTTCGGCATTCGCATCTTTCGCGAATCGTTCGCGTGCCCCGTGAAAACCCACCATAATCAATTGGTCCCAATAGTCCTCACACACTGCAAATAAACCTCAGTGACGACAGATTCAAAGGACGTGTATGAAGTTGGACCTATGTCTTAGAACAAAGCTCAAATTATCTTTATATAAGCAATCAATACAATTATACAATGACAATCCTCGCTTGTTACAATACTTGTTACAATACTGCAACTCTTATGATAAACTTGGCTTATAATAATCCTCACTGTGTCTGCTGATGCTACATGTTTTAATAAAGGGGTCAACTGCAACTTGGCTACAAGTAGTTCTCACTGTGGTCAACGGCACCACTCAAATTATAATAACAATAACAAGATCCTCACAGGTCTTTACTGGCAAATAAAGTAACACTTAAAGGGGTGTACTTGCAAAAACCCTCACACAAGGTAACTTCGGTTGGTATTTGAAGACTATAAATGTATTCTTTTAAAGATAAGGTTGCGAAATTGCGCGCGTTAAAACTGAAAAAAACCCGACATCTGCCAGGACGAGGACTCGAACCCAGAACCCCGCAGACGAGGAGCCTAACCACTCGGCCATTCGACTACTAGTCAACTTAGTTTCAAATTGATGTGACTTAATAGGTTTGGAAGCTGGAGTACTAATAGCTAGTAATGAAGAAAAAAAAGTTATGTGGTGTTGACCAAGCATTCAGAGATTCGGACCCATGACTTTACTCATTGAACGTCTCCCATATAGCACTCTTTTGGGTTCTAGGCCTTCCGGACCACTACACTTCCTTCCCTGTCCATGTTCAGTTAACCCGTAGGCCACGCAACCATGTGAGGGAGGACTAACGGAGCGAGGCCCTAGCTCTTGCTGCCTATGCAAGCAAACGAACTCCGTCCCTATACGAAGGTTCGAACCTGAACTCCGCGGACAGTACCAGCCTGACGAATTAAGCCGCTGAGCTAACTCCGGTTGGTATTTGAAGACGATGAATTAATCCTTTTAAAGATAAGATTGCGAAATCGCGCGCGTTAAAACTGAGGAAAAAATGACGTCGGCCAGCGGGGACTCGAACCCAGGGGTGCACGGTTGTAAATAGGCCCAAAATTGATTGCGCCGACCAGATCACATTTTGCATGCCCAGGAAATAATTATCTAAAGAGCATTTTGAGAGCCGTGCATTTGAAGGATTGTAAAAATACAGTGTACCGCCTCGGTCCGGGAGTGCGAGCTTCTAATTCTGAGCAGTTAGGATGAATCTGGCCCTGGAATTGGCACTACTTGGCTCTTGAGCGAGAGGGTATTTTTTAAAAATGGACGCTTTGCAGATTTGGCTTTAGCACTAGTTTTATGGGTGTTCTCCTTTGGAGGGAAATATCGCCCAAAAGTTATCAGATGACCCCACACAAATTGAAACAAAAATGAAAGGTGGTGAAATAAGCTTAATTTTGGTGTATAGTTTAGTCACCTTGGAGAGTTGTGAGTATTTTTTCAAATTTTTTGAAGTTGGGGTATTTATCATTGCTGTCTATGGGACTTTATTTGGATGTGCGCAACCCCAGGAGATGGAACCCCGCAGACGAGGAGCCTAACCACTCGGCCATTCGACTACCAGTCAACATGGTTTCAAATCGATGTGACTTAATAGGTTTGGGAGCTGGAGTAATAGAACTATCCTACATCTGCTCAAAGGAAGAAGTAGAAACTGTGTTTTCGGGGTTAATGAACTGCCCACGCATTAATTGTCTGGAAAACTCGACTTATTTTATGTCGATAGAGGGCGCGCCACACAAGCAGTCACCAGAGCCGTAAATAGCAGTCACCAGCAAAGCGCGGGCTCAAAGGAAACAACACAAAATCAGATAGACGGCGCTGCCTTGCAACACTCGGGAGTAGGGTTTCAATGTATATGTTTTTTAACAGGAAATTTAAGAAATTTAAATAAAATTGTCTTGTTTACATTGGGTAAGAATTTTTTCACAAAAATTCATCGGTTAACCCACAAAAAATTGAAAAGAATATGATATGCTGGTCGTCATGTTTCTGTAGTCCCTGAACACGTGAGAGTTCTAAGTATTTTAATAAGATCGTAAAAGTATGGGCGTTTTAGCACTTAGGTCTATGGGGAAAAGGGCTCCGTGTACAGGATGACAAGCGCCATCTAGTATCGTCAGTGCACCGGTCTGGGCCCATATGCGACCACCGCGCATCTACATGCGACCGCATATATGTAGATGCGCGGTGGTCGCATATGTAGATGCAAGGTGGTCGCATATGCACGGTGGTCTCATTTGTAGATGCGCGGTGGTCGCATATATAGATGCGCGGTGGTCGCATATGTAGATGCGCGGTGGTCGCATATATAGATGCGCGGTGGTCGCAAATATGTAGATGCGCGGTGGTCGCATATATATTGATTCGCGGTGGTCGCATATATAGATGCGCGGTGGTCGCATATAGATGCGCGGTGGTCGCATATATAGATGCGCGGTGGTCGCATAGATGCGCGGTGGTCGCATATGTAGATGCGCAATGGTCGCGACCACCGCGCATCTATATATGCGACCACCGCGCATCTATATATGCGACTACTGCGCATCTAGATATGCGACCACCGCGCATCTACATATGCGACCACCGCGCATCTATATATGCGACCACCGCGCATCTACATATATGCGACCACCGCGCATCTATATGCGACCACCGCGCATCTACATATGCGACCACCGCGCATCTATATATGCGACCACCACGCATCTATATATTTGCGACCACCGCGCATCTATATATGCGACCACCGCGCATCTATATATGCGACCACCACGCATCTATATATTTGCGACCACCGCGCATCTACATATGCGACCACCGCGCATCTATATATTTGCGACCACCGCGCATCTATATATGCGACCACCACGCATCTATATATTTGCGACCACCGCGCATCTACATATGCGACCACCGCGTATCTATATATTTGCGACCACCGCGCATCTATATATGCGACCACCGCGCATCTATATATTTGCGACCACCGCGCATCTATATATGCGACCACCGCGCATCTATGCGACCACCGCGCATCTATATATGCGACCACCGCGCATCTATATGCGACCACCGCGCATCTACATATGCGACCACCGCGCATCTACATATGCGACCACCGCGCATCTATATATGCGACCACCGCTCATCTACATATGCGACCACCGCGCATCTACATATGCGACCACCGCGCATCTACATATGCGACCACCGCGCATCCACATATGCGACCACCGCGCATCTATATATGCGACTACCGCGCATCTAGATATGCGACCACCGCGCATCTACATATATGCGACCACCGCGCATCTACATATGCGACCACCGCGCATCTATATATGCGACCACCGCGCATCTATATATGCGACCACCGCGCATCTAGATATGCGACCACCGCGCATCTATATATGCGACCACCGCGCATCTACATATATTCGACCACCGCGCATCTATATGCGACCACCGCGCATCTACATATGCGACCACCGCGCATCTATGCGACCACCGCGCATCTATATATGCGACCACCACGCATCTATATATTTGCGACCACCGCGCATCTATATATGCGACCACCGCGCATCTATATATGCGACCACCACGCATCTATATATTTGCGACCACCGCGCATCTACATATGCGACCACCGCGCATCTATATATTTGCGACCACCACGCATCTATATATTTGCGACCACCGCGCATCTACATATGCGACCACCGCGCATCTACATATGCGACCACCGCGCATCTATATATTTGCGACCACCGCGCATCTATATATGCGACCACCGCGCATCTATATATTTGCGACCACCGCGCATCTATATATGCGATCACCGCGCATCTATGCGACCACCGCGCATCTATATATGCGACCACCGCGCATCTATATGCGACCACCGCGCATCTACATATGCGACCACCGCGCATCTATATATGCGACCACCGCGCATCTACATATGCGACCACCGCGCATCTACATATGCGACCACCGCGCATCTACATATGCGACCACTGCGCATCTATATATGCGACTACCGCGCATCTAGATATGCGACCACCGCGCATCTACATATATGCGACCACCGCGCATCTATATGCGACCACCGCGCATCTACATATGCGACCACCGCGCATCTATATATGCGACTACCGCGCATCTAGATATGCGACCACCGCGCATCTACATAATGGTGGTCGCATAATGTAGATGCGCGGTGGTCGCATATAGATGCGCGGTGGTCGCATATATAGATGCGCGGTGGTCGCATATACATGCGACCACCGCGCATCTATATATGCGACCACCGCGCATCTATATATTTGCGACCACCGCGCATCTATATATGCGACCATTGCGCATCTACATATGCGACCACCGCGCATCTACATATGCGACCACCGCGCATCTATATATGCGACCACCGCGCATCTATATATGCGACCACCGCGCATCTATATGCGACCACCGCGCATCTATATATGCGACCACCGCGCATCTATATATGCGACCACCGCGCATCTATATATGCGACCACCGCGCATCTACATATATTCGACCACCGCGCATCTATATGCGACCACCGCGCATCTACATATGCGACCACCGCGCATCTACATATGCGACCACCGCGCATCTACATATGCGACCACCGTGCATCTACATATGCGACCACCGCACATCTACATATGCGACCACCGCGCATCTACATATGCGACCACCGCGCATCTACATATGCGACCACCGCGCATCTACATATGCGACCACCGCGCATCTGTATTATGCGACCACCGCGCATCTACATATGCGACCACCGCGCATCTACATATATGCGACCACTGCGCATATATATATGCGACCACCACGCATCTATATATTTGCGACCACCGCGCATCTACATATGCGACCACCGCGCATCTATATATTTGCGACCACCGCGCACCTACATATGCGACCACCGCGCATCTACATATGCGACCACCGCGCATCTACGTATGCAACGACCGCGCATCTATATATGCGACCACCGCGCATCTACATATGCGACCACCGCGCATCTACATATGCGACCACCGCGCATCTACATATGCGACCACCGCGCATCTATATATGCAACCACCGCGCATCTACATATGCGACCACCGCGCATCTACATATGCGACCACCGCGCATCTATATATGCGACCACCGCGCATCTACATATATGCGACCACCGCGCATCTACATATGCGACCACCGCGCATATATATTATCGTCGATGTTTTCACGAAGTGACAAAAACTCGAAAATTCCATATTTTGTCGAATTTGAGATTTTTACATATTTGTAATGTTAGTTGGACATAGATCATTGTTACTAATTGTCTAAGCCTAATGTTAATTAGTTTTTAAATTATTGGGAGTTGCTAATTAACAAAAAGTTGGTTGTCTACAAGTTACTGTTTTCACAAAGTGTAGAATATCTCTTTGTTAGTTCGTAAAAATAGCCTTGTCGTTTGTATACGTAAGCTTTGTTTTTACGAAGTAAAGAATATCTTTTTGTTACTTTGTAAAAACGGCGGTGTCGTTTTTACACGTACGCTTGGTTTTCACGAAGTGAAGAATATCTGTTTGTTACTTCGTGAAAACGGCGTTGTAGTCAGGAGCGTACGCTTCGTTTTCACGAAGTGACAATGCTACCTCGCTCACAGGGATGTTTTGCGCGCACGTATTATGTAGTAGTGCCGCTTAGCCTTATCGTATGCTGTGGTGCGTGTGCGAAATTAAGCGTACGAGTACGACGTTGATACAAAGCAACATGGCACCGTCCATTGTACTACTCGACGCTCAAGTCTTGTGAAGACTGGTGAGTTTTAGGGACAATTTACCGTCATGTACGTTGCACAATTGCTTTTGAATTTAGAACCCATAATGTCAGTTGACACATACATATTGAAAATGCTACGTTAGTCCTGCATCACTGATTGTTTAGGCTCATTATGTACATGTACGTCCTGTGTTTGTACTGAACGTTACCGTTATGCCTACATGTATGCTAGACTAGGCCTAGGCCGAGGTGATGAAATAACGCGTTTTTTGATTTCCAAGACCAGGCCTACGTTCCGCCTAGGCAAATGTTGAACCTTTTTAACTGCATGTTTAATACCGACGGTATTATTGTTTAATACCAATGTTATTAACCAGTGTATTTTCTCAAAGGATTAAGGCCTAGCGTAACTAGCACTTTTTTTATTTTATTTTTTTGCCCTCTGCTTTTTGTTGCTGAATGTATTTTATTTATCTCCAGGTACATATATTTATTTTTGATCGGATGGTGAAGACCGAAGGCTGAAAGAAACCATGAAGAGAAAATGGGCCAAGGGCAGGTATATTTTACTCTCACTGACAAGCAAATTATAAATATTTATCAATAGATGGTTTGTTAGATTCTAGTAAAGTGGTCTAAAACCACTTTCAGTGCATGTATTCACATTAACTTGTTTACATTCTTTCACTTCCCTTGTCCAATCCTCCAATACTCTTCCGCACATTTTTAGGGAGTTTTTGTTTGTGAAATCTTGAAATATTTATCAACTAATGGTGTGCCTATGAAGAGCCTATGAAGAAGTACAATTGTCATTTTAATAATATATATTAATACAATAAATAATCAACCTTATTTATCGTAATATCTTATATGAATAAACTTGAGCTGTTACTTTTATCATCGCATACAGTCCTACCCCTTGTTTAAAATATAAATTCATAATGTAATATACATTATAAGTTTTGTATCTCCTTTTACAAGGACTGAAGGAGACGTACAAGATGTACTTGTTCAGTGGTCCCAAGATGGATCAAAGAACGTTGTCTTATCCAGTGAGCTGTCAGGAAACATCCGTAGAGGAGAAACAGTGACTATGGATTGGATGGGGAAAGCTTGGAGTGGGACTGTGATTGATGTCGAGATAGAGTCAGACACAGACTCTGAAGATGATCAACCACTGATATACCTTGTGAAAGAAAAACAACAAGGTAAAAGCTTAAGTGTAATGGAAGCTTTTTCCCCCAAAGTTAAAGTAATTAGGACCATTCACTTATTTTCCATACTTTAAATTGCATCAATATTAAACTCAGGAGAGTGCCTAAGTAGTAAATTAAGGTAAAATAATAATTCATTTAACTTGGGTTAGACTAGTACCGGTACCTTAAAAACAATAAAATGGAAAAAAATCTAATCAAAGAATGTACACACATAACTTCAATATCTTTGTTTGATTTTATGTAGTCAATACATGTGTCTTGATAAATTGTCTCAAGGTGCTTTCTGTTTGAGCAAATTGGTATTTTTCTATGTTTAGAATTACATGTAGGGCTTATTAGGATAAATATTCAAAATGACATCAACCTTGGTCATGTTTTATTTGCCCCTATTTATGCAGAGTTTTCCAGCAGTGGAAGAAGTGGAGACAAAAGATGTCCATCACCTCATAGAGTGCATACATGTGACAACTTCCTTTGTAATGAAGAAGTGTGGGCAGCTTGCAGCAAATGTTTATGTTATCTATGTTATGACCATTTTCTAATGAGTGATGATTGTTTATCACACAACATTCACCGGTGGAGCAATCAGGCCACAGGTGTCCCCTTCACTGGCTTTCCCTTCACCTACGAATATCACCGGTGGAGCAGTCAGTTCACCGATGTCTCCTTCACTGGCTTCCCCTCCACCCACCTATATCACCGGTGGAGCAGTCAGTTCACCGATGTCTCCCTCACTGGCTTCCCCTCCACCCACCTTTATCACCGGTGGAGCAGTCAGCTCACTGATGTCTCCTTCACTGGCTTCCCCTCCACCCACCTATATCACCGGTGGAGCAGTCAGTTCACCGATGTCTCCTTCACTGGCTTCCCCTCCACCCACCTTTATCACCGGTGGAGCAGTTAGCTCACAGATGTCTCCTTCACTGGCTTTCCCTCCACCCGTTTATAACACCGGTGGAGCAGTCAGCTCACCGATGTCTCCTTCACTGGCTTTCCATCCACCCACCAACATCACCGGTGGAGCAGTCAGCTCACTGATGTCTCCTTCACTGACTTCCCCTCCACCCACCAACATCACCGGTGGAGCAGTCAGCTCACAGATGTCTCCTTCACTGGCTTCCCCTCCACCCACCTATATCACCGGTGGAGCAATCAGTTTACCGATGTCTCCATTACTGACTTACCTTCAACCCACCAACATCACCGGTGGAGCAGTCAGTTCACCGATGTTTCCATCACTGGCTTCCCCTCAACCCACCAATATCACAGGTGGAGCAGTTAGCTCACTGATGTCTCCTTCACTGGCTTCCTCTCCACCCACCAACACCACCAGTGGAGCAGTCAGCTCACTGATGTCTCCTTCACTGGCTTTCCCTTCACCCACCTATATCACTGGTGGAGCAGTCAGTTCACCGATGTCTCCTTCACTGGCTTCCCCTTCAACCTATCTCACCGGTGGAGCAGTCAGTTCACCGATGTCTCCTTCACTGGCTTCCCCTTCACTCACCTATCTCACCGGGGAACAGGCAGTTCACCAATGTCTCCTTCACTGGCTTCCCCTCCACCCGCCTATATCACCGGTGGAGCAGTCAGCTCACAGATGTCTCCTTCACTGGCTTCCCCTCCCACCCACCTATATCACCGGTGGAGCAATCAGTTTACCGATGTCTCCATTACTGACTTACCTTCAACCCACCAACATCACCGGTGGAGCAGTCAGTTCACCGATGTCTCCTTCACAGGCTTCCCCTCCACCCACCAACATCACCGGTGGAGCAGTCAGTTCACCGATGTCTCCTTCACTGGCTTCCCCTTCACTCACCTATCTCACCGGGGAACAGGCAGTTCACCAATGTCTCCTTCACTGGCTTCCCCTCCACCCGCCTATATCACCGGTGGAGCAGTCAGCTCACAGATGTCTCCTTCACTGGCTTTCCCTCCCACCCACCTATATCACCGGTGGAGCAATCAGTTTACCGATGTCTCCATTACTGACTTACCTTCAACCCACCAACATCACCGGTGGAGCAGTCAGTTCACCGATGTTTCCATCACTGGCTTCCCCTCCACCCACCAACATCACCGGTGGAGCAGTCAGCTCACAGATGTCTCCTTCACTGGCTTCCCCTCCCACCCACCTATATCACCGGTGGAGCAATCAGTTTACCGATGTCTCCATCACTGACTTACCTTCAACCCACCAACATCACCGGTGGAGCAGTCAGTTCACCGATGTTTCCATCACTGGCTTCCCCTCAACCCACCAATATCACAGGTGGAGCAGTCAGCTCACAGATGTCTCCATCACTGGCTCCCCATCCACCCACCAACATCGCTGGTGGAACAGTCGGCATACCGATATCTACATCACTGGCTCACCCTCAACCCACCAACATCACCGGTAGAGCAGTCAGCTCACAGATGTCTCCATCACTGGCTTCCCCTCCACCCACCAACATCGCTGGTGGAACAGTCGGCATACCGATCTCTCCATCACTGGCTTACCCTCAACCCACCAACATCACCGGTGGAGCAGTCAGCTCACAGATGTCTCCATCACTGGCTTCCCCTCCACCCATCAACATCGCTGGTGAAACAGTCGGCATACCGATCTCTCCATCACTGGCTTACCCTCAACCCACCAACATCACCGGTGGAGCAGTCAGCTCACAGATGTCTCCATCACTGGTTTTTCCTCCACCCACCAACATCGCTGGTGAAACAGTCGGCATACCGATGTCTCTATCATCGGGTTCTCCTCCAACTAACAGTGTTTTAAATATGACATTTGTAAGTGACCGGTCTCCTTCAGATTTTCAAGTTGATGGTGAACCACGAGTAGTATTGCCTGAACGTAAAAAACGAAGCAAGAAAAGCAAGAATGCTCTTGTGAAGGAAAGGAGAAACCGTGGGGAGGAGTACACAACTGAAAAATCAGATATTTTGATGCCACAAAAAGTAGACCGATTAGGCGATAGCAGGTGTTTGTATTGTCAAGCAAAAGGTTTCCGTTGTAGTTCACTTTCTTTTGAACAACGATTATCCATCAGACGAGCTTATTATGACGCAGGAGACCTTATGAAACAGCGAGAGTGGATCGGCAGGCATGTCTATTTTGGAGAACAAAAAGAACACCCAAAGAAAAAGTGTTTGATGTATTTCCTTCCTGGACTAAATAGCAATCAAGACAAAATTCAAGTTTGTCGGCAGATGTTCGTGAGTACATTGGGCATTTCAGACACACAGGTTAGGACGGCGTTGGATAAAATAGATCACTATGGCCTCATGGCTGGTGAAAAAAAGAAGAGGAAGGCAAAATGCTCAAAAAGACAAAACACTCCGGAACCAGGTCATTGAACACATAAACAAGTTTCCAAAAATGGAATCTCACTACTGCCGGTCCGACAGCTCCTACCAATATTTGTCTTCTGATTTGAATGTCAGAATTATGTATACTATGTTCAAGAAGGAAAACCCGCACAGTGCATCGTATTCGCTTTACAGGAAAGTGCTTCAATCGATGAATCTAAAATTTCATCATCGTAAAAAAGATGCCTGTAGCCTATGCACAACATACTATTGCAGCGGCGAGGGGAAGAAAAAAGATCTGCAGGCAGCATTTGATAGGCATACAAAAGAGAAAACAGCAGTTCGAGAAATTAAATCACAAGCCAAAGAAATGGCATCCAGTACAAAACATAGTGCAGCAGTATTTGATTTACAACAAATTATATATTTGCCTAAATCTTCTCTGTCCGAATTGTTCTACAAGAGACGACTGGCTTGCTACAACCTGACTGTATTCGAATTAGCAAGTAAGGAGGGGTTTTGCTTCCTCTCAAATGAGAGTTTGACGCGTCGAAGATCTTGCGAAATCGCCTCTTACCTGCATCAGTTCCTGAAACAAAAGGATGCCCAAGGGGTGCAGCATGTCAGTTTATTTTCAGATGGCTGCGTTGGCCAAAATAAGAATTCGATCTTGCCTGCCATGCTGATGTATTTTGTTGATAGGTCCCGGTGTGTCCAGGACATCACCATGCATTTCTTCGAAACTAACCACGGCCAGTCCGAGGGGGATTCCATGCATAGTGTGGTTGAGAGAGCAATGGAACAGATGCAGGATATAGCTCTTCCATCCCAGCTAGTCAGTATTTGCAAGATGGCAAGGAAAAACCCCAAGCCGTACAATGTCATTCCCATCAGTTCAGAGGATGTGTATGACTGGAAGTTACTTAGCCAAAAGCAGGGAATTCTACGGGTTCGACAATCAGAAGATGGTCAGGCAGTAGACTGGACAAAATTCATGCAAATTCGAGTTGACAAGCATCAGCCAAACGAGATCAGATTCAAGTACTCACACACAGCTGAATCATTTTCAGTTCTGTCAATAAGGCAGACAAGAAGGTCATCGTCAGAGGGGTTATTTCAACCACAACAGTTGTACCAATCAGGAAGGCCCAACATTTCAAAGGCCAAGTACGATGACCTTCGAAGCCTATGTACTGGGAAAACACCTGTGTTGTCTCATCCAGACTATCAAAACTTTTATTTGCAACTTCCTCACTAAAGTATTGTCCACTTCCTTCATCAGATTTTATTATGACATTTTAGGCATGGAACTGTATTTATTTCTGAGGCTTTTTTAAGATGAATTTTAAGAACATTTTAGAGAGATTATAACAAGTAATGCAGTGTTGTACAGGGTATTTAAACACAAAAGGTAATCTTACTTTATAGGGTTAATAACATGTCTAGATTATATTATGAAATGATGAATTACACAAACGTGAATCTTGATTTAACCACTTTAGTTGGTAAAGCATACAGAACCATGGTTTTCATTGGGAAATGGTTTGTGAGATAATTAAATATTTTTTACTCGAATACTTCCAGGATTTTATGACGAGGTCATGTCACACAATGTAAATACTATCGTGTAATTAAATAATATCAGGCCTAAACTTTAAACTTGACAATAATAGCAATAATCACTAGCCAATGAACTTAATGTACCAAAAGAGTGTCTGCTAGATTTCTGATTTCAATATACAAAGCGGACCAAAATACTTAACCTATTATTAGTATTAGTATTATTTATTATATGTAAATTTATTAATGTTATTAACAAATTTCGAGAATTGTTTTTACAATTGAATAAATGACACTGTTGAAGTTATCAACTTATTTGTTTTAACCTGCCTCGGTGTCTCTTATTATTGTAAATAGAAAAGGCTTGTTATTAAGGTTTGGTTTCGGATTTTTGGTTTGTACACAGATACAAATATATAGTACAAAAAGAAGAAAAAGGTAAAATCAGTGCTCACCGGGACTATTTGCTAAAGTTTCGGCATGACCATCGGAGCTGGACTGGCGGTTTGGAATTCGAACCGCCACTCTAACTCCGATGAATGGTCGTAAATGGCCGTAAATGTAGCACCTATAGTCCCGGTGAGCACTGATTTTACCTTTTTCTTCTTTTTGTACTATTCATCTTTAGTGCTACGCAGTAGCATACAAACTATACTTGGGTTTTGTCTGTACTTGGGTTCGTGAAGGAAATTGTCACAATCATGAGGTTTTATGATGTGAAAAAAAGTTCAATGAAAAACATAACGCACTGTGGTAACAAAATCTGTGCGCTATGGTAAAATAAGTACAGCGTCTAGGTTTTTATTTTCACGAAGTGACAAAAACTACGTGCACTGGTAAAATTAAGTACAGCGTCTAGGTTTTGATGTTTTCACGAAGTGACAAAAACGACGCACTCTGGTTAAAATAAGTACAGCGTCTAGGTTTTGGTGTTTTCACGAAGTGACAAAAACTACGTGCACTGGTAAAATAAGTACAGTGTTTAGGTTTTGATGTTTTCACGAAGTGACAAAAACTTTATTTAATTAATTTATCTTTAATTAATTCAGATTTTGATTGAAAGATACAAAGCAATTAATGTAGAGCTCACACGCTTCCTGGACATCTTATATTTATACTGCAGGGCTCCTGGAAAATCTGCGAAATCAACATTTCAAAAAGAGTGAAATTAAAAATGCGATTTACTCCAAACGTCATTTTCACCGGAGCCAGAGTTTTTGTCACTTCGTGAAAACAACTATGCGACCACCGCGCATCTATATATGCGACCACCACGCATCTATATATTTGCGACCACCGCGCATCTATATATGCGACCACCGCGCATCTACATATATGCGACCACCGCGCATCTACATATATGCGACCACTGCGCATATATGTATGCGACCACCACGCATCTATATATTTGCGACCACCGCGCATCTACATATGCGACCACCGCGCATCTACATATGCGACCACCGCGCATCTATATATTTGCGACCACCGCGCATCTACATATGCGACCATAGTCTAGTCCTAGGCCCTTTTCCAAACCTCCAGGCTTCGGCTTTGGCTTCGGCTCCGGCTTCAATTTATGAGGCTTCGTCTTCATGAGGCTCCGCGACAAGCCTAAAAGTTTTGGAACACCGAGGCTTCGGGAGGCTTCGGCTGGCTTCGACTAGCGACTCTATGCCATTCGTGATGCTTCGTTACATTCCGTTGAGTTACCGGCCTATGGATGGAAACATCGCTAATGAACGGCTGAAGCAATTTGCGCCTGCTTTCACTACGGGGACAATAGACGTTTGGGGGGGGGGGGGGGGGGGGGGGGGGGGGGGTTGCAAGTGTAAGGCCAATGCCTCATTCAAAATACTTTGTTTGCATCGCTATTGCTAAAAACGGAATCTGCTTTTACTTCAGGAAGAGACCTTGTAATTCTTTTTTTACGATTTGATCTGCAGATTCGATCTAAAAGTAAGATGCACTCCTTTAATATGCTGTGTCCGTCTTTCAAGGAAATAAATATGTACTTTTCGGCAAAGAATTGTCAACCATGTATTATTTATTACTGATGGTTTATTTGGCAAACAACATGGAAAAATAAACATTTAGATTAAGACAGGGCAACATAATTACAAATCATTCAATATAAAACTAAACAAAAGATTAAATTGAGAATATAATTTTAAAAAAAGTGCTCACGTAGATAATTTAAAAGACAAAACTGCAAAAGAAAATCACAATGTTAAATTTAAAAATTAACAACAAAATATTTAAATTTTGAAATTTTAATGTATCCTTTGCTGTGACTTTTGGGAATATATATTATTGAAACCCCCTACCACCAGTACCATTCTAAAACAATAATAGCTTCTTTGAAGTAAGTTTTCACAAATTTAAAGACATGCCAGGATTAGGTTTGTTTTAAAAATAGATCGAGGCCTCAAATAGAGGCTGCTCAAAACCAACCTTTTTGAAATCGCTTTTGATTGATATGTTGTAAAAATTGTACTCCTTTCTTAAAAACATGTTGTTTTCCTTGATGTAATAGTAGTTTGTGATGTACATGGATTTTTGCCTTTTAATATTTTAATGAATCTGGTTTTATCATTTTACAGTGCATTTAAATTTATGTACATAACGTTTGCACTTTATTATTAACATTATTATTGTCAGGCCTACATTTTATACTTTAAGACTTTCTACTGCTGACAATTTATTATTTGAAATATAATTTTCCCCAGCATATAAACAAATACCAACTGTCATTTGTAGTGCAGGCATAGGCATTATAAATAAGAGAGTTGAGTTAAGTTGACCAGGACCTGTTCCAATAATTCCATGCTGTTCCAGTGTAAACAACATAAATAGGGAGTGAATAGTTTTTCTTCAAAATTGGGAGATTTAGGTGAGCAAATAATTATGTGAGCTCACTCAGTACAGATCTTTAGCTTTGATTGTTCAGAATATACCTGTGCAATTAGTCTCTATATTGTCAAAGATCCTTTATAACAACACGGCTGGCAAGCAGAAATTGAGATTCTCCCTCTTTTGGCTGATGGACTTGGAGAGGCTTGTATTGGAGAATGAACCTTCCTCCACTGCTAGAAATAAGTAGTGGGAAGAAAATGAGCTGCCCATCTTTCCTAGTGCACACAATCCATGGTGGTGTAGAAAGTCAACGATGGAGTTTACCTGTGCTTGAATTCTGAATATCACCAGAACCTAAGAACCATCAAGAAAATAAACAAAAGCAGAATTAAGAATGGTAATGTTCTAGGACAAAATAGCAAGTTAGGTATACACACACACTGAATGCTTTAAGTGGTGGTGTTGGTGCAAACAAATTTGCCTCCCAAACAAGACATTGTGTTTTTCCTGAGGAAATGCTCCACAGGGATCACCAAATTGGTTCAGTTTAAGCAGCAAATATTTGGTTTATCTTGCATCATCTAGTACAGATTCTGCTTATGATAGAAGTATACTTTTATTGTGTTTTGATTAAATTGATTAGTTTCTATTTCAAAAAGAAATTAGTTGTTAATTTCCAAACTAACCCCTTTTCCTTCCAGCTTCCAGCTCTAAAGCTTATGACATGTTGAGATTTTTGAGCTACATTCTTTCTAAATCTCCAGCAATATATTCTTTTTTGTAGGCCTAGCCTATTATTAACTCAGATTCTGGTATTGAATATAAAACTATTTTCACTTATTTGTTGTATTAACATGCATGTGACAACGAGGTGTAACAATGCGCTCAGTTAAACTGGCTATTGTTACGGCATGCCGTGCGACTCTCAAAATGGGTGCCGACTGCTCCATCTAATGATCTAGTAAATTAAACAGAAATTGCGAATAAATCCATGCCTAACGTTAGGCTACACCCTGTATAACATGCCCTTATACCATACCGACTTGTGGAAACTCGTTATGATCAATACAATAGTTTCGGGTCAAAAGAAGCCAGAAGGCCGACTGCCATAACAATAGCCACTGTCCCACTGCCTTTATTTACATAACCAGGCAGCTTGACTAGTGCGGGTTTGCATGGAAGTTGGTTGGACCCTATGGTTGGACTAGTTGGAATTGAAACTTTCGTCGAAAAAACGGTAGCATAACGTTAGGGTTAGAAATGTTGTCCTAGGTCCTATAGATAGTATGATTATCTTCATGGTTACACGTAACATTTTCACTTGATTTGGTAAATTTCTTTTAACAAAATCATTAAACTTACAGTGAATTGTCGGTGAAAACTTCCTTGCAAACACCCCGACACACCGCGAAAACAATGGCGGCCGTCGCAAACTTTTTTGTTTGTGATAATTTTGTGGCTTGTATCACGTGACAATACGTCACGAAGCCTCCACGAAGTCACCTCCTCGGCAGGCTTCACAATTTAGCCAAAAACGGAGCCTCTTGATGAAGCCAAAGCCAAAGCCTCCATTTGGTATGGGCTTCAAAATGGCGGAATGGAGACGAAGCCGAAGACGAAGCCAAAGCCGGGGGTTTGGAAAACAGCCCTAGACCCTTGTGTTATTTCGGCGCCCACGCGCGCAGATTCGTTAACGCTGTCTCTTTTTCAAATCCCGACTTCGTGTGCGTTCTGGTCTTACGCATGCGTAGTTTACAAAATGCGGCTGGATCCATGTTCGCACTGGAGCCGACGTTTGACAAACGTACATGATTTTGGATTCCCAGAAGGGTCTAGCACTAGTTGGCTAGCAATTGTTAACTTTAACCTTAGTTTTCGACGATTCTCCCTCGCTTTTCCGAGGGATCCAATCAGCGACCGAGTTTGAGCCTCATCATGAATTATTCATTATACACAAATATAAGATACTGTGTGTGTGTGTGTACACAAGACAGTGTACATGTACAACATTGTACATGTACAATGTACATGTGATGGTGACTGTATGCACGTGCATTGCGCGAAATGTGCAGACTTTTAATAGCATTGTACATGTACGTGTGTCCGATCTTCCGGGGCATGGCAGTGCAAGCTAGCTACAGCCACCGGTACCGTACCGCGGGTCTGCCCGCTGCAGCATCGCTATGTTATGGTGCTTCAGCGCGGTGCGTTTTTTTGTATTCCAGTGTATCGAACCATGGAGGAATAAGAGCAGATTCCTCCATGATCGAACGTACAGTACGTCAGTATTAGCCTCAAATCTAGTGAGGTCGTGCTTCATTTTGGCAAACAGTTAATTACCTGCAAAAACTACCTTTCCCTGAAAAAAAGGGGAAATTTATGGTGGCTCTGCATGGAGGGACATAAAAGTCGTGAATTTGTTTGCGAGTAGTTGTGAAACTATTCGCGACTTGTCGTGAATTTATTCGCGACTGGTTGTTAATATTTTTTCGACTGTTCGTGAATATTTTTGCGACTAGTCGTATAATTCGTGATTATTAGTGAATATTTTCGCTACTAGTCGCGAATTTTTTTTGGCGACTATTGAAAATATTGACGACTATTCGCGAAAAAATATTTACGACTAGTCGCAAAAAACAAGTCGTAAACAATTCAGGACTCAAATTTGCGACTTGTCGTTAATTTATTTGCGACTGGTCGTAAATATTTTTGCAACTAGTCGCAAATAATTTCACAACTAGTCGTGACAAAATTCGCGACTAGTCGCAAATTTTGTCACGACTAGTTGTGAAATTATTTGCGACTAGTTGCAAAAATATTTACGACCAGTCGCAAATAAATTAACGACAAGTCGCAAATTTGAGTGAAAATGTTCACGACTTTTGATATCCCTCAGGGCCACCATATAAATTAGTAGCCCCAGTCCCACTGAAGCCGGATATGCTACGGATCGCCCCGGATCGCCCCGGATGACCCCGGATGAAACTACGTTTGATCCGGGGTGGTCCGGGAAGGCAATCAAAAACAAAGTGACATGTTCCCCGATCCTACTACGGTTCTACTACGGTTTGACTACGGTTCTGCCACGAATGGGCCCGGATCACCCCGGTTCAAGCCTGTTTTTCCCCCATGACCCCGGATGGTCACGGATTCACTACGGTTCCGCCACGGTTTCACTACGGATATGCGCCACGGTTCATCCCGGATGTGCCACGGTTCACCCCGGATGACCCCGGATACACTACGGTTCATCCCGGTTCATCCGGGAAATACCGTGGTGACACCGTAGTGAATCCGTGGTGATCCGTAGTGGAACCAACTCCCGTTTCATCCCGGATAAACACGGTTACACTACGGTTACGCTACGGTTTATCCCGGATACACTAGGGATCATCACGATCGCACTACGGTTTCACTACGGTTCTTCGCCGCCCCCCTCTCCCTTCCCGGATGGCCCCGGATCACTCCGGATGCTAGATGCTGATCCAGGGTGACGCTCGACTTCCCGGACTCACTACGGATGTCCCCGGATGGTCCCGGATGCATCCGGATGCATGGCCCCGGATAGTCCCGGATAGTCCCGGATTATCACGGTTTGACTAAGGTTCCACTCCGGATGACCCCGGATATGAACCGTAGTGCATCCGGGTTGATCCGTAGCGTATCCGGCTTTCGGTAAGACTGGGGCTTTGGAGGTTTTCACCATAGAGCAAAGTTGTTTCAATCAACAAATTCAATGTACATGTAAAGTACATGTACATGTACATGTACATATGTACATGTACTGTATGGTGCGAAATACGGTACCTCTGGAGACATGAACACAATGGGGACAATGGGAGTAAAAAGGTCTCCAAAGGGTGATTTATATTTAGGTCTCCATTAGGAATTTCACGAATTAGATTTTTGGATTGTACTTAAATTACTCAAAAGCTAGGGTTAGGATGTGGGTTAGGGATAAGGTTAGTGTTTGGGTTAGGGTATAATATAGGGTATATTGGTTGGAAATTTCAACCCAGGAAAATAATTGTGGTTAAAATGGGAGCATTTTGAAAAAAGTGCTCGACTTTCTAACCATTTTGTACACGAGAACATGTCATGTTCGGTAAGGGAAGCCATGTCTCCGTCCACAGTGATACAAAAATGCGAATACATGTACAGTATAGTACATGCACATCACGGCCGGGTCAATCGCGTGTAACGTTTTGCGTAACCCTCGCACAAATTTGCCTATAACCGTCCATCATTATCACGTGATATGAATAATGCATATATTACAATAGTCTGACCACGCCCCCTGTGTGCCAACTTGTCCAAGACCTTCGAGTGAGTCCACTGAGTTCGCGGGTGCGATTCGTCTGTAGAGGGCGCCCTCTATAACATCGGTGGTTTGTGTCAGTGATCGCGGAATAAACAACACGAAGGTCTTGGAACCAAGACTAATGCGACCACCGCGCATCTACATGTATATATTTGCGACCACCGCGCATCTATATATGCGACCACCGCGCATCTACATATGCGACCACCGCGCATCTACATATACGACCACCGCGCATCTACATATACGACCACCGCGCATCTATATATGCGACCACCGCGCATCTATATATGCGACCACGACGCATCTATATATTTGCGACCACCGCGCATCCACATATGCGACCACCGCGCATCTACATATGCGACCACCGCGCATCTACATATGCGACCACCGCGCATCTATATATGCCACCACCGCGCATCTATATGCGACCACCGCGCATCTACATGTGCGACCACCGCGCATCTACATATGCGACCACCGTGCATCTACATATGCGACTACCGCGCATCTAGATATGCGACCACCGCGCATCTACATATGCGACCACCGCGCATCTATATATGCGACCACCGCGTATCTATATATGCGACCAACGCGCATCTACATATATGCGACCACCGCGCATCTACATATATGCGACCACCGCGCATCTACATATGCGACCACCGCGCATCTATATATGCGACCACCGCGCATCTATATATGCGACACCGCGCATCTATATATGCGACCACCACGCATCTATATATTTGCGACCACCGCGCATCCACATATGCGACCACCGCGCATCTACATATGCGACCACCGCGCATCTACATATGCGACCACCGCGCATCTATATATGCGACCACCGCGCATCTATATGCGACCACCGCGCATCTACATGTGCGACCACCGCGCATCTACATATATGCGACCACCACGCATCTATAATATTTGCGACCACCGCGCATCTACATATATGCGACCACCGCGCATCTACATATGCGACTACCGCGCATCTACATATGCGACCACCGCGCATCTAGATATGCGACCACCGCGCATCTATATATGCGACCACTGCGCATCTATATATGCGACCACCGCGCATCTATATATTTGCGACCACCGCGCATCTACATATGCGACCACCGCGCATCTACATATGCGACCACCGCGCATCTACATATGCGACCACCGCGCATCTATATATTTGCGACCACCGCGCACATATATGCGACCACTGCGCATCTACATATGCGACCACCGCGCATCTATATATGCGACCACCGCGCATCTACATATGCGACCACCGCGCATCTACATGCGACCACCGCGCATCTACATATGCGACCACCGCGCATCTATATATGCGACCACCACGCATCTATATATGCGACCACTGCGCATCTATATATGCGACCACCGCGCATCTATATATTTGCGACCACCGCGCATCTACATATGCGACCACCGCGCATCTACATATGCGACAACCGCGCATCTACATATGCGACAACCGCGCATCTACATATGCGACCACCGCGCATCTATATGCGACCACTGCGCATCTACATATGCGACCACTGCGCATCTATATATGCGACCACCGCGCATCTACATATGCGACCACCGCGCATCTACATATGCGACCACCGCGCATCTACATATATGCGACCACCGCGCATCTATATGCGACCACCGCGCATCTACATATGCGACCACCGCGCATCTATATATGCGACCACCGCGCATCTATATATGCGACCACCGCGCATCTATATATGCGACCACCACGCATCTATATATTTGCGACCACCGCGCATCTACATATGCGACCACCGCGCATCTATTATATGCGACCACCGCGCATCTATATGCGACCACCGCGCATCTATATGCGACCACCGCGCATCTACATGTGCGACCACCGCGCATCTACATATATGCGACCACCGCGCATCTATATATTTGCGACCACCGCGCATCTACATATGCGACCACCGCGCATCTACATATGCGACCACCGCGCATCTAGATATGCGACCACCGCGCATCTATATATGCGACCACCGCGCATCTATATATGCGACCACCGCGCATCTACATATATGCGACCACCGCGCATCTACATATATGCGACCACCGCGCATCTACATATGCGACCACCGCGCATCTATATATGCGACCACCGCGCATCTATATATGCGACCACCACGCATCTATATATTTGCGACCACCGCGCATCTATATATGCGACCAACGCGCATCTATATATGCAACCACCACGCATCTATATATTTGCGATCACCGCGCATCTACATATGCGACCACCGCGCATCTACATATGCGACCACCGCGCATCTAGATATGCGACCACCGCGCATCTATATATGCGACCACTGCGCATCTATATATGCGACCACCGCGCATCTATATATTTGCGACCACCGCGCATCTACATATGCGACCACCGCGCATCTACATATGCGACCACCGCGCATCTACATATGCGACCACCGCGCATCTATATATTTGCGACCACCGCGCACATATCGTCACCGACACCACGAACTGACACCCAGTGGTCGCCGTTACAAAAAAAAATTCGGAGAAAAACGCTTTTAAAGGTTTGACACGAGTTTACTTAGTCAACAAATCCGTCTACTTGAGGGATTTTGGTATCATTAAACGTAACAATTCGTTAACTGCTGAAACACAATTTTTATATTGTGAAAATATGGTTAGTTAATTAATAATTAAATGATTAAGACGGGTGCCAGTTCGTGAAAACGAAAACTGTCGCGTTTTCGGAGAGTGCGCGCATACATTGCAGTGAGTGAGTGCCAGTTCGTGAAAACGAAAATTGACGCGTTTGCGGGGAGTGCGCGCACACAGTGCCGGGTGCCAGTTCGTGAAAACGAAAACTGTCGCGTTTTCGGGGAGTGCGCGCACACAGTGCTCGGGTGCCGCCGTGTTGACAACATCGAGTTCTATTTATTTCGTAGACAAACGTGATACGTATACACGGCGTGATACAACATTGCCCTGGGTACGTTGTATAGACAGTGCCAGTTCGTGAAATCTTTTTCACAGCGCGCCTCCGCAATTTCGTTTTCACGAACTGACACTGAGTGCAGTGTCACTTCGTGGAACCGAAAAACGACAGAATGGACTAATTTCTGCAAAACTCCCCAATAAAAATTAGCAAATTAACATGATTTAAGAAAAAACAATTTCGCCATGTTATACTTCATGGCACAAAATGATATATTCAGCAATAAAAACAATTTCGAATTTTTTGAATTTTTTGTACACATGTGATGCAGAGGGTGCCAGTTCGTGGTGTCGGTGACGATATATGCGACCACTGCGCATCTACATATGCGACCACTGCGCATTTATATATGCGACCACCGCGCATCTACATATGCGACCACCGTGCATCTATATATTTGCGACCACCGCGCATCTACATATGCGACCACCGCGCATCTACATATGCGACCACCGCGCATCTACATATGCGACCACCGCGCATCTATATATTTGCGACCACCGCGCACATATATGCGACCACTGCGCATCTACATATGCGACCACCGCGCATCTATATATGCGACCACCGCGCATCTACATATGCGACCACCGCGCATCTACATATGCGACTACCGCGCATCTAGATATGCGACCACCGCGCATCTACATATGCGACCACCGCGCATCTATATATGCGACCACCGCGCATCTACATATATGCGACCACCGCGCATCTACATATATGCAACCACCGCGCATCTACATATGCGACCACCGCGCATCTATATATGCGACCACCGCGCATCTATATCACTGACCTCAACACCTGGACGGATCATTGTCCATATTCTGCTGTGCTAACACTTGAAGTCGGCGCGAACTGGAAGTGCAACATGGCGTCACTGCTGTGAGCCAATGAAATGTCCAGTTGTAGAGGTCAGTGGATTTACCAACCAACTGAACTCTACACCTGGACATTTCATTGGCTCACAGAGTGACTTCGTGGATCCGCCATGTTGCACTTCTCTGCATGCCGACTTCAAAATGAAACAATAGATGATCTGTCCATGTATAGAGGTCAGTGATCTATATATGCGACACCGCGCATCTATATATGCGACCACGACGCATCTATATATTTGCGACCACCGCGCATCCACATATGCGACCACCGCGCATCTACATATGCGACTACCGCGCATCTAGATATGCGACCACCGCGCATCTACATATGCGGCCACCGCGCATCTATATATGCGACCACCGCGTATCTATATATGCGACCACCGCGCATCTACATATATGCGACCACCGCGCATCTACATATATGCGACCACCGCGCATCTACATATGCGACCACCGCGCATCTATATATGCGACCACCGCGCATCTATATATGCGACCACCGCGCATCTATATATGCGACACCGCGCATCTATATATGCGACCACCACGCATCTATATATTTGCGACCACCGCGCATCCACATATGCGACCACCGCGCATCTACATATGCGACCACCGCGCATCTACATATGCGACCACCGCGCATCTATATATGCGACCACCGCGCATCTATATGCGACCACCGCGCATCTACATGTGCGACCACCGCGCATCTACATATATGCGACCACCACGCATCTATATATTTGCGACCACCGCGCATCTACATATGCGACCACCGCGCATCTATATGCGACCACCGCGCATCTATATATGCGACCACCGCGCATCTATATATGCGACCACCGCGCATCTATATGCGACCACCGCGCATCTACATATATGCGACCACCGCGCATCTACATATGCGACCACCGCGCATCTATATATGCGACCACCGCGCATCTACATATGCGACCACCGCGCATCTATATATGCGACCACCGCGCATCTATATATGCGACCACCACGCATCTATATATGCGACCACCGCGCATCTATATATGCGACCACCGCGCATCTACATATATGCGACCACCGCGCATCTATATGCGACCACCGCGCATCTACATATGCGACCACCGCGCATCTACATATGCGACCACGGCGCATCTACATATGCGACCACCGCGCATCTACATATGCGACCACCGCGCATCTACATATGCGACCACCGCGCATCTACATATGCGACCACCGCGCATCTATATATTTGCGACCACCGCGCACATATATGCGACCACTGCGCATCTACATATGCGACCACTGCGCATTTATATATGCGACCACCGCGCATCTACATATGCGACCACCGTGCATCTATATATTTGCGACCACCGCGCATCTACATATGCGACCACCGCGCATCTACATATGCGACCACCGCGCATCTACATATGCGACCACCGCGCATCTATATATTTGCGACCACCGCGCACATATATGCGACCACTGCGCATCTACATATGCGACCACCGCGCATCTATATATGCGACCACCGCGCATCTACATATGCGACCACCGCGCATCTACATATGCGACTACCGCGCATCTAGATATGCGACCACCGCGCATCTACATATGCGACCACCGCGCATCTATATATGCGACCACCGCGCATCTACATATATGCGACCACCGCGCATCTACATATATGCAACCACCGCGCATCTACATATGCGACCACCGCGCATCTATATATGCGACCACCGCGCATCTATATCACTGACCTCAACACCTGGACGGATCATTGTCCATATTCTGCTGTGCTAACACTTGAAGTCGGCGCGAACTGGAAGTGCAACATGGCGTCACTGCTGTGAGCCAATGAAATGTCCAGTTGTAGAGGTCAGTGGATTTACCAACCAACTGAACTCTACACCTGGACATTTCATTGGCTCACAGAGTGACTTCGTGGATCCGCCATGTTGCACTTCTCTGCATGCCGACTTCAAAATGAAACAATAGATGATCTGTCCATGTATAGAGGTCAGTGATCTATATATGCGACACCGCGCATCTATATATGCGACCACGACGCATCTATATATTTGCGACCACCGCGCATCCACATATGCGACCACCGCGCATCTACATATGCGACTACCGCGCATCTAGATATGCGACCACCGCGCATCTACATATGCGGCCACCGCGCATCTATATATGCGACCACCGCGTATCTATATATGCGACCACCGCGCATCTACATATATGCGACCACCGCGCATCTACATATATGCGACCACCGCGCATCTACATATGCGACCACCGCGCATCTATATATGCGACCACCGCGCATCTATATATGCGACCACCGCGCATCTATATATGCGACACCGCGCATCTATATATGCGACCACCACGCATCTATATATTTGCGACCACCGCGCATCCACATATGCGACCACCGCGCATCTACATATGCGACCACCGCGCATCTACATATGCGACCACCGCGCATCTATATATGCGACCACCGCGCATCTATATGCGACCACCGCGCATCTACATGTGCGACCACCGCGCATCTACATATATGCGACCACCACGCATCTATATATTTGCGACCACCGCGCATCTACATATGCGACCACCGCGCATCTATATGCGACCACCGCGCATCTATATATGCGACCACCGCGCATCTATATATGCGACCACCGCGCATCTATATGCGACCACCGCGCATCTACATATATGCGACCACCGCGCATCTACATATGCGACCACCGCGCATCTATATATGCGACCACCGCGCATCTACATATGCGACCACCGCGCATCTATATATGCGACCACCGCGCATCTATATATGCGACCACCACGCATCTATATATGCGACCACCGCGCATCTATATATGCGACCACCGCGCATCTACATATATGCGACCACCGCGCATCTATATGCGACCACCGCGCATCTACATATGCGACCACCGCGCATCTACATATGCGACCACGGCGCATCTACATATGCGACCACCGCGCATCTACATATGCGACCACCGCGCATCTACATATGCGACCACCGCGCATCTATATATTTGCGACCACCGCGCACATATATGCGACCACTGCGCATCTACATATGCGACCACCGTGCATCTACATATGCGACCACCGCGCATCTATATATGCGACCACCGCGCATCTACATATGCGACCACCGCGCATCTATAGGGCCTATATTTGCGACCACCGCGCATCTATATATTCGACCATTGCGCATCTACATATGCGACCACCGCGCATCTACATATGCGACCACCGCGCATCTATATATGCGACCACCGCGCATCTATATGCGACCACCGCGCATCTATATATGCGACCACCGCGCATCTATATATGCGACCACCGCGCATCTATATATGCGACCACCGCGCATCTACATATATTCGACAACCGCGCATCTATATGCGACCACCGCGCATCTACATATGCGACCACCGCGCATCTACATATGCGACCACCGCGCATCTACATATGCGACCACCGCGCATCTACATATGCGACCACCGCACATCTACATATGCGACCACCGCGCATCTACATATGCGACCACCGTGCATCTACATATATGCGACCACCGCGCATCTATATGCGACCACCGCGCATCTACATATGCGACCACCGCGCATATTTATATGCGACCACCGCGCATCTATATATGCGACCACCACGCATCTATATATGCGACCACCACGCATCTATATATTTGCGACCACCGCGCATCTACATATATGCGACCACCGCGCATCTACATATATGCGACCACCGCGCATCTACATATATGCGACCACTGCGCATATATATATGCGACCACCACGCATCTATATATTTGCGACCACCGCGCATCTACATATGCGACCACCGCGCATCTACATATGCGACCACCGCGCATCTATATATTTGCGACCACCGCGCATCTACATATGCGACCACCGCGCATCTACATGTATATATTTGCGACCACCGCGCATCTATATATGCGACCACCGCGCATCTACATATGCGACCACCGCGCATCTACATATACGACCACCGCGCATCTATATATGCGACCACCGCGCATCTACATATATGCGACCACCACGCATCTATATATTTGCGACCACCGCGCATCTACATATATGCGACCACCGCGCATCTACATATGCGACCACCGCGCATCTACATATGCGACCACCGCGCATCTAGATATGCGACCACCGCGCATCTAGATATGCGACCACCGCGCATCTATATATGCGACCACCGCGCATCTATATATTTGCGACCACCGCGCATCTACATATGCGACCACCGCGCATCTACATATGCGACCACCGCGCATCTATATATTTGCGACCACCGCGCACATATATGCGACCACTGCGCATCTACATATGCGACCACCGCGCATCTATATATGCGACCACCGCGCATCTACATATGCGACCACCGCGCATCTACATATGCGACTACCGCGCATCTAGATATGCGACCACCGCGCATCTACATATGCGACCACCGCGCATCTATATATGCGACCACCGCGTATCTATATATGCGACCACCGCGCATCTACATATGCGACCACCGCGCATCTACATATGCGACCACCGCGCATCTATATGCGACCACCGCGCATCTACATGTGCGACCACCGCGCATCTACATATATGCGACCACCGCGCATCTATATGCGACCACCGCGCATCTATATGCGACCACCGCGCATCTACATATGCGACCACCGCGCATCTATATATGCGACCACCGCGCATCTATATATGCGACCACCGCGCATATATATATGCGACCACCACGCATCTATATATTTGCGACCACCGCGCATCCACATATGCGACCACCGCGCATCTACATATGCGACCACCGCGCATCTACATATGCGACCACCGCGCATCTATATATGCGACCACCGCGCATCTATATGCGACCACCGCGCATCTACATGTGCGACCACCGCGCATCTACATATATGCGACCACCACGCATCTATATATTTGCGACCACCGCGCATCTACATATGCGACCACCGCGCATCTATATGCGACCACCGCGCATCTATATGCGACCACCGCGCATCTATATATGCGACCACCGCGAATCTATATGCGACCACCGCGCATCTACATATATGCGACCCCCGCGCATCTACATATGCGACCACCGCGCATCTATATATGCGACCACCGCGCATCTACATATGCGACCACCGCGCATCTACATATGCGACCACCGCGCATCTATATATGCGACCACCGCGCATCTATATATGCGACCACCACGCATCTATATATGCGACCACCGCGCATCTATATATGCGACCACCGCGCATCTACATATATCCGACCACCGCGCATTTATATGCGACCACCGCGCATCTACATATGCGACCACCGCGCATCTACATATGCGACCACCGCGCATCTATATATTCGACCACCGCGCATCTATATATGCGACCACCGCGCATCTATATATTTGCGACCACCGCGCATCTACATATGCGACCACCGCGCATCCATATATTTGCGACCACCGCGCATCTATATATGCGACCACCGCGCATCTATATATTTGCGACCACCGCGCATCTATAAATGCGACCACCGCGCATCTACATATATGCGACCACCGCGCATCTACATATATGCGACCACTGCGCATCTAGATATGCGACCACCGCGCATCTATATATGCGACCACCGCGCATCTATATATGCGACCACCGCGCATCTATATATTTGCGACCACCGCGCATCTACATATGCGACCACCGCGCATCTACATATGCGACCACCGCGCATCTATATATTTGCGACCACCGCGCACATATATGCGACCACTGCGCATCTACATATGCGACCACCGCGCATCTATATATGCGACCACCGCGCATCTACATATGCGACCACCGCGCATCTACATATGCGACTACCGCGCATCTAGATATGCGACCACCGCGCATCTACATATGCGACCACCGCGCATCTATATATGCGACCACCGCGTATCTATATATGCGACCACCGCGCATCTACATATGCGACCACCGCGCATCTACATATGCGACCACCGCGCATCTATATGCGACCACCGCGCATCTACATGTGCGACCACCGCGCATCTACATATATGCGACCACCGCGCATCTATATGCGACCACCGCGCATCTATATGCGACCACCGCGCATCTACATACACTCTTAAAACTCCGGGGTTACAAATCCCGTGGTCATTATTTTTTGACAACTTTCGTGGTCGAAATAACCCCGAACTGTTTAACTTCTGTTTTAATAACTACGTTTATTGGGGTCATTTTGACCACGAAAATTGTGGTGAAATTAATTACGCATTCTGATTGGTTGAGGTTTGTCATGCTATCACGTCATTGTGTACTAATACACGGTTCGGCGAAGCGCCGATCATGACTTTATTAAATAAGAATGCTTTTAAAAGTAAATTCAGTTAAAAGTTAAGTTAAAATGTAGTTAAAAAATAACATGAGTGTTTTTGTGAGAAAGAAATGTTACTTCACATTTTACAAGCAAACTTATGGTAGACCTACATAATTGTTCGCGGATGTACATGTACATGTACGCAGCGTGACATGTCGGCCACCGCGCGAATTTTGACACGAAGCGGCCGCCATTGCAACTTTGTTGACAACGCGGCGTTAAAACGAAGGAGAAATTGCTTGAATACTGGGTTTTCAATACTATATTGAACAGTTTGAAGGTAGGATGTGGTAAAAGCAGTGAAGACAGTCTGTGTAGGTCTAGGTTAACTTTGGGAAGTTCGTGCGTACCGAAGTTACGCTGCATTTTTGCACTCATTTTTACGTTAGCCGGCGACGCTGTGTTGGTATGCGAACGTAGCGTGCACTGGCGATTCCATTGCGGTACATGACTTGTGTTTCACTATTCGGCCGGCCGCCTCTCCCGATACGCGTGCATGGTACGACCGGTCAGTGTAGGGCGAATTCCAGTTGAAATATGCCAGAGTAGCCAGACTGGGGCGCCGGTTGCGGTACTAAATTTAGAAGGCTGCGTGTGTTTACAGTACCAAATGATAAACTGGCTACTCGTAATCGTATACAGAGACTGTCTTCATGTGTTTATATCGCATCCTACCTATACTACCTTTTCAAATTTAGTTTAATACCACAGCATTCCAGTAAATTCTCCATAGATTTCTAAACATATTCATATAACGTGGACAAATTGGTGACCACGAAAATGGGGTTATTCCGAAATGACAACGGGAAGGGGTTAATTTGACCACGGGATTTGGGTTATATTTTAACCACGATTGTTGTCAAAATCTGACAACAATACGTGGTTGTTTTTGTTGACCACGTCGCACGGGGTCATTTTGACCACGTACGTCGTCTGTGCATATCTGACGACGGGAACGTGGTTAAAGATGACCACGACGTGGTTACTTTTTAACCACGTATTTTTAAGAGTGTATGCGACCACCGCGCATCTATATATGCGACCACCGCGCATCTATATATGCGACCACCGCGCATATATATATGCGACCACCACGCATCTATATATTTGCGACCACCGCGCATCCACATATGCGACCACCGCGCATCTACATATGCGACCACCGCGCATCTACATATGCGACCACCGCGCATCTATATATGCGACCACCGCGCATCTATATGCGACCACCGCGCATCTACATGTGCGACCACCGCGCATCTACATATATGCGACCACCACGCATCTATATATTTGCGACCACCGCGCATCTACATATGCGACCACCGCGCATCTATATGCGACCACCGCGCATCTATATGCGACCACCGCGCATCTATATATGCGACCACCGCGAATCTATATGCGACCACCGCGCATCTACATATATGCGACCACCGCGCATCTACATATGCGACCACCGCGCATCTATATATGCGACCACCGCGCATCTACATATGCGACCACCGCGCATCTACATATGCGACCACCGCGCATCTATATATGCGACCACCGCGCATCTATATATGCGACCACCACGCATCTATATATGCGACCACCGCGCATCTATATATGCGACCACCGCGCATCTACATATATCCGACCACCGCGCATTTATATGCGACCACCGCGCATCTACATATGCGACCACCGCGCATCTACATATGCGACCACCGCGCATCTATATATTCGACCACCGCGCATCTATATATGCGACCACCGCGCATCTATATATTTGCGACCACCGCGCATCTACATATGCGACCACCGCGCATCCATATATTTGCGACCACCGCGCATCTATATATGCGACCACCGCGCATCTATATATTTGCGACCACCGCGCATCTATAAATGCGACCACCGCGCATCTACATATATGCGACCACCGCGCATCTACATATATGCGACCACTGCGCATATATATATGCGACCACCACGCATCTATATATTTGCGACCACCGCGCATCTACATATGCGACCACCGCGCATCTACATATGCGACCACCGCGCATCTACATATGCGACCACCGCGCATCTATATATGCGACCACCGCGCATCTACATATGCGACCACCGCGCATTTACATATGCGACTACCGCGCATCTAGATATGCGACCACCGCGCATCTATATATGCGACCACCGCGCATCTACATATGCGACCACCGCGCATTTACATATGCGACTACCGCGCATCTAGATATGCGACCACCGCGCATCTATATATGCGACCACCGCGCATCTATATATGCGACCACCGCGCATCTATGCGACCACCGCACATCTATATATGCGACCACCACGCATCTATATATTTGCGACCACCGCGCATCCACATATGCGACCACCGCGCATCTACATATGCGACCACCGCGCATCTACATATGCGACCACCGCGCATCTATATATGCGACCACCGCGCATCTATATGCGACCACCGCGCATCTACATGTGCGACCACCGCGCATCTACATATATGCGACCACTACGCATCTATATATTTGCGACCACCGCGCATCTACATATGAGACCACCGCGCATCTACATATGCGACCACCGCGCATCTATATGCGACCACCGCGCATCTATATATGCGACCACCGCGCATCTACATATATGCGACCACCGCGCATCTACATATGCGACCACCGCGCATCTATATATGCGACCACCGCGCATCTACATATGCGACCACCGCGCATCTACATATGCGACCACCGCGCATCTATATATGCGACCACCGCGCATATATATATGCGACCACCGCGCATCTATATATGCGACCACCGCGCATCTATATATGCGACCACCGCGCATCTACATATATGCGACCACCGCGCATCTATATGCGACCACCGCGCATCTACATATGCGACCACCGCGCATCTACATATGCGACCACCGCGCATCTACATATGCGACCACCGCGCATCTATATATTCGACCACCGCGCATCTATATATGCGACCACCGCGCATCTATATATTTGCGACCACCGCGCATCTACATATGCGACCACCGCGCATCCATATATTTGCGACCACCGCGCATCTATATATGCGACCACCGCGCATCTATATATTTGCGACCACCGCGCACATATATGCGACCACCGCGCATCTACATATGCGACCACCGTGCATCTACATATGCGACCACCGCGCATCTATATATGCGACCACCGCGCATCTACATATGCGACCACCGCGCATCTATAGGGCCTATATTTGCGACCACCGCGCATCTATATATTCGACCATTGCGCATCTACATATGCGACCACCGCGCATCTACATATGCGACCACCGCGCATCTATATATGCGACCACCGCGCATCTATATGCGACCACCGCGCATCTATATATGCGACCACCGCGCATCTATATATGCGACCACCGCGCATCTATATATGCGACCACCGCGCATCTACATATATTCGACCACCGCGCATCTATATGCGACCACCGCGCATCTACATATGCGACCACCGCGCATCTACATATGCGACCACCGCGCATCTACATATGCGACCACCGCGCATCTACATATGCGACCACCGCACATCTACATATGCGACCACCGCGCATCTACATATGCGACCACCGTGCATCTACATATATGCGACCACCGCGCATCTATATGCGACCACCGCGCATCTACATATGCGACCACCGCGCATATATATATGCGACCACCGCGCATCTATATATGCGACCACCACGCATCTATATATGCGACCACCACGCATCTATATATTTGCGACCACCGCGCATCTACATATATGCGACCACCGCGCATCTACATATATGCGACCACCGCGCATCTACATATATGCGACCACTGCGCATATATATATGCGACCACCACGCATCTATATATTTGCGACCACCGCGCATCTACATATGCGACCACCGCGCATCTACATATGCGACCACCGCGCATCTATATATTTGCGACCACCGCGCATCTACATATGCGACCACCGCGCATCTACATGTATATATTTGCGACCACCGCGCATCTATATATGCGACCACCGCGCATCTACATATGCGACCACCGCGCATCTACATATACGACCACCGCGCATCTATATATGCGACCACCGCGCATCTACATATATGCGACCACCACGCATCTATATATTTGCGACCACCGCGCATCTACATATATGCGACCACCGCGCATCTACATATGCGACCACCGCGCATCTACATATGCGACCACCGCGCATCTAGATATGCGACCACCGCGCATCTATATATGCGACCACCGCGCATCTATATATGCGACCACCGCGCATCTATATATTTGCGACCACCGCGCATCTACATATGCGACCACCGCGCATCTACATATGCGACCACCGCGCATCTATATATTTGCGACCACCGCGCACATATATGCGACCACTGCGCATCTACATATGCGACCACCGCGCATCTATATATGCGACCACCGCGCATCTACATATGCGACCACCGCGCATCTACATATGCGACTACCGCGCATCTAGATATGCGACCACCGTGCATCTACATATGCGACCACCGCGCATCTATATATGCGACCACCGCGTATCTATATATGCGACCACCGCGCATCTACATATGCGACCACCGCGCATCTACATATGCGACCACCGCGCATCTATATGCGACCACCGCGCATCTACATGTGCGACCACCGCGCATCTACATATATGCGACCACCGCGCATCTATATGCGACCACCGCGCATCTATATGCGACCACCGCGCATCTACATATGCGACCACCGCGCATCTATATATGCGACCACCGCGCATCTATATATGCGACCACCGCGCATATATATATGCGACCACCACGCATCTATATATTTGCGACCACCGCGCATCCACATATGCGACCACCGCGCATCTACATATGCGACCACCGCGCATCTACATATGCGACCACCGCGCATCTATATATGCGACCACCGCGCATCTATATGCGACCACCGCGCATCTACATGTGCGACCACCGCGCATCTACATATATGCGACCACCACGCATCTATATATTTGCGACCACCGCGCATCTACATATGCGACCACCGCGCATCTATATGCGACCACCGCGCATCTATATGCGACCACCGCGCATCTATATATGCGACCACCGCGAATCTATATGCGACCACCGCGCATCTACATATATGCGACCACCGCGCATCTACATATGCGACCACCGCGCATCTATATATGCGACCACCGCGCATCTACATATGCGACCACCGCGCATCTACATATGCGACCACCGCGCATCTATATATGCGACCACCGCGCATCTATATATGCGACCACCACGCATCTATATATGCGACCACCGCGCATCTATATATGCGACCACCGCGCATCTACATATATCCGACCACCGCGCATTTATATGCGACCACCGCGCATCTACATATGCGACCACCGCGCATCTATATATTCGACCACCGCGCATCTATATATGCGACCACCGCGCATCTATATATGCGACCACCACGCATCTATATATGCGACCACCGCGCATCTATATATGCGACCACCGCGCATCTACATATATCCGACCACCGCGCATTTATATGCGACCACCGCGCATCTACATATGCGACCACCGCGCATCTACATATGCGACCACCGCGCATCTATATATTCGACCACCGCGCATCTATATATGCGACCACCGCGCATCTATATATTTGCGACCACCGCGCATCTACATATGCGACCACCGCGCATCCATATATTTGCGACCACCGCGCATCTATATATGCGACCACCGCGCATCTATATATTTGCGACCACCGCGCATCTATAAATGCGACCACCGCGCATCTACATATATGCGACCACCGCGCATCTACATATATGCGACCACTGCGCATCTAGATATGCGACCACCGCGCATCTATATATGCGACCACCGCGCATCTATATATGCGACCACCGCGCATCTATATATTTGCGACCACCGCGCATCTACATATGCGACCACCGCGCATCTACATATGCGACCACCGCGCATATATATATTTGCGACCACCGCGCACATATATGCGACCACTGCGCATCTACATATGCGACCACCGCGCATCTATATATGCGACCACCGCGCATCTACATATGCGACCACCGCGCATCTACATATGCGACTACCGCGCATCTAGATATGCGACCACCGCGCATCTACATATGCGACCACCGCGCATCTATATATGCGACCACCGCGTATCTATATATGCGACCACCGCGCATCTACATATGCGACCACCGCGCATCTACATATGCGACCACCGCGCATCTATATGCGACCACCGCGCATCTACATGTGCGACCACCGCGCATCTACATATATGCGACCACCGCGCATCTATATGCGACCACCGCGCATCTATATGCGACCACCGCGCATCTACATATGCGACCACCGCGCATCTATATATGCGACCACCGCGCATCTATATATGCGACTACCGCGCATATATATATATGCGACCACCACGCATCTATATATTTGCGACCACCGCGCATCCACATATGCGACCACCGCGCATCTACATATGCGACCACCGCGCATCTACATATGCGACCACCGCGCATCTATATATGCGACCACCGCGCATCTATATGCGACCACCGCGCATCTACATGTGCGACCACCGCGCATCTACATATATGCGACCACCACGCATCTATATATTTGCGACCACCGCGCATCTACATATGCGACCACCGCGCATCTATATGCGACCACCGCGCATCTATATGCGACCACCGCGCATCTATATATGCGACCACTGCGAATCTATATGCGACCACCGCGCATCTACATATATGCGACCACCGCGCATCTACATATGCGACCACCGCGCATCTATATATGCGACCACCGCGCATCTACATATGCGACCACCGCGCATCTACATATGCGACCACCGCGCATCTATATATGCGACCACCGCGCATCTATATATGCGACCACCACGCATCTATATATGCGACCACCGCGCATCTATATATGCGACCACCGCGCATCTACATATATCCGACCACCGCGCATTTATATGCGACCACCGCGCATCTACATATGCGACCACCGCGCATCTACATATGCGACCACTGCGCATCTATATATTCGACCACCGCGCATCTATATATGCGACCACCGCGCATCTATATATTTGCGACCACCGCGCATCTACATATGCGACCACCGCGCATCCATATATTTGCGACCACCGCGCATCTATATATGCGACCACCGCGCATCTATATATTTGCGACCACCGCGCATCTATAAATGCGACCACCGCGCATCTACATATATGCGACCACCGCGCATCTACATATATGCGACCACTGCGCATATATATATGCGACCACCACGCATCTATATATTTGCGACCACCGCGCATCTACATATGCGACCACCGCGCATCTACATATGCGACCACCGCGCATCTACATATGCGACCACCGCGCATCTATATATGCGACCACCGCGCATCTACATATGCGACCACCGCGCATCTACATATGCGACTACCGCGCATCTAGATATGCGACCACCGCGCATCTATATATGCGACCACCGCGCATCTACATATATGCGACCACCGCGCATCTATATGCGACCACCGCGCATCTACATATGCGACCACCGCGCATCTATATATGCGACCACCGCGCATCTATATCGTCACCGTTTTCACGAAGAGGCAAATTGAGCCTTTCACGGTCTGAACAAACTTTCGAGAAAATCGCTTGTAAAGTTCGTCCTTTTTTCGTTTGGCAGTTTGAAACATAAATATTCATAGAATATACAAGATTAAGGTATCATGGGAAAGAAGAGATTTCAATCTTCTTAAATATAGCAAACGTTAAGAAAAATAGGCGATTAGTTTTGCAGAATTAATCAATTAATAGAATTGCCTCTTCGTGAAAACGAAAAAACGATACATTAGCAAATTTGCCCGTGGCTGTGAGAGTCAGAATGTATACATTTTCCCATTGCGCCCCCAATTTGCCTCTTCGTGAAAACGCTAAAAGCCAGTACGCGCCCAATTCGCCCAATTTGCCTCTTCGTGAAAACGCTAAAGTCAATACGCGCACCAAAGTGCCCCTTCCTAAACACGTTGAAGTCAACGCGATTTCGAATTTGCCTCTTCGTGAAAACGCAAAAGGGCACTTGAGGACCAATTCGCCCATTCGTTAATTAGGTTAATTAGGATTTTAATGATTTTTGGGATGTATAACTTCAACAGATTGTAGAAATTGCAATATTTAATCGTTTTCATCAACAAAAATAATTTCGATAAAAGACGATTTTTCATGACATTTGCCTCTTCGTGAAAACGGTGACGATATATGCGACCACCGCGCATCTATATATGCGACCACCACGCATCTATATATTTGCGACCACCGCGCATCCACATATGCGACCACCGCGCATCTACATATGCGACCACCGCGCATCTACATATGCGACCACCGCGCATCTATATATGCGACCACCGCGCATCTATATGCGACCACCGCGCATCTACATGTGCGACCACCGCGCATCTACATATATGCGACCACTACGCATCTATATATTTGCGACCACCGCGCATCTACATATGAGACCACCGCGCATCTACATATGCGACCACCGCGCATCTATATGCGACCACCGCGCATCTATATATGCGACCACCGCGCATCTACATATATGCGACCACCGCGCATCTACATATGCGACCACCGCGCATCTATATATGCGACCACCGCGCATCTACTTATGCGACCACCGCGCATCTACATATGCGACCACCGCGCATCTATATATGCGACCACCGCGCATATATATATGCGACCACCGCGCATCTATATATGCGACCACTGCGCATCTATATATGCGACCACCGCGCATCTACATATATGCGACCACCGCGCATCTATATGCGACCACCGCGCATCTACATATGCGACCACCGCGCATCTACATATGCGACCACCGCGCATCTACATATGCGACCACCGCGCATCTATATATTCGACCACCGCGCATCTATATATGCGACCACCGCGCATCTATATATTTGCGACCACCGCGCATCTACATATGCGACCACCGCGCATCCATATATTTGCGACCACCGCGCATCTATATATGCGACCACCGCGCATCTATATATTTGCGACCACCGCGCATCTATAAATGCGACCACCGCGCATCTACATATATGCGACCACCACGCATCTACATATATGCGACCACTGCGCATATGCGACCACCACGCATCTATATATTTGCGACCACCACGCATCTATATATTTGCGACCACCGCGCATCTACATATGCGACCACCGCGCATCTACAATATGCGACCACCGCGCATCTACATATGCGACCACCGCGCATCTACATATGCGACCACCGCGCATCTATATATGCGACCACCGCGCATCTACTTATGCGACCACCGCGCATTTACATATGCGACTACCGCGCATCTAGATATGCGACCACCGCGCATCTATTTATGCGACCACCGCGCATCTATATATGCGACCACCGCGCATCTATATATTTGCGACCACCGCGCATCTACATATGCGACCACCGCGCATCTACATAATGCGACCACCGCGCATCTACATATGCGACCACCGCGCATCTACATATGCGACCACCGCGCATCTACATATGCGACCACCGCGCATCTATATGCGACCACCGCGCATCTATATATACGACTACCGCGCATCTAGATATGCGACCACCGCGCATCTATATATGCGACCACCGCGCATCTACATATATGCGACCACCGCGCATCTAGATATGCGACCACCGCGCATCTATATATGCGACCACTGCGCATCTATATATGCGACCACCACGCATCTATGTATTTGCGACCACGGCGCATCTACATATGCGACCACCGCGCATCTACATATGCGACCACCGCGCATCTATATATGCGACCACCGCGCATCTATATATGCGACCACCGCGCATCTATATATTTGCGACCACCGCGCATCTACATATGCGACCACCGCGCATCTATATATTTGCGACCACCGCGCATCTATATGCGACCACCGCGCATCTATATATGCGACTACCGCGCATCTAGATATGCGACCACCACGCATCTATATATTTGCGACCACCGCGCATCTACATATGCGACCACCGCGCATCTACATATGCGACCACCGCGCATCTACATATGCGACCACCGCGCATCTATATATGCGACCACCGCGCATCTACTTATGCGACCACCGCGCATTTACATATGCGACTACCGCGCATCTAGATATGCGACCACCGCGCATCTATTTATGCGACCACCGCGCATCTATATATGCGACCACCGCGCATCTATATATTTGCGACCACCGCGCATCTACATATGCGACCACCGCGCATCTACATAATGCGACCACCGCGCATCTACATATGCGACCACCGCGCATCTACATATGCGACCACCGCGCATCTATATGCGACCACCGCGCATCTATATATACGACTACCGCGCATCTAGATATGCGACCACCGCGCATCTAGATATGCGACCACCGCGCATCTACATATATGCGACCACCGCGCATCTAGATATGCGACCACCGCGCATCTATATATGCGACCACTGCGCATCTATATATGCGACCACCACGCATCTATGTATTTGCGACCACGGCGCATCTACATATGCGACCACCGCGCATCTACATATGCGACCACCGCGCATCTATATATGCGACCACCGCGCATCTATATATGCGACCACCGCGCATCTATATATTTGCGACCACCGCGCATCTACATATGCGACCACCGCGCATCTATATATTTGCGACCACCGCGCATCTATATGCGACCACCGCGCATCTATATATGCGACTACCGCGCATCTAGATATGCGACCACCGCGCATCTACATATGCGACCACCGCGCATCTATATATGCGACCACCGCGCATCTACATATATGCGACCACCGCGCATCTAGATATGCGACCACCGCGAATCTATATATGCGACCACTGCGCATCTATATATGCGACCACCACGCATCTATGTATTTGCGACCACGGCGCATCTACATATGGTCGCATACCGCGCATCTAGATATGCGACCACCGCGCATCTACATATGCGACCACCGCGCATCTATATATGCGACCACCGCGCATCTATATATGCGACCACCGCGCATCTATATGCGACCACCGCGCATCTACATATGCGACCACCGCGCATCTATATATGCGACCACCGCGCATCTATATATGCGACCACTGCGCATCTATATATTTGCGACCACCGCGCATCTATATGCGACCACCGCGCATCTATATATGCGACTACCGCGCATCTAGATATGCGACCACCGCGCATCTACATATGCGACCACCGCGCATCTATATATGCGACCACCGCGCATCTATATATGCGACCACCGCGCATCCACATATATGCGACCACCGCGCATCTATATATGCGACCACCGCGCATCTACTTATGCGACCACCGCGCATTTACATATGCGACTACCGCGCATCTAGATATGCGACCACCGCGCATCTATTTATGCGACCACCGCGCATCTATATATGCGACCACCGCGCATCTATATATTTGCGACCACCGCGCATCTACATATGCGACCACCGCGCATCTACATAATGCGACCACCGCGCATCTACATATGCGACCACCGCGCATCTACATATGCGACCACCGCGCATCTACATATGCGACCACCGCGCATCTATATGCGACCACCGCGCATCTATATATACGACTACCGCGCATCTAGATATGCGACCACCGCGCATCTATATATGCGACCACCGCGCATCTACATATATGCGACCACCGCGCATCTAGATATGCGACCACCGCGCATCTATATATGCGACCACCACGCATCTATGTATTTGCGACCACGGCGCATCTACATATGCGACCACCGCGCATCTACATATGCGACCACCGCGCATCTACATAATGCGACCACCGCGCATCTACATATGCGACCACCGCGCATCTACATATGCGACCACCGCGCATCTACATATGCGACCACCGCGCATCTATATGCGACCACCGCGCATCTATATATACGACTACCGCGCATCTAGATATGCGACCACCGCGCATCTATATATGCGACCACCGCGCATCTACATATATGCGACCACTGCGCATCTAGATATGCGACCACCGCGCATCTATATATGCGACCACTGCGCATCTATATATGCGACCACCACGCATCTATGTATTTGCGACCACGGCGCATCTACATATGCGACCACCGCGCATCTACATATGCGACCACCGCGCATCTATATATGCGACCACCGCGCATCTATATATGCGACCACCGCGCATCTATATATTTGCGACCACCGCGCATCTACATATGCGACCACCGCGCATCTATATATTTGCGACCACCGCGCATCTATATGCGACCACCGCGCATCTATATATGCGACTACCGCGCATCTAGATATGCGACCACCACGCATCTATATATTTGCGACCACCGCGCATCTACATATGCGACCACCGCGCATCTACATATGCGACCACCGCGCATCTACATATGCGACCACCGCGCATCTATATATGCGACCACCGCGCATCTACTTATGCGACCACCGCGCATTTACATATGCGACTACCGCGCATCTAGATATGCGACCACCGCGCATCTATTTATGCGACCACCGCGCATCTATATATGCGACCACCGCGCATCTATATATTTGCGACCACCGCGCATCTACATATGCGACCACCGCGCATCTACATAATGCGACCACCGCGCATCTACATATGCGACCACCGCGCATCTACATATGCGACCACCGCGCATCTATATGCGACCACCGCGCATCTATATATACGACTACCGCGCATCTAGATATGCGACCACCGCGCATCTAGATATGCGACCACCGCGCATCTACATATATGCGACCACCGCGCATCTAGATATGCGACCACCGCGCATCTATATATGCGACCACTGCGCATCTATATATGCGACCACCACGCATCTATGTATTTGCGACCACGGCGCATCTACATATGCGACCACCGCGCATCTACATATGCGACCACCGCGCATCTATATATGCGACCACCGCGCATCTATATATGCGACCACCGCGCATCTATATATTTGCGACCACCGCGCATCTACATATGCGACCACCGCGCATCTATATATTTGCGACCACCGCGCATCTATATGCGACCACCGCGCATCTATATATGCGACTACCGCGCATCTAGATATGCGACCACCGCGCATCTACATATGCGACCACCGCGCATCTATATATGCGACCACCGCGCATCTACATATATGCGACCACCGCGCATCTAGATATGCGACCACCGCGAATCTATATATGCGACCACTGCGCATCTATATATGCGACCACCACGCATCTATGTATTTGCGACCACGGCGCATCTACATATGGTCGCATACCGCGCATCTAGATATGCGACCACCGCGCATCTACATATGCGACCACCGCGCATCTATATATGCGACCACCGCGCATCTATATATGCGACCACCGCGCATCTATATGCGACCACCGCGCATCTACATATGCGACCACCGCGCATCTATATATGCGACCACCGCGCATCTATATATGCGACCACTGCGCATCTATATATTTGCGACCACCGCGCATCTATATGCGACCACCGCGCATCTATATATGCGACTACCGCGCATCTAGATATGCGACCACCGCGCATCTACATATGCGACCACCGCGCATCTATATATGCGACCACCGCGCATCTATATATGCGACCACCGCGCATCCACATATATGCGACCACCGCGCATCTATATATGCGACCACCGCGCATCTACTTATGCGACCACCGCGCATTTACATATGCGACTACCGCGCATCTAGATATGCGACCACCGCGCATCTATTTATGCGACCACCGCGCATCTATATATGCGACCACCGCGCATCTATATATTTGCGACCACCGCGCATCTACATATGCGACCACCGCGCATCTACATAATGCGACCACCGCGCATCTACATATGCGACCACCGCGCATCTACATATGCGACCACCGCGCATCTATATGCGACCACCGCGCATCTATATATACGACTACCGCGCATCTAGATATGCGACCACCGCGCATCTAGATATGCGACCACCGCGCATCTACATATATGCGACCACCGCGCATCTAGATATGCGACCACCGCGCATCTATATATGCGACCACTGCGCATCTATATATGCGACCACCACGCATCTATGTATTTGCGACCACGGCGCATCTACATATGCGACCACCGCGCATCTACATATGCGACCACCGCGCATCTATATATGCGACCACCGCGCATCTATATATGCGACCACCGCGCATCTATATATTTGCGACCACCGCGCATCTACATATGCGACCACCGCGCATCTATATATTTGCGACCACCGCGCATCTATATGCGACCACCGCGCATCTATATATGCGACTACCGCGCATCTAGATATGCGACCACCGCGCATCTACATATGCGACCACCGCGCATCTATATATGCGACCACCGCGCATCTACATATATGCGACCACCGCGCATCTAGATATGCGACCACCGCGAATCTATATATGCGACCACTGCGCATCTATATATGCGACCACCACGCATCTATGTATTTGCGACCACGGCGCATCTACATATGGTCGCATACCGCGCATCTAGATATGCGACCACCGCGCATCTACATATGCGACCACCGCGCATCTATATATGCGACCACCGCGCATCTATATATGCGACCACCGCGCATCTATATGCGACCACCGCGCATCTACATATGCGACCACCGCGCATCTATATATGCGACCACCGCGCATCTATATATGCGACCACTGCGCATCTATATATTTGCGACCACCGCGCATCTATATGCGACCACCGCGCATCTATATATGCGACTACCGCGCATCTAGATATGCGACCACCGCGCATCTACATATGCGACCACCGCGCATCTATATATGCGACCACCGCGCATCTATATATGCGACCACCGCGCATCCACATATATGCGACCACCGCGCATCTATATATGCGACCACCGCGCATCTACTTATGCGACCACCGCGCATTTACATATGCGACTACCGCGCATCTAGATATGCGACCACCGCGCATCTATTTATGCGACCACCGCGCATCTATATATGCGACCACCGCGCATCTATATATTTGCGACCACCGCGCATCTACATATGCGACCACCGCGCATCTACATAATGCGACCACCGCGCATCTACATATGCGACCACCGCGCATCTACATATGCGACCACCGCGCATCTACATATGCGACCACCGCGCATCTATATGCGACCACCGCGCATCTATATATACGACTACCGCGCATCTAGATATGCGACCACCGCGCATCTATATATGCGACCACCGCGCATCTACATATATGCGACCACCGCGCATCTAGATATGCGACCACCGCGCATCTATATATGCGACCACCACGCATCTATGTATTTGCGACCACGGCGCATCTACATATGCGACCACCGCGCATCTACATATGCGACCACCGCGCATCTACATAATGCGACCACCGCGCATCTACATATGCGACCACCGCGCATCTACATATGCGACCACCGCGCATCTACATATGCGACCACCGCGCATCTATATGCGACCACCGCGCATCTATATATACGACTACCGCGCATCTAGATATGCGACCACCGCGCATCTATATATGCGACCACCGCGCATCTACATATATGCGACCACTGCGCATCTAGATATGCGACCACCGCGCATCTATATATGCGACCACTGCGCATCTATATATGCGACCACCACGCATCTATGTATTTGCGACCACGGCGCATCTACATATGCGACCACCGCGCATCTACATATGCGACCACCGCGCATCTATATATGCGACCACCGCGCATCTATATATGCGACCACCGCGCATCTATATATTTGCGACCACCGCGCATCTACATATGCGACCACCGCGCATCTATATATTTGCGACCACCGCGCATCTATATGCGACCACCGCGCATCTATATATGCGACTACCGCGCATCTAGATATGCGACCACCACGCATCTATATATTTGCGACCACCGCGCATCTACATATGCGACCACCGCGCATCTACATATGCGACCACCGCGCATCTACATATGCGACCACCGCGCATCTATATATGCGACCACCGCGCATCTACTTATGCGACCACCGCGCATTTACATATGCGACTACCGCGCATCTAGATATGCGACCACCGCGCATCTATTTATGCGACCACCGCGCATCTATATATGCGACCACCGCGCATCTATATATTTGCGACCACCGCGCATCTACATATGCGACCACCGCGCATCTACATAATGCGACCACCGCGCATCTACATATGCGACCACCGCGCATCTACATATGCGACCACCGCGCATCTATATGCGACCACCGCGCATCTATATATACGACTACCGCGCATCTAGATATGCGACCACCGCGCATCTAGATATGCGACCACCGCGCATCTACATATATGCGACCACCGCGCATCTAGATATGCGACCACCGCGCATCTATATATGCGACCACTGCGCATCTATATATGCGACCACCACGCATCTATGTATTTGCGACCACGGCGCATCTACATATGCGACCACCGCGCATCTACATATGCGACCACCGCGCATCTATATATGCGACCACCGCGCATCTATATATGCGACCACCGCGCATCTATATATTTGCGACCACCGCGCATCTACATATGCGACCACCGCGCATCTATATATTTGCGACCACCGCGCATCTATATGCGACCACCGCGCATCTATATATGCGACTACCGCGCATCTAGATATGCGACCACCGCGCATCTACATATGCGACCACCGCGCATCTATATATGCGACCACCGCGCATCTACATATATGCGACCACCGCGCATCTAGATATGCGACCACCGCGAATCTATATATGCGACCACTGCGCATCTATATATGCGACCACCACGCATCTATGTATTTGCGACCACGGCGCATCTACATATGGTCGCATACCGCGCATCTAGATATGCGACCACCGCGCATCTACATATGCGACCACCGCGCATCTATATATGCGACCACCGCGCATCTATATATGCGACCACCGCGCATCTATATGCGACCACCGCGCATCTACATATGCGACCACCGCGCATCTATATATGCGACCACCGCGCATCTATATATGCGACCACTGCGCATCTATATATTTGCGACCACCGCGCATCTATATGCGACCACCGCGCATCTATATATGCGACTACCGCGCATCTAGATATGCGACCACCGCGCATCTACATATGCGACCACCGCGCATCTATATATGCGACCACCGCGCATCTATATATGCGACCACCGCGCATCCACATATATGCGACCACCGCGCATCTATATATGCGACCACCGCGCATCTACTTATGCGACCACCGCGCATTTACATATGCGACTACCGCGCATCTAGATATGCGACCACCGCGCATCTATTTATGCGACCACCGCGCATCTATATATGCGACCACCGCGCATCTATATATTTGCGACCACCGCGCATCTACATATGCGACCACCGCGCATCTACATAATGCGACCACCGCGCATCTACATATGCGACCACCGCGCATCTACATATGCGACCACCGCGCATCTACATATGCGACCACCGCGCATCTATATGCGACCACCGCGCATCTATATATACGACTACCGCGCATCTAGATATGCGACCACCGCGCATCTATATATGCGACCACCGCGCATCTACATATATGCGACCACCGCGCATCTAGATATGCGACCACCGCGCATCTATATATGCGACCACCACGCATCTATGTATTTGCGACCACGGCGCATCTACATATGCGACCACCGCGCATCTACATATGCGACCACCGCGCATCTATATATGCGACCACCGCGCATCTATATATGCGACCACCGCGCATCTATATATTTGCGACCACCGCGCATCTACATATGCGACCACCGCGCATCTATATATTTGCGACCACCGCGCATCTATATGCGACCACCGCGCATCTATATATGCGACTACCGCGCATCTAGATATGCGACCACCACGCATCTATATATTTGCGACCACCGCGCATCTACATATGCGACCACCGCGCATCTACATATGCGACCACCGCGCATCTACATATGCGACCACCGCGCATCTATATATGCGACCACCGCGCATCTACTTATGCGACCACCGCGCATTTACATATGCGACTACCGCGCATCTAGATATGCGACCACCGCGCATCTATTTATGCGACCACCGCGCATCTATATATGCGACCACCGCGCATCTATATATTTGCGACCACCGCGCATCTACATATGCGACCACCGCGCATCTACATAATGCGACCACCGCGCATCTACATATGCGACCACCGCGCATCTACATATGCGACCACCGCGCATCTATATATTTGCGACCACCGCGCATCTACATATGCGACCACCGCGCATCTACATAATGCGACCACCGCGCATCTACATATGCGACCACCGCGCATCTACATATGCGACCACCGCGCATCTATATGCGACCACCGCGCATCTATATATACGACTACCGCGCATCTAGATATGCGACCACCGCGCATCTAGATATGCGACCACCGCGCATCTACATATATGCGACCACCGCGCATCTAGATATGCGACCACCGCGCATCTATATATGCGACCACTGCGCATCTATATATGCGACCACCACGCATCTATGTATTTGCGACCACGGCGCATCTACATATGCGACCACCGCGCATCTATATATTTGCGACCACCGCGCATCTATATGCGACCACCGCGCATCTATATATGCGACTACCGCGCATCTAGATATGCGACCACCGCGCATCTACATATGCGACCACCGCGCATCTATATATGCGACCACCGCGCATCTACATATATGCGACCACCGCGCATCTAGATATGCGACCACCGCGAATCTATATATGCGACCACTGCGCATCTATATATGCGACCACCACGCATCTATGTATTTGCGACCACGGCGCATCTACATATGGTCGCATACCGCGCATCTAGATATGCGACCACCGCGCATCTACATATGCGACCACCGCGCATCTATATATGCGACCACCGCGCATCTATATATGCGACCACCGCGCATCTATATGCGACCACCGCGCATCTACATATGCGACCACCGCGCATCTATATATGCGACCACCGCGCATCTATATATGCGACCACTGCGCATCTATATATTTGCGACCACCGCGCATCTATATGCGACCACCGCGCATCTATATATGCGACTACCGCGCATCTAGATATGCGACCACCGCGCATCTACATATGCGACCACCGCGCATCTATATATGCGACCACCGCGCATCTATATATGCGACCACCGCGCATCTACATATATGCGACCACCGCGCATCTAGATATGCGACCACCGCGCATCTATATATGCGACCACTGCGCATCTATATATGCGACCACCACGCATCTATATATTTGCGACCACCGCGCATCTACATATGCGACCACCGCGCATCTACTTATGCGACCACCGCGCATCTACTTATGCGACCACCGCGCATCTATATATGCGACCACCGCGCATCTATATGCGACCACCGCGCATCTACATGTGCGACCACCGCGCATCTACATATATGCGACCACCACGCATCTATATATTTGCGACCACCGCGCATCTACATATGCGACCACCGCGCATCTACATATATGCGACCACCACGCATCTGTATATTTGCGACCACCGCGCATCTACATATGCGACCACCGCGCATCTACATATGCGACCACCGCGCATCTATATGCGACCACCGCGCATCTATATATGCTACCACCGCGCATCTATATGCGACCACCGCGCATCTACATATATGCGACCACCGCGCATCTACATATGCGACCACCGCGCATATATATATGCGACCACCGCGCATCTACATATGCGACCACCGCGCATCTATATATGCGACCACCGCGCATCAATATATGCGACCACCACGCATCTATATATGCGACCACCGCGCATCTATATATGCGACCACCGCGCATCTACATATATGCGACCACCGCGCATCTACATGTGCGACCACCGCGCATCTACATATATGCGACCACCACGCATCTATATATTTGCGACCACCGCGCATCTACATATGCAACCACCGCGCATCTACATATATGCGACCACCACGCATCTATATATTTGCGACCACCGCGCATCTACATATGCGACCACCGCGCATCTACATATGCGACCACCGCGCATCTATATGCGACCACCGCGCATCTATATATGCTACCACCGCGCATCTATATGCGACCACCGCGCATCTACATATATGCGACCACCGCGCATCTACATATGCGACCACCGCGCATCTATATATGCGACCACCGCGCATCTACATATGCGACCACCGCGCATCTATATATGCGACCACCGCGCATCAATATATGCGACCACCACGCATCTATATATGCGACCACCGCGCATCTATATATGCGACCACCGCGCATCTACATATATGCGACCACCGCGCATCTACATATGCGACCACCGCGCATCTACATATGCGACCACCGCGCATCTATATATGCGACCACCGCGCATCTATATATTTGCGACCACCGCGCATCTACATATGCGACCACCGCGCATCTATATATTTGCGACCACCGCGCATCTATATATTTGCGACCACCGCGCATCTATATATGCGACTACCGCGCATCTAGATATGCGACCACCGCGCATCTACATATGCGACCACCGCGCATCTACATATATGCGACCACCGCGCATCTACATGCGACCACCGCGCATCTACATATGCGACCACCGCGCATCTATATATTTGCGACCACCGCGCACATATATGCGACCACCGCGCATCTACATATGCGACCACCGCGCATGTATATATGCGACCACCGCGCATCTACATATGCGACCACCGCGCATCTACATATGCGACTACCGCGCATCTAGATATGCGACCACCGCGCATCTACATATGCGACCACCGCGCATCTATATATGCGACCACCGCGCATCTACATATGCGACCACCGCGCATCTACATATGCGACCACCGCGCATCTATATATGCGACCACCGCGCATCTATATATGCGACCACCACGCATCTATATATTTGCGACCACCGCGCATCTACATATGCTACCACCGCGCATCTACATATGCGACCACCGCGCATCTACATATGCGACCACCGCGCATCTATATATGCGACCACCGCGCATCTATATGCGACCACCGCGCATCTATATATGCGACCACCGCGCATCTATATGCGACCACCGCGCATCTACATATGCGACCACCGCGCATCTACATATGCGACCACCGCGCATCTATATATGCGACCACCGCGCATCTACATATGCGACCACCGCGCATCTACATATGCGACCACCGCGCATCTACATATGCGACCACCGCGCATCTACATATGCGACCACCGCGCATCTATATATATGCGACCACCGCGCATCTATATATTTGCGACCACCGCGCATCTACATATGCGACCACCACGCATCCATATATTTGCGACCACCGCGCATCTATATAGGCCTATGCGACCACCGCGCATCTACATATGCGACCACCGCGCATCTATATATTTGCGACCACCGCGCATCTACATATATGCGACCACCGCGCATCTACATATATGCGACCACTGCGCATCTATTTGCGACCACCGCGCATCTACATATGCGACCACCGCGCATCTACATATGCGACCACCGCGCATCTACATATGCGACCACCGCGCATCTATATATTTGCGACCACCGCGCATCTACATATATGCGACCACCGCGCATCTATATTTTTGCGACCACCGCGCATCTATATATGCGACCACCGCGCATCTACATATGCGACCACCGCGCATCTATATATGCGACCACCACGCATCTATATATTTGCGACCACCGCGCATCTATATGCGACCACCGCGCATCTACATATGCGACCACCGCGCATCTACATAGGCCCTTGGGCAGTAGACTGGTCTTGCTCCAAGACTGAGCTGTTCATCTGTTCTGTATATTATTTTTACACCGCAGCGAAGGGTTCACTCTATATTACGACCTTGTAACAAGACTACGAATCACTGACCTCTATACATGGACAGATCATCCATTGTTTCATTTTGAAGTCGGCATGCAGAGAAGTGCAACATGGCGTCACTGCTGTGAGCCAATGAAATGTCCAGGTGTAGAGTTCAGTTGGTTGGTAAATCCACTGACCTCTACAACTGGACATTTCATTGGCTCACAGCAGTGACGCCATGTTGCACTTCCAGTTCGCGCCGACTTCAAGTGTTAGCACAGCAGAATATGGACAATGATCTGTCCAGGTGTTGAGGTCAGTGCTACGAATACGTTAAGTAGACTTGCACTAGTTGCAGCGCTGAGGGCGCAAGACGCGCGATATTATCTAGGGTGCACTCACAGACATAAATAACCTAGACGGACAGCTGGCAGAGTGAAATTTCATGAAAGCCACAAATCGTGGGCAAATTTTTTTATTTCTGTAAGAACTCATTCTTTTTGACAAAAAATACAAATTCATAACTATATGCAGCATTTATATACAGTTAACAGCTGAAAGTATTTTTAGTCGACACCAGCTGCGTTTTCAACCGAAATTACCGATTTGTATCCGTCCTCCCGAAGTCTTTTCATAGAGTCATGCACATTATTTTGTCAACCACTTCTACCCACGATTTCATACTTAGTCAGGCGCTTTCGAAATTACGGCACCTGGACGTCGATTTTCAAAGGCGCTGTCCGCTATAGGTTATTTACGTCTGTGGGTGCACTAGCCTAGTTCAAGTCCCATTGAAAAAAGTTTTAAATCAACAATGTTCAGGACCAAGTTTCATGCAAACCGACATCACTGGGGTTTCTCAAACAACAATCAGATTATTGTCTTGGTCTTCATCTTTCCATTTCTTTTCAATTTTTAGTGGGTTAGCCAATTACTTTTTTAAATATTCACTCCAAAAGAAACTCACCTCCCGAAAAGTGATACTTCCCGAGTTTACAAATGGCATCCCTCCACTTTCTAGGGCAATTAGGACACTTTTTTTCAACCGTAATTTTATTAAGTCTGCCCTCAGATTGAAGCTCGTAAGCCAGAGAGTTGATCCTAGGAGAATTGCTCCAGTTTCCGAAAATGTCAGAAAAAGTTTTTCCGAACACGTTCTATTGACGGCCAGGTATTATCGTTAACGTTCGCGATGTGCTATTTTTGAAAAGAGCCGACAAACATCAATAGCAAATGCTTAATGGATTACGAGCGAAATGACGCATTCCACTTGCACCATTTGTTGGGGGGACACCCTGTAGATTTTCATGCAGAAACTAGAGAAAGGACACTCGGTAGATAGAGCGCAGACCTTCGCGCCAACCGCAAAAATTCCCTACCTATATCAATGTTAAAAAAATCATTCAAAGTGACCCAGATATCTGATCTTGATCCAGAGCAATCTACCCACTAAGTTTCGTTTTAAACCCTCCAGTAATTTGTTGTTTCGTAACCCTGCGAACAGACAGACAAGAGTGAATACATGTACATAAATTCTGTCATCTTCACTTATCAGCCCTACCTATCAAATCATACAAAGTGACCCAGATATCTGATCTTGATCCAGAGCAATCTACCCACTGAGTTTCGTTTTAATCCCTCCAGTAATTTGTTGTTTCGTAACCCTGCTAACAGACAGACAAGAGTGAATACATAAATTCTGCCATCTTTACTTCTTTTCCTTTAATTACAATTCATATAAATCGACTGAGAATTGTTAAAGGGGATCAGACACCTTGATTTTTGGCATAGAATATGTGCTTCGCCAACATAATTTATACTGTTTCTACGAACTCAATTTGTATTTTCTTTCTTTTTGGGGGGTTAAACATCTGCCAGGTACTCAAAGAAATATTTACAAATGGATGGATGGTAATAATAAACAGTTATAAAAATGGCCTACTTGGAACTTCCCATAAAGTTAATTTCTGAGTCACAGATGCCTGTCACAGATTAAAGCAATTTACGGTTAAAAATGAAACACTCGTTTTCTTTTCTGGAAAGTCTTCAGTTCTGTCAGCCTGTATTTATCTGGATCAAACATCTTCTCCACAGCACCGTGTATCATCTGCATAAAAACCTGGGACCATGTCTTCTCTAGTACACGCTGCTTCTTGTTTATCAGGATAGCCTCCGAGACTAGCTCCTTCACATAGTTACAAGTAAAGGTTGACTGAAATAACCGCTCCTGGAAAAGACAAATCAAGATTTCATACAAACAGTATTACGGAACGTACAAATAAACCTGCACTCCAGCTTTGAGGCCCGGGTAGGGAAAGTCTTTGCCAAAGACGACTGTATTAAATATTTGATAGTGCATGTCGCGTATTCTTTTCACACAGTGCAGCCTCTAACGACCCATTAGTCCAGCTTCCTAACTCACACAATCATCTTTGCAAACTCGCTTAAATGGGGCATGACCTTTTTAACCAAATTTTACCATTCGAATTTGCACAGCGTCTTCACGCAGTCAACCACCTATTCAGCAGTCGCACGGGCCTGCGTTGCATATCTAATTAGTGCTGCTTCAGAAAGGATTGTTGTTTGTGGTATGTATTGCGCATGCAAACAACTGCAGCTTTGCGATTGCTGATTGGCTTCCTTTGAAAGCCTGCGTAAAAATATGGAAACCTAAACCACTGGTTTGAGTTTGCAAAGACGAGTTTGCAAAGAAGAATGTGCGAGTAGGGAACTGGTCTATAATCGTGTCATTAGCGCAGCTGGCAAGCACACTTTGTAAAAAGAATACGCGACGTACACAATCAAATATAGTCGTCTTTGGCAAAAACTAAGGAAGGGAATGTTTTTGACCGTTGCTAATTCGTTCACACAAATTATATACTTTATTAGGTTTTCTCTATCAATTTCAACATAAAATAGTTCATTTTGGTGTAGATTTTTGTTCATAGAGACCGTATACGTCCAGGTAATTGTCAATATATATCTATATATACAATTGAGAAAGGTTAGTTGTTACAAATTACATGTTACAAATAAAAGCGTGAAAACCTTTGACAAAAGTGGAAAGAGAAAAATCCTAACAAAAACAGAATTTTTTCCCCGTTGAAATCAAGAACTAATTAATTCACAATTCTTTGCGGGTTTTTTAAAAACTGGTTCCTTTGAGACAAGACTGATTTTCTTCTTTGGGCATGTGCTGTCCTGAAAAGGACCAGTTCAGATCACTTTATGTTTTCCAAAGTAAGTTCTGTTCATCTCCATAAGACTCGAGATGGACATTGCCTACTTTTTTTAAAGTTCAGATTGTGTTCAGTTGACCAGTTTCATTGTGTTATGTTTGTGACATAATTTCACCACTTTGATGGAAAATTTTGTTCTCATCTTACCTGTAATAAATCCTGCAACGCTTCTTCACAGAAGAACTGCAGACCTGCCTTGCCAACATTCCCCGCGGTGGTTTTCTGGTCAGCCATTAGCTGTTTCTTGCCCTTTAGCTCAAGCTCAGATAAAGCTTGAGTGTTACTCCTGCAATGGTCGCCTAGTAATTCAAGTAGGCGACATGATGGCAATTGAGAGGTAGTGATGTGGGAGATGGGGGTAAAGAGGCTCTCAGCATGCTTGCGATCTTCTAAAAACACCTATGTGAAAACATAATGACAATAACAGTAGCTGTTACTTACTTTCCAGACAATATCTGCTCATTTGTGGGAATTATACCACAGTACAGAATTACTGTTGCAGAGCATATTGCTGTTGGGTACTCAAACAGTTCCAAAGCAATCCTTCAACTGGACATGGCTTTTGTAGACATGTACTGTGGTGTTTAGTCATGTTAGCAAAAATACATTTTGAGATTCCACAAATTCAGACATGTACGTCCACGTTTGTTTATGGTGTAAATCGAGGAGTTTATTTTGTTCCTCTTGATAATTTCCTTTGTTTGTAATTTCCTTTGTTTGTAACTTTTTCTGATGGCTCTCATTGGTTTTGTACACGAATCTCAATCAAAGACGTCCTCGATTCTAACCCTAACCCCAATTTACCTTCGTGTCGCCAGGCATGTGTCCTCCCTTTACACCATAAACAAACGCCATCAAACATGTACCATTCAGAAATGTACATGTACATTTTGATATTCCTAGATCACTCCCCCCCCCCCCTTCTCAGCCTTGCAAAACCTAATTTTCTCTTTGATGGATCCCATGTTAAATTATTTTACTTGAATGTTAATTCTGTTAATCATACCTCCTCGTTGTTAATATTCTTTATGTCAAGATGAGATAGTCTGAAGAGAAGGTAGGGCTTCCATAGGAAGAATGTGCTGATTTGATTGCCCTCATTAGCAATGGTGATGTTGTCTAGATGGCGAAGTGAAGTCAGTGCATTGAGCTGTTGAAGGCTGTTCAGGTTGCAATCGCCAAATAGGAGAGTCTGGTTGGTAAAAAATACACAAATACCATTATTTGTATAACTGACTTAGTTCTTATAGTATAGATTTTAAAACGTATCACAGACTGTTATCACTTTGAGTGTAAAAAACACGCAAAATACGAAAGCACATATGTGACCCGCTCCATCGAAATCAGGAATAAGTCTCGAAATGACTTTTTGAGATATGCACATGGTGTGAAAGGGAATTGTATAAGCTTTCTAATGATACCCATCACAAGTGTGTATCTGTCTAGGTTATTGAGTTAGGGTCTGATAATAATAATAATAATTATGTAACTTATATAGCGCCAAATCCACTCTGTGGAGTGCTCGAGGCGCATTTACAAAATAGCAATTAACGAGTAAACAAAAAAGTTTTTACATGAGTTTTAAAAGAATCGGTAGTAACACAATTTTGAATGGCTTCAGGAAGGCTGTTCAAAAGGGTAGGACACGCATAGGCATAAGACCTTTCCCCCCAAGTTCTTGCAACTTTAGGAATCGTAAGGGAACTGGAAGTGGATGAGCGTAAGGCTCTTGTTGGGGTATAGTATTGAATTAAAGATATATTGTATTGGGGAGCAGATTTATGATGAAGATGACAGGTGTATATTTATTTGCCGAATTCACATTCCGAGAAAAACAGCTTTAAAATAAACAAAATTTACCCAAATCATGCGGACAGTGCACACAAATCCTCTTCATTTTCATCTTGATTGATTTTTTTTACATAATAATAATAATAATAATAATAATCTGTGATAACTACACTTTCTAAAAATACAATGTTCAGAAAAACGACTTGGTCACGATTTTCACCCATGCGTTTACTTCAACGACCGATTGCGTAAAACGGCTCCAGCGACTTATTCCTGATTACGATGGAGCGGGTCACATATACTGGACTATACTTGAGGAAGAAATCCTGCAAGTCTGTCACCATGAAGAAGCAGACTGAAAGCAGAGTATAATAGACCGATTGCGCCCTCTAAAGTCACGTGACCTATAGTGGGTATCAAACATCAACAAACATGGCGTCCTCCATAGCAAAGTTCCGCTGTTGTAAAGTACATGATGATCATTTGTTTCTTCGATCGAGGCTTCTCTTTTTCGAAATCGCTAGTGCTAGTGCCGGTCCCAACAGTCCGTGCCAGTACCACATCATGAACATAACATTCCTTGTAGAATTTCCAAGACTTGCTGGAACTGTTCTTACTTGCTTTATTCAGTCATTCCGGTATAAAGGTCTCGGGTACAAACTCCGAAATATTCTTCAGAGATTTTGAGAAAGAAAAGCCTTGATCAAAGAAACAAATGCAACAATTATCATGTACTTTGCAACAGCGGCACTTTGCTATGAAGGACGCCGTGCTTGTTGATGTTTGATACCCACTATAGGTAAAGTGACTTAGAGGGCGCAATCGGTCTATTAGTTTCAGTTCGGTTGGTGGGACAGCTAGAATGGGTCTGTCATCAAGAAGTCCATCTTCACGGACCATCTTTAATTGCTACATGGACTTTGATTGTCTTAGGTTTGATCAAGATTTGATCAAGATATATCTGAACTTGTGCAGTATCAAAAGTGACACCTTGAATACTCATGTACAAACTGTAATTTGGGATAGAACGAGTTCAACAAATCGGAACCAAAAAGTTAGAGAAAACCAAAGAAAAAGAAAACTAGAGATTGTGGTTGTTACTGAACAACCACATAGTACATAACAGTTTCCCAATTGATTTTGATTGTCATTATGCAGTAGAGAATAAGTTTAATGAATTATACAGAAAATTCAGACTCAGAGTTCAATAGTTATTCGAAAAATCACCTTTAATGATAACGTCACATGAATCATCATGACATCACTTTATCAATACACTTATCTTCCCCAGGTGATTTTGGACTATAACAAGTTTCAGGTTGATCTGAATGCAGGAAATGTCAAATTGTGCTAATAGAAGAAAAGCAAAGCTAAGACGACGTCACATGACACCTTCATGACATAACTTGTCGAAACACAACTTCACGTTTCATTGGTATTTGACTTAGGGCCAAAGCAAAAGTCCGACTCTGATAAATGGAAAGTAAGATAAAACACAAAAGAAGAAAAGGGGAGAAAAACAATTATAAACAAAAAAGATTTTCAGCAACGAAAACCCCGAAATAACAAAACTCTAAACTATCAGAACAAACCAACAGGAAACAAATCTGCTGACATCAACAATATACGAAATTCTAAGAAATGTGTGATACACAAAAATAACAAATCTACTCACCGACACATTTGGAAATCTAATCCTTATCTTGTGTAGATGGTTAGTTATTTCGTCAAAGTCAATAAATTTGAAAGAGATTGTGGTGATGGATCCTGCAGCCTGTATTCCCCAGCTCTTGTCAAGAGCTTCCATGGAGCCAGATCCATAAAGGTTTAGAGTATCTCCATCTAGTTCTGCAAGATGACAGACCTCAGAAGATATGCTAGAAATTCAAAAAGCCATAGTAAGATATATGTTTAACCAAATGTTTACTTTAAAGGTGTAGTCTATGTCACTCTACTTACCTGTAGAGCCATCTACTTATGCAGATTTCCCTGGACCGACAGATTCTACCGCCAAGAGTTTACACAATAGCGCCTCCATGTGGCCTCCCACCAATATTGCCCCGCGGCACACCCTCTTTTCTCTTAGCGACAGGTTGGGTAGGACGTGTTTGTAAAAACGCCCCAGTGTTTCGTACTACCCGTTATCGCTTAAGATAAGATTTTGACTAAAAGTCGATTTGTAGAGTTGAATTGAATAAAGTTGAGTTGTAGAGTTGAATAGTGTTGTTTATTTCATGAGACTGTGACAGTGGTACCACAATTCCACATCGCCTTTCCCCTGTCCAGCACCTGCAGCCACTGTTCGCTACGGGTGCGCTGGCAGTTCTGTTGGCCATGTAGGGGACCCCACAAGGTCTTCACCTTCACAAGGTCCGGTCAATTTAAGCAGAACATCCAAACGAAATGTTCACTCCGGCAAGGTTATGACCAAAAATTACACTACTGTGCCGGAGCCAAACCTAAGAAGGGACGTCATATGGTAAACGTAGCGCAGACATGGGCTTCGCTACACTCTCCGCCCCGTCCCCGAACGTGGGGCAGTCTCACGTACAGACTGGCCATCACGTTTCAGTGGACTTGAATCACCTGTATCCGTCCAGCAAAGTGGCAAACACCACATTGTGTCGGGACGAACTTTTGCACGGGTTACCGGACCGACTAGTGCCCGCTCAACCTATGGGGGTTGGAGTGCTATCGGCCGGGCAGGATATGATCGATGCTAAACGAGCAGCCCAGGGGAACCCCGAACCGGCTGGCTATGCTATCTGGCTCTGAGGGACCGCCCTTGCCATCGGATTTTTTCTGGGTCGCATTGCCCCAGGCGTCACTTGAGTATTTTCCTTGAATGTCCCCTGGGGCAGCTCTTCAAAAAGGAAGAATTAGAAGAATAAGGCGGGCCATCGGTCACGTCGTTCTCCTACGAGTTCAGACCACTAGTCAGACCGATCCCACCGGGGCAAACTCCTCGGTGGTGAGGGATAAATTTCTCAAGCCGACTTTATGCAAGCCTTCCAGTCAATTTCGGCTTTATTGGCGGCCATATCTGTCTCCCGTCATACAGGTGCCATCAGCGGCCCGTTTGACACTGCTAGCCACGCTCCGCCGTCCTCGGTCACTGATCACGGCTGGGTGGCCCAGGGACAAAGGGGCATACCGCTCACAGTTAGCCGTGCACTGAGCATACACCGGTCTGCATTTATTGTCTCCGAGGGAGTTGCTCATCAGCCACTGGACCGTGGCTCTGTGCAGCTTGCCCCTCCAGAGGTGTCTTCGGCTAGTGGCTCTCGCTCGCCGGGGTCAACTTGTCCCTCGCATTCGGGTGATTTATCCGAAACGACGATACAATAGCCAGATTACAGCGGTTGTCCATTCCCGACACGGAATTCCCTTTGCTGCAAAGGGACATGATTCGGGTATTACAACTACCCTCCGCTAATGAACCCCCTCAGCCTGAACATAAATCCATCAAGGACAGGACGGGTTCGATTACGATAGCTGACAAAGTGTTTCCGATGCTCCCCTGAATCAGGTGTGCGTAAATCGCATCAGCAAGATTATGTCTGCTGATAAATAGCACCTGTTTGCAAAACGAGATGTTGATTATTATCGTTATCCTTTGGCTGATTTCGATAATGTTTTCACCACACCTTCACTCTCCAATGCAGCGAAAGACAAGCAGTTGGCGGCGGATGACCACAACATCCAAACACCCCTTCGCAGATAAGACTCGCGGCAAGCTTGAGGACACTTTGAGAAATTTGGACTCGACCTCCCGCCAGGGTATGCGTGTGGCCTCCTTCTTACTCCTACTTATCAAGTATTTGGTGGCTGGATGTGAAGATGATGCGGCTGGATGTGAAGATGTTTATCGCCACTTGTCACTGCCTAGACCACGGCAATCACTTGGTCCTTGATCAGTTTACACGAGTGTCGACCTTGGCTACCTCGTCCCGTTGGGGTTATAAGCTTGATGCACTTTTTCTCCCGTCGTAGGACGCTCGCAAGAGATTCGAATCTCTCCCTCTGCTGAGAAAGGATCTTTTTGCGGGGAAAATTAAAGATTGCATACGGGCCGAGGCTAAACGGCTGAAGACTACCGAGAAGATCAATCTCAATAACACCCAGGACAGCGCAGGGGAAAAACAAGCCATCCTTTGTTATCCCCTGCCGCAAGCCACTAAGGTCTAACCGTGGTTCCTTTTGCGGCGATGGCCCTGGCACAGGCTTGGCTCAGGCTTCTGGGCCTCATGTCCAGCCTGGGGGACGTCGTAGGGTTCTGCAGGTTAAGGATGCGCCCCATCCAACTGCATCAACTCTCTTTCTATCAACCCAGTCGCCACCACATATATCATCGGGTGCCGACCACGTCTTGGTTGGTACCACACCTGCGGTGGTGGCTCGACATTGCCAACCTTACCGAAGGCCATGCCTATCGCAGGCCTCGGCCAGAAACTCTCACGACAGACTAGTAACTTTCTGGATGCAGTGGCTACGTCTAGACGACGTAGTAAACTGCAGTGCCTCATGTTAGAGGGGGGTCACATCCAGGCCACATCCGGTGGCGGAACACATCCGGTGGGAACCAGGGGATGTCAGTTGGAGTTCTTTTCGCCTCCAGACATCTTTGTCCCGAACATAAAATCGTTCTCGTCCGTTCCAGACAACAGATTTTAGTGCCCGTGGCATTGAAGTGGTACATCAACCGCACGAAGGTGCTTGTAGAGCAGTGTGGATGGTGTCTACGAATGAATACTTACCTGTAGAGCACCCCTCCCTCCTTCTCCACTAGCCTCGATGCCATGAGCGCTCAAGAAAAGAGGAAGTGCACGAGGTGTGCCGCGGTGCACGAGACACTTTGTATTTAAAACTTGTCTGGTTGCAAGTTGTGATAAAACTGAGAAATGGCAGCCATTCTGGATGCCATCTTAAATTTTTGAGAGAATTGTATGGGTTTTTCAGGGACTTTTAGTATGTTATTCTACTCATATTCCTGGATCTATCCTGAAAGTTCCAGCTTATTATTAGCTATTTCCAGATTAATGCCTACTTGCCAAATTGCCTGATGGGATTAACCAGAAGATGTATATACATGCATTTCCACTGGGCTATTTACAAGATAAACAAAATTCTGGTATAAAAAAAGAGTAAAAAGACCTCATGTCATGTTACTATATGTTCTTCATAGGGGCTATTGAAATTGGTAACAAAAGGTATCTTGTTTTTTGTTTACCTTCCAAGATTATTACTTCCTATCCCCAACAAGCCATTGTCAATCATTGTAAACCTACCACTTACTTTGCCAGTAGGTCAGGCGTAGGTGCTTTGCTAAATGTACTCATAGAGGAACTGGATAGATCTGCACTGTTATCTTCAAGCTGATCCGTCGACTGGCTCTGATCAATTTCCATATCTCCAGACCTATTAAAATGTATCAAATGTATATGTTAGAAGTTATAACATTGATGTTGAGTCCATTACAAAATAAGATCATAAAAATACATGAGAAGTCTGTGTGTCTGTCTGATGTTTTTCTGCAGCTTTAAATTAAGTTATGATTAAACATCAAAAGTAACCCACGCATGGTGAACAGATTAGCAAAGAAGTAACAAAAGGAATTGAAGAAAAGAGGATGATATGCCACTTGGCATCATGGATACTGGGTATGGGCCCAGAGGGTGCCGTGTTGGTTATATGTAAAATGTAGCGAATGTATCCTACGGCCTAAGAGACGGCCTAAGAGACGGCCCTAAGTGGATAACACATGTGACGTAAATGACATAAACAAAACTAGATATAAAATTAAAATATTTGGGGTTAAAAAAATCACGACGACATCATCACTTCAATTTTAGCATATAACAGGCTTGACTATATACACCAAGTTTCAATCGAATTTTCTGGGGCTGAAGATTGCAAAAACTGATCTGACCTGGAACTACAGTGTACTTTGAAGTGATTTTATGCCGTTGGTACATGGTCGGCATGTGCATAGACTGGTTGCCGCATTTCCATCATGCCTTCATTTGCACTTTTAGTGGGCGTGCGTCGGGAACCAGTACAGCACTGCTGCCTTGAGCATATTACGCATGTATATTTTCACCAACATGATACTGATGGGAAATTATGCACTGAAGTAAGCTTGTAATCTTGAAGGGAACTTCTTTTCAAAAAAATGTAAAGTAGGCAAACAAAATTCGAGTTTTTGACATAGATATGTTGTTGAGGTGTTTTGTAAAGACAGAAAAGACAACAGGATTAATTTAAAAAAAATAGATTTATTTAATTTATTTGATTTTAACGATTTTAACGATTTTATAAAGTTTTTAGGATAGGTATTACGAAAACAGAACTATTTTTTTTGCCAGGGGCCAATTTCATAGAGCTGCTAAGCACAAAAATTTGCTTAGCACAAAAAAGTCTTGCTCATTAAAAACAGGTTACCAGCCAAAATTCTACGTGTTTTTCATGCTAAGCAAAACAACAGCTGATTATCAATCCAAAACAATAAATATCTTGTTAAAATTTGGTCTGTAACCTTGTTTGTGCCAAGGACGAATTGTCATGCTAAGCTAATTTTGTGCTTAGCAGCTCTATGAAATTGGCCCCTGGTTGCAAGTGATAGGAGAACGGCACCCAGATCCTAAGATGGATTTTTTTCCCATTGGGAAAATTGAATATTATGATGAAACAGGGTATGATAATGTACCACATGGTTCGAGAACCATCCTTGTGTTAAAGAACCTACCAAGGGCCGCTGTACATGTTATCCGGTGATGACAACCTCTCCTCCCTGGCCATGGAATGAGAGTGTGGCTGGTGGTGAATCATTTTAGTCGTGGCGTTACATTTGGATGCTTCCCATTGACGGGCTGCATTGTCGATGGCAATCCTATGCTTCTCCTGTATACCCAGTGACAATAGGACAAAGCATGTAAAAAACATTAGCCTCTCAAAAAAAGGGGTTTGCAGGTTAGGTCCAATATTACAGGGTATCTGCACATTTGTGACATGATCAAGCGGAATGAGTCGGATGTCGGGGAATCCCAAAAAATGTTTTAATCAGAAATGTGTTCTTCGTTGGTATTTAAACAAATTTACGTAACTCGACAACAAAACATCGTATCAACATGGGGTTTTCAGTTTTTAAAACGTACAGATGCCCTCTTTAAAACTACATGAAAACTTATTTTTTGACCGGGGCCGACATCAGACTCATTCCGCTTGATCATGTCGGTGTCACATTTCATAAAGTCAAATTAAAAAAATGTTTTTTAATGCTACCCTGAATGAAATTTAAGACCCAAAAATGCAAAAAGCTTGGAAAACGGCTATAGTTCATGACGTTCCTGGAACTAAGTATAAAAAAACCTAGCTTGTACTGTTGATGTCACCAACTTGTTAAAGACCCATGGACACAATGAGTAAATTTTACCTTGGGAATGTTATGGTTGCATAAATGATTGATTGAATATGTTGTAATTTTGGGATATAATTAAATGGGAATATCACCGGGAGTTCATCACCAGTGAGAAAAAGCAGCCCAGTATCATGAATTTTATTATATTTATTTATTTATTTGTTTGTTTTGTACTTCTGTGGTATTGTACAAGCAACTCGGCCAAGTACTCGGACTTAGGTACTCGGACTCGGGGTATTAGATTATATATTACAATAATATATAATGGGAAGAAACAAATTGCCCTGTAGGTACTGTTTCCCAGAATGTATTTTTTCCCAAAAATATCCACTTTAGGGCCGGCTCTTCAACAGAACAGTGGGGAACTAGACAGAAATTAACTTTTAGGAACCTTCAAAAAAATGTACTCCCAAAGAAGTTGCAATTGCTACTCCTAAATTGAGTCATGATCCCAATTCTTAGTGTGGAATAATGCTTTATTCACCAGACTTTTTACATAATGCTTAATACATATGTGCACTTCCTTATGTGGGTGGCTCTCATCCCAACTGGGGATTCCCCTCAGAATGTGCACATGCAAACAAAGCATGATGTCATCCTGGTGCAGGTCCAAAACAACTTCTATACTTGTACCTTGAGGGCCACCAGCTTGTTTGTTTCTCGTTTTCTCTCATCTTCCCTTTTGGATACTGTACTGGAAATCTGTCTCTCTTCCTCCTGGGAAATACAACAACCAACAATGTCCGAGAAATAACATCAGCGAGCTTTTGTTTCAGGAAAAGGACGGTAGGCCAAGCGAAAACATTGATGTGCGCATGTCTGAAACCGAACATGGCTCCGTCCTGTTGAGTTGTTTTGGGGTTCCCAAACTCAACAGGACGAGACATGTTCAGTTTCGCACATGCGCAGATTGATGTTTTCGCTCGGCTTACCGTCTTCGTCTCCCGTCCCGAATCGAAAGCTCCTTATTGAACATCCAGCTACATGTAGATGGTTCCAAGTTGTATAAAGGTGACCCAGGTATACAAAGGGGTTGAATGACCATAATTTAATTGATCATTTTTATTTTAACTGCCTTTGAATAGTTCAATAACCGGGAGGCTTTTTCTTATAATAGACCATGTAAATTAAGTCTTGCCAGTTCAAGTTTTTAAAATTGTTTCAAATAGTCCAAGTAATTTATGCCAAGGGTGCCATGCTATCACCAGAACTATAAAGTTACTTTAATCCTTGCTTATACTCAGATATGTTAAATATTGATACTCATGTCCAAACACCCCTTTATGGCTGGGTTCACGTACAATTTCTCTCTCTCTCTCTCCATCTATTGGTAGGACAGAATTCAATAAAATATCGTACATCAAAGCAGACAACAATTGTTGAAGGTAAATGGTGCTAAAGTAAATACAAAAAAATTAACAATTTCAATTTACTATTAAAAAGATTTATTTGTAGACCCTAATCTTAAATCATTTACTGTGAGCATTCAACAACAAAATGGATCCAGACACAGTGCCTCTGTTTCAATCGTAATTTGTTTTGGTACTTTACCGTCACTCTCTTCATGTCAAGCTGTCTAATTCGATGAATATTCTTGAGAATAATAGACTTGTAGTTGATGTCTTGAGCAAGCGGGTTGCCATCAAGGGAGATCTCAGACAGGGACTGTGCATCAGCAAGGCAACAAATATCTTCATAACTACAACAAATCAAATTCCAAGGGACCATTAGATATTTGTATGGCTAGAAATACATGTTCAGGATTGTTACTTACCGGTATTTCATATTTTTTATAGACAAAGGCAAATTCATCAACACAACTAGTTTTTAAACTTGACAACAATGCTGAAACAGTAAACTTCCGTTAGCTCGAATCTCAAGGGAAAAGGAACAATTTATAAGTTTCTGAAACTTGAGCTGAGGTGATTTTCAGATTTTGTCAGCAATCAAACCTACATGTACGCATTTCTGCTGTAACTCACTCTGCCCTGCTAGACTCGACATGAACACGTTATTTGGCAAACAAACTATTTCAACTTTTCTAGTCTCATAAATATGTTCACTACATACATGTATATAACACATATAAAAGGTCTTAAAAGTAGGATACATCATTTACATCATTTACTTTCTTTTTTTCGGCATCCATGATTGTAAAACTTTGGATCGATGGTCAGTTATTATTCCAACACAGAAATTTCTTTGATTACCTTGTGATACAGTTGAAACTCAGAAATAACCTCTGTAAACTTGGCAGATTATCCACATCTACCTGTAAATCAAACAAGTATATAGACATGTTTAATTCAAAGGTAGTATACACCATTGGCAAACATACAAAAAAATACCTTACTTGACAGTAAGTAAATAAGTCCCAAACATCCTGTGAAATCACGGCACCTGATGTGAAATCACGGCACCAGGGCCCAATTTCTTGGCTCTGCTAACCGTTAGCTAAAAATCTCTGCTTACTGTAGCAGAAAATTATGTGCTTACGTTAAGCGTATTTTATGCGTTAGCGAGAAATTTTGGCTGCTGCGCATGCGTACATCCCGTAACTAAGGATTCTGTGCTTACAGGGTTAGCTCATAATTGTTCTGCTAGCACAGTTAGCAAAAAATGATGACCGTAAGCACGGAAATCTCTGGTTAGCAGAGCCAAGAAATTGGGCCCTGATGTGATGTGGTTTTAAAGAAAAGTAAAATTTTGTATCAATGTTTAGCAATCATTGTAAAAACCCGACTATTTTCAAACACTGCCCCCAATTTATTAAATTCGTCAGAAGGAAGTCAAGGAACCAGACCTTTACAAGAACCACACTTTTTCTTTGTTTTTTTTCCAGCTTCTATGAACGCAAAACTTTAAAAAGGTCAGTGTCACAATATACTACATGTAAAACATATGAATCCATTTTTTTAAATTACAGCAGTTTTCCCGGATTGTGTTTTGTAAGGGGCCGTCCAAAGTTGGGTTAGGGTTAGGGTTAGGGTTAGGGTTAGGGTTAGGGTTAGGGGTTAGGGGTTAGGGGTTAGGGTACAGAGCGTACTACTTTTCAAGACCCCCCTCCCTCCCTCCCCCCAAAGTAGTACTTTTCAACATTTAGTCCAAACACCAGTAGGGTGCGGTGGGGCATTGCGTGCACGATGTCCATGCACAGCTGTGGGAACGAGTCGCAGTACAGTCGTGTCAAAGGTTATTCATTCACGTTTGGCACATTCGCGCGCTTATTCCGGGCTAGGGCATCAATGTGTATGTACACCGCATGGTTAACGTTGCGCTATACGAAATCATTGACAACTCGGTTCCCGCGGCATGTAGTGCGGGCGGCGTCAAAAGTATCTCATCCTCGCAAGCTACGTATAGCTAGCCAGGGACGCATCAGGTTTTTTTTCTCGGAGTTGCACAATAGCTGTTAACAAGGTATAACCATACCTGCCGAAGCAAGTTTTGAACAGCGGACTTTGTATCGCTTCTGATTTTAACGTTGAAAATTCTTTCGAGATAAAAAAAGAAGGAAACAAACCAATTATATAATTATCTTTTGCTGATTGTACGGTACAAAATCAACATTTTATTCACAATTTAAAGTCGTACGCGGCCTCCGACCCCCCTCCCCCCTGTCGTACGCTTTGTATGACCATTAAAATGTTGAAAACTTTGGACGGCCCCTAAATTGTAAACTGTTGAATGGAATGGTGCCAAACTTTTGTTTACATTCTAGCATCCTATTCAATATGTGACCTGTTCCCACGAATCCCGGACAAAGTAGCAAAAATCTAAAATGAGTTCTGGGTATTTTTAAATTCTCTAGTTAATTAGCTTTTCAATGATATATAATTTGTATAGTTTATCCCTCCATAAAATCCCACGAGAAGGGATTCAGACACCAGCTTTGCCCGACCCATAAAACTTGTATTACGATAAAACAAGCTTTGTGTTCACTGGAAGAAAACTCAACACACACACAGTGAATGTAATGTACACGCATCAGCGCACTCCACAAGGTCAATTTTACTTTAACAAATTTAATTCATTTTTAGAGTAAAATGATAGATGAATATGTAAAGAAGACGCTCATCCCAAAATAAAAAAATGGACGATTCCACCCCGAAATGTCGTTGCACGCGGTTTACTCGAAATTGACCGGTGCGACTTTGTCCGGGTTTTGTGGGGAAAGGTCACATATAGACTGTTTTTAATTTGTAATTGACTTTAGGTCATTGTTTTCATAAAAAGGCTCTCATGACTGATGAGTATTCCTGACTCACCACTGTGATAACCTTATTGCGCCTGAGATTTAATTCTGTCAGTGCCTCCATACCAGCCAATCCATTGACATGTGTGATCCTATTACCAGCCAGATTTAGCACTCTCAATTCCTCTAGATGACACAGGTTCTCAATTCTATCAATCTGATTCCCATGGAGATCTAAGACATCAAGCTTGCTCAGAGCATGTAGGTTCTCAATCTTCCTGATTCTGTTGAAGATATGCACAAATATTTAATAGAATCAGATTAAAATATAATTGTGCAACATCTTTAATAGTGCATTATAGTTGATGTTATATTAAGTTTGTTTGGACAATTGTACAAACGAGGTTTATGATTTGAAGTTCATACTAAGGATGCACTGTGCAGAAATTAAACAGGTTGTGTGTGTGATCTACAATAAGCCAGTTTAGTATCTCGAAGGTCAAAGGTTATTTAGGATAAAATTACTGGCATGTTACATTTTATTGTAACTACATGTGTAGGCATCATATGACATCCTTGCATGGACATCTGAGGGCATTGTTGCCGTTAGGTCAATTCAGAAAGATCCTACTCAACTTAGGAGTTTTCTGTTAAAGTTGAGAACCCCAAAACTTTGGTCATTGTAAACAATTTTGACAAAAGTTTGCTTATTGCTTACAATAAATCACAAAAGAAAACCAAAATTTTCAACATTTTGGCAATGCTTGGTGCTGAAATAGAACACTGTTTTCCACCTGACATGTCATCACACTTTTTGTTTGGTATATGTAATATGCATTACTGGTACCATAAAAAAAACCAAAAGGCATTAAAATACCCTAAAATGAAAAATTAAAAACTAAATAGAAAATTAGGTTAAATTGAACACAAAGGTTCAAGAATTGCATTAACCAGTTCGCGCCAGATGACGTATATAAACGCAAAGTTTTCCCCAGATTCAAAACGGATGACGCATAGACACGCCACAAGCAAGGCCGGAAATGTCTGTCAGCAGCGAGCAAGGCCTGAAATGCGTGGGTGTGCTTCCCGGTACTATCGGCCTAAACCCGCTTCGGATTCAGTTTCGTTAAAAATAATCCCGCGCGTCGGCTCGGTGATGTTAAAATTATTGCGGCACGAACTGGTTAACACACATATTGAGGCTACTAAAAAGGGTCATCCAATGTATCGGTCGATAAGTTTAACATCGGTATCACCACACATAGCAAACCGCGAAACATGCTGCCTTGCCGCCATTGTTAGTTATACTTTCCACCAATAATGTGTTTTCGTTGGTTCCCAATATATCTTTCGTTGAGGCAATAACAGGTACCAGTTTTCCATGGCCTGCAATTTCAGTCATGCCGCGCCGCTCATGGTTTCGTGTACAAACTTGCACGTGTATGTATACACAGTACACACGGTACAAAACACTGCATTGTTTTGTCAGTAGACTTTTAAAAGTCTCCACACGTGCATCTTTGATGCAGCAGTAAACGTATTACGGAAAAACATTATTGAATCGTACCGTTAACAAAGCGAGGATTGAGACAAGTCTATACATCCATTGCATCTCTCGCTGCATGGAAGACCGCGAGCTGCACATCGGGCGGGCTGCCGGGCAGCAATTTATTGTTAACGTGCTTTTTTTTTCACGAACGCCATGTGGAGCCGCGATATACGATTACAAAGGTAAACTTACAATTTCTGATTATCGAAGAGGAATTAGTGATATCCAACCGTATACCCACTACAACTCACTGAACTCTTAATACCACAAATTTGGGAAAAAAATAAAAAATTCCGGTTTAAACCGGAAGATTCTCATGCCTGGGAGTGGAACAACCGACAACAATTTTAATTCTTAACCAGTTCGCGCCGGGATTATTTTAACATCACCGAGCCGAGGGGCGGGATTATTTTTAACAAAACTCGATCTGAAGCGGGTTCAGGCCGATAGTGCCGGGAAGCACACCCACGCATTTCCGGCCTTGCTCGCTGCTGACAGACATTTCCGAACTTGAGATTGGCGTGTTTATGCGTCACCCGTTTTGAATTTGGGGAAAACTTTGCGTTTATATACCGGTACGTCATCCGGCGCGAACTGGTTAAAAAGTACCATCTAAACACATACCTGTTTTTACCAAGCATTAGTACCCTAAGGGATTTTAATGCACCGAGCCCAGTTATCTCCTCCAGCTGGTTGTCATACAGGTCCAGGAATATCAGTCTCCTCAAACTGGTGAGATGCTCTATTTTGCGGATGCTGTTGTGCTGAAAGTTGAGTAATCTTAAATGGTCCTCTCCTTCTAGAATAGGGCACACTGTAAGCCGTTTCCTGTTTTCAAAAATGTTGCTTTTATAATGCAGGCCGAGTTAAAAAAATGTATACAAAATAACAAACATTGTAAATTTTAAAGGTATATATGTAGGATAAACCATTTGCAGATATAAAACAAAAATTGACTACCGAATTGATTAAGAAATATCTTACTGGTTGTGCAAAATGATTGTGCTAGATATCCTGTAATTGGTCTGAAAAACTGAATGTTATAAAAAAAATCCTGATCGCCGGATGGCGATTGCAAAAAAACAAAACAAAAAAAACAAAACAAGAAAAACTAGAACTGTCCGACACCAGTTGAAAACGAACGCTGTTTTTCTTGCTTTATTTCCCGGCATCGAGGATTGTAAAACTTCATAAAGTTCAGTTACTAAAACGTTATTTGCTATAAAATACAACCCCAAAATCCACCCATTCCTGATAATTCAAGCAGTTACCAATTCGGGCGATTCACAATGCAGTGCGCCACCAAGCGTTTGACTCAAAAGAGCCACTTTTAAACTTTACGGTCGACTTCTTCCGTATATCATACTGTAGTGAAATATCTATTCTTCATTGTTCACGCGAGGTACAACTCAAACATAAATGTATCCGGAAGCGTCGTTGATTAAAACATTGTTATTTGCAGAAAAAAATTGGAACTTTAATCGTGCGCGTCCAAAAAGACGTAAAAACTGATGAGTTCATGCAAAATGAATACCGTTTTTCAAACTGATGCCGACTTTCTCCCATGATGCACTACGGGTATAGCAGGATTTGCGCCTCCAACGGCAGCTTCTAGGTATTGTGAATCGCTCGAATTGTGTATCCTACCTTGAAATCCAATCTCCCTACATAAATTTTAAAGTGCGTGTATTAAACGTACAACTTCATATGTGATGCGATCAAGCAAAATCAGTCTGAAGTAGGCCTTGGTCATTTTGGGGATTTTTACATATTCTTTTGTAGCGTACTTCAGGCTCCATTTCATTGAAAACCCCATGTGAATACGACCTTTGGTTAAAAAATTACAACCATTTGAACACCAGCACGTTAAAAATAAAGAAACTGAGAAAATCATGTTTTTGTATCACTTCCCTTCTGAATTTGGTTAAAAGAGTATTTTCATGTAAGAGAGGAACAATATTTTCCCCTTTTGTTTTTGTAAAATTTTGATTTTTCCACCCCTACGAACATATTTTGGCCAGATCTCAAAACAAGAATTGCCGAGTTCCGACTGATTTTGCTTGATCGCATCATATATCCTTCTTACTCGTAGTTCCATACATGTTATTTTACTGAAACTGTGTTGGTCTCATCGATACCAATCTTCGTGTTGTAGTCACAAGTCCCTAAATGTCGCTGCAAGTCCATCACAAAAAAATCCAGTCTCAGTTCATTTCAATAGCTAGTGGCTTGAATTGTTACAAAAACATTCCTTCGACATCCTGTTATGTGTGTCTGGGCTTATGAAAGAAGTTGTGACTAGACTCTCGATGGACTTTACTACAACACTGACCTACCTATCAAGGTTCAACCTGTCTGGGTTTGCTGATCTTTCCTCTTGTGACCTGTATATGACCGGTATACCAGGGGCGCCAGGACTCTCAGCAATTACGACCTTATCCCCTGAATGAGACAACATGGATTCATTAATAATAATAATAATAATTTAACAAATGTAACGTTCCTTTATCCTGTAAGGTAAGGGTTTATGATGCCGAGGAGCTGGAGGGGGGCAGGCAATCTTACTGAGTACATGTACTTTGAACTAGAATGGTTCTAATGCTGCGTTCTGAACACGTCGTGTTTATCGTGTTCACGAGTTCACGAGTCGTATAATGGCGTTCTAATCGCCTGGTAACTCATGTTCAAGAGGTGGAATTTTTTCTCCATGTTCACGACTTCATAAACGAATGAAATACTCGCACATGCATGTTGGTTCACATACGAGTTCTTGCCCGATAACTCGACTGTGCGCAGGCGTCTTGGTGGGTAGGGTTTGGAATGCAACCCACTCGTGAACATGGAGAAATTCACGGTGAACACGATAAACACGACGTGACGCGACGCGGTCGATAAACACGACGCGATAAACACGACGCGATAAACACAACGCGATTGGATCGTAGCATATGTCCTTACATTTTTCGTCACAGATTAAATATAATTGGGATTTGAATTAACTGGATTACCGTAATTGTCAAAGGATTTGTATCTGCATGAAGTGCGACAGTTGTAGATCACGTATGCAGTACACATATTCAGAAACAAGATTTGTCATGTGGGTGTCATGCAATCGCATCATTTTGTTAGAAAATTTGAACTGTTTCGGTAGGAATTGTCGGTCATTGGGACAGTACATCTACTGATCTAGAATACACACAGATCATGGAATTCATTAATACCTGGAATATGCATGACTCCCTTGTGATGTCTTGGATGTACAGCCCCTGCACTGTGCACCATTCGAGGAGTTGCTTGTGCATAAGGGTTATAGGAATCTTCTCCCTGTACTTTAGATATGCTAGAGTGATGGGATATGTATTCTAGTTGGGTGAGGTCAGTCAGTTGGGCTGCATAGGCTGTGGCTGGATGATGAACCTGGCGGTGTCGGGGTGCACTCCGATGCTCCATGGTACCTAGGTATAAAGGTGTAGAGGCAAAACTTGTGTTTATCCGCTAATTGCCTATTTTTAGCCCAGAAACGTTATAAACCAATACATGTACTAAAATCCAAAAGTGAACAATTTCTCTTCGAAATACATGTACATGTATTATGTAAAGAACACATTAATGCTATAGACATGTACATGTAGCATATGTTTCGTTTGTAGAAATTTAACATATTTGACACATTATGACATTTGTTAAATGTTTATTTACAAATTTGGGATAGGGGAGGGGGGTGGCCTAGCCGTCAAGTGGCTGCTTCAGCAGTTCTTTACAAGAGGCAGAGCAATCTTTGTCCAACAGACTTGAAGGCCATGCTCTCGCAGCCCTATGAGATACAGTGCGCAACACGCCTTAGTTTGTCGATTCAGAGACACGCACTCGCAAGCCACTCCCTAGGACTTCTTCCACAGGCAGAACTTTCATGAATCCCTACCACAGTCCATGTCTGGAACAGACTCCCAGAATGTGTGGTCGGATAAATCACAGACAGTGGCAGTCTCTCCTTTAAAAGAAGGGTGCATCAACATCTTCTGTCAATGCATTGATGTGTAGCTACCAGGTAGCGCCTTTTCCAGGGCTCTAAGCTGCCGCAAACCATTGATTGGCCCATGGAGACTTTATATGTGACCGGCTCTACAAAAAGGTGTATTGAGTCACGCTGTGCACTATCATGTAATGGCCCACTCAACATTGAGAGGGTAAACATTTCATCAAAATGTGATTTTTATTTTTTGTCATGAATGACATATTTAATACCTACAGTTTCAGGTTTCATTCAAAGAAAGGTTCATTTTAATGAATAAAGTGCAAAAAACAACCATGTTGTGTGCATCGTTCTGTTGTAGTACATCAGAGCCAGCTATTTCAAAGCCTGTTTTCTCAGTTGTGTAATTTGAACTCCAAGAAAGTTATCAATATGTAAACACGTTAAATCACCAGATTGGAAGGGGTTAAGGAGCTCTATTATATACCAAATGAAAGCTTACATTGTGGGCTTTTCAACCATGTATGTAACTCGATTTTTTGCGACATAATACACCTTTTTGTAGAGCCAGTCACATATGCTCTGCTGACTATTATCTGTACATGAATATAGTCGTACTGCATGGGCTATTGTTCAACTTGGCATATTATTAAAAAGAAAATAGAGGCTCCAGGATTGAAGGTGTTTACAAGTGTGCGCGCTATGGTATTCCGACCGAAGATTGCAACATAATTTTGTTTTTCCCTTTTGGTCAAAAGGATATACTGTACCGGTACGAACCTGAGTAACTGACAGATGATTGATCATGTTCCTCTCTATCCTTAATACCGTAAAGTGGTTGACTGTGACGTCTTCCAGGGAGTGGGACACCAGTGTTCTCAGACAGCGAGCGGTATGCGTAGCTTTGCTGGTCCCGCTGGTCACGAAAATCAGAACCCTAAACAAAACAAAACAATAACAATAAATAAAATTCTACATGATTATTTGTGGTAGACAATTTCAAGTAAAACAGGACATACATGTAACCCTGAAAATTTAAACACAGCGTTATCTGATTCTTTTGTTTGATCAGTTTGTTGAACAAAATAACCATATTAACCAAACATTAACTTGTCATTCAAGACCCTAGCGTTTAGGTGATACAACAAATATATAAAATTTGAGGCTAAAATGATATTTAGATCAACATTTTGACAAATTGTCAACTTAACCAGTTCGCGCCGGAGGACGTATATATACATGCAAAGTTTTTCCCAGTTTCAAAACGGATGACGTATAAACACGTCACGAGCAAGGCCAGAAAGACAATTGATTCAGTTACTTTACGTAACATTCGTATTTGGGTGTTGAATATTTTTAAAGGTTTTAAATCAAGTAAATTATTTGTTCACCAGTACGCGCCGGATGACGTATATAAACGCAAATATTTTCCCAAATTCAAAATGGATGACGCACAAACACGCCAAGTTCAAGTTCGGAAATAATCCCGCCCCTCGGCTCGGCGATGTTAAAATAATCCTGGCGCGAACTGGTTAACAAATATGTGACCAACCATGACAAAAGGGCTGTAAAGTCAACAGAGCTTATATTGAGAAAAGGACCATTAAAATATGTGAAAAATAATTTAAAAAACAAAGAATGTTCATATTGTGGCGAGAATCTCCCGAACCCAATTGCTTACTCGGACCGGAGACCAACGAGGCAGTCTCAAGGCTAAGGGATGCAAGTTCGTTTTGGTGGAAATATACCGCCGAAGGAATTGACTGTCCAACTCTGCTCAATAAGTCAAATAAACACAACGGGATACCTGATTTCGGACCACCACGTCTCAAATATGGTTTATTGATTCCAACAATTGACTTGAAATGATATATAATGCAATGAACTGATTGAGTCCTAAGGGTTGGGGAATCTTTATTCATTAATTGGACCTGCCGTATGGCTTACTACCCGATGTGCAAGGTTGACTACCTTGCTGTTTGGTTGACTACAATGCCTACAATTTATTGCGGTCAATAAGCCTATACTACAAAGGTTATGGGGTAATTCGTTAAGCTACGGACTCTGAACGTGGTTTACTGGCATGAACGTGGTTTACTGGAACGGTCAGGGTTGCTAGTCAGCCACACAGGGAACGCAACCGTATGTGAATTGGGTCAGCCACGTTTACCGCTATTCACCGTAAGGTGTACACCACGGCAGTAAACACCGACACCAGTCCCAACATTCGGCACGCTCAACCCCGCTTGGCTGATGCCACTCCTAACGCACGGTTTACTTATTCTCCGCTGCAACGGAGAACGACTCACTACCGGGACAATTACGGTTAGCTCGCCGGTAACCACCTGGCGATCTATACTCCCTGGTCAACGCTACACACGGCACAAGCCACTTCCTAGTAAACCACACACAAATTCTACAAAGTCCGTGCTTACCTTAAATTACTATCCTTCCGACCAACCTCGCAGAACCAGTCTTTTAGCGAACTTACCGCTCTCAACTCTCCACTAGAACTGTCCGATAAATATCTCACCGGTGTGTACAAATACCAGCACACAGAACAATGCTGGGCCACGCACAGCCAATCAAATCTCCACACGCAGTCACGTACACTGAAACTCCGCCCCGTGACATTGCTCACTGGGGGAATCTCCCTAACTTTTGCTAGCCTCCTAACCAGCCTACACTATGTCACACTTTCGCCACAAAGGCCCGGGCAAAGCCTGGAACGTCCTCGTCCAGAAAAGCTTTAACAAAATTCTAAAGAAAGGGCGACATGTCCTTTTCCAAGTCTAAATTTATACACATTTAACCTTTAACCTAGAAAAATCCAAATCAAATGAATCTCTAAAATGTAAACCATGTTCAACCAAGAAATCATGTAAAACTAATTAAATACCCTGAATTGCTCTTTATACACAGTATAAAGTGTACAAAATATACCCTGCTTTACACTGCCAAAGTGCCAAGATTAACTTACCGAGTCTTACTTTAGTTTTACTAACGTGGACTTACACGTCGTTCTTCGCTTCTTAACAATCATAAAGTGGTCGCTAACAACAACAACAAAACAAGAATAAATATGTATAAATATGAAAAACAGTATAAATATGCTAGAAAATCACTGGGTAAATCAAGTTAAACACACCATCATTAAATGATCAGGTTTGGCACCTAAGACACAGTTCCTGGTTAGTTGCTTGGGCTTTCCCAGACAGCCTCTACCTTGGCCTGGTAGGTGTTTCTGGTTTCCTCCTGCTTCACCATCTTCCCGTCCACCCAGACCTCCCGGAAGACATGCTCCTTGATGGTCGCCAGCTTCCTCTTCCGCTGCGGCTTCAGCGGGGGTGGTGTCAACGCCTCCAGTGCTGGCATCGAGGATGACGATCCCTCTGGGGATTCAGGTGCAGCTGCCATCCGAAACATGGAGCGGGGCTTTCCAGATCCATAAGGGACCGGAGCCTGCTGGGCTGGTGGTGGGGTCGCTGCCCTTGGGGACTCTGATCTCACCAGCGGTGAGATTGGGCACGGGGATAGGGACAGGGCGTCAGGGTCGATTTACAACTAGTTAGTTTACTCTACAGTATCTTGGTAACGAAGGGGGACTCGTCTATTACGTATCGGATTGCGCCTTGGCATTCCTCCCTCCCCGTTTCCTAAATCTGACTCGGGCTCCAACGCTTGAGCCTCATGTATAATACTCGGCAGTGCCTCCTCTGGGCACGGCCGTTCAACCGAAATCTCAACATTCTCTTGCGGCTCACTAACCACTTTTGCTGCAGTTTCTATAACTGCCGGAGCCTCTTCGATCGGGCTCTGTCCCTTTTTGTACTCCCAGGGTACAATGGAATCACCCACGTATGGTTTCAGCCGATCGCTGTGTACCACGCGAGGCTTGCTACCTGGCCGCAACTGAATGCGGAATGTCACCTCTGACAAACGACTGACAATTAGCCATGGCCCCTCCCACCTAAGCACCAACTTGGGGGACACGCCCTTTTTCCTCGCTGGATTGAAGAGCCAAACAAACTGACCCTCCTTAAACCCTCTATGAGCCGCCCGGCGGTCATAGTTCCGCTTCTGTCTTTGGGCATTCTTCCCGAGACACTCTTGAGCCCTCTGGTGAGCAGCCTGCATATTCTTGCGCAGGTTCTCGGCAAAATCTAGCCCAATGTCACCAACTTCGACTCCTTCACACTCTGTCACCAAATCAATAGGCAAACTCACTTCTCTGCCTAGCATCATCATATTCGGTGACTCACCTGTAGAATCTTGGGGAGTGCACCGGTATGCGAATGTGGCATACGGGAGGACCTCGTCCCAGTCCCGTTGCCGTCTCTTTGGATCAATCAACACTGAAACGATGTTCACAAGCGTTTTGTTAAAACGCTCGACTAACCCGTCAGATTTCGGGTTGTAGGCGGTGGTACGGGTTTTAGTGATGCCTAACAACCGACACACCTCGGCAAAAACCTCAGACTCAAAGTTAGTGCCTTGGTCCGAGTGCAGTTCCTGAGGAACCCCGAACCTGCAAACAAACTCGTTAACCAACTTAAGGGCTACTGTAGTGGCAGTGGCATCCGGAAGCGGATATGCCTCCATCCATTTTGTACAGTAGTCAGCGACTACTAGGACCCACCGATTTCCACTTTCGCTCTTGGGGAGTGGCCCGAGCAAATCTATAGCCACCCTTTCCATGGGCACACCAACCCTGTACTGCTGCAAGGGTGCTCTACCCTTCTTGGCTGGCGACTTCCGCCTAGCACAAAGCTCACATCTACGAATGAATGATCTGATATCAGCCGCCATACCCGGCCAATAGTACCTTAGCCTCACCTTGGCTTCAGTCTTCCTGACGCCAAGGTGGCCGCTAAGCTGCCCTCCATGCAACTCTTCCAAAATTTCCTCCCGATGGTCTACGGGCAGCACCAACCGCCATCTCACCACCTTCCCCTCATCGGACTCCCATCTCCGATAGAGAAGTTCATTTCTCAGAACCAACTGGTCCCACAAAGACCAGAGTGTCTTACTAGCTGACTGGGTATGAGACACCTCAAACCAAGCTGGACGGCTCTCACTACTCTCCTTGGTTAGGATGACCCAACCCATAGACTTGTCGGCCAACTGGGCCCTCCTTAAGTCTTCATTCGACAAAGTCGGCTGAGCCACTATGCACCTAGCCAAAGATTCATCCGGCTTGGTCTGGCTTCCAGAATCTTCACTGACCTCGGTATTCTCAGCAGCAGCCTCACTTAGGCCACACTGCCTACAGGACTGTCGAGACAGCCCGTCAGCATTGCCGTGCTTCTTGCCCGGTCTATGCTGAATCTCAACGTCGTACTCAGAAATAATCTGAATCCATCTTGCCACTTGACCTTCGGGGTTCTTGAAGTTGAGCAACCACCGAAGTGCGGCATGGTCTGTCCTCAACGTAACTTTCCGGCCGTATAAATACTGCCTGAAGTTCTTGAGATACACAACAACTGCCAACAACTCTCGCCGCGTCACGCAATAATTACGTTCAGCCCTGCTAAGCTTACGGCTAGCGTAAGCCAGAACCCTCTCCTCTCCATCTTGGACTTGGGACAAAACACCACCTATGCCGTCTCCACTGGCATCTGTGTCCAAGATAAAATCACACTCCGGGATTGGATAGGACAATATCGGGGCAGACAGGAGCTTAGCCTTAAGCTCATCAAATGCCGCCTGGCATGCCTCGCTCCAAACAAACTCCCTAGCCTTCTCTGTTAGGGCGTAGAGCGGACTCGCAATCTCTGCGAAACCCTTGATATACTTCCTATAATAGGATGCGAGGCCCACAAAACTTCTCACATCCCTTACACATCGAGGGACTGGCCAATCGGCAACGGCTTGGACCTTCTTGGGGTCTGTTGCAACCCCATCTGCCGAGACAATGTGGCCCAAATACATCACTGACCGTTGAAATAAATGACACTTGCTGGGCTTCAGTTTTAGCCCGGCACCCCTCAACCTTTCCAATACTACCCGGAGACGCTCCTGGGTCTCCTCAACCGTTCGACCAAACACAATGATGTCGTCTAGGTAAATCAATAAGATTTCCCATTGCAGGCCCCTCATGACCTGCTCCATAAGCCGCTCAAATGTCGCTGGGGCATTGCACAGCCCAAAGGGCATGCACTTCCAGCGATAGAGACCACTCCTTACCACAAAGGATGACTTTTGGCTGGCGTCTTCACCAAGAGCAACCTGCCAGTACCCTGACGCCAAATCTAAGGTACAGAACCATTTCGCCCCATGCAACGCATCAAATGTCTCTTCAATGCGTGGCACTGGATACGCGTCTCTGACGGTGACAGCGTTAAGTTTCCGATAATCAACGCAGAAACGCTTTGTCCCATCCTTTTTACCCACTAGAACGACGTTCGCCGCCCAGGGGCTGTCAGAGGGCTCTATTACTCCTCTCTTCTGGAGGTCATTAACTTGCCTCTGAATCTCCTCCCGGTAACAATAGGGGTGACGCCTTGGCCGTTCTCTAACAGGCCTTGCATCCCCAGTATTGATGTGGTGTTGAACCACGTTAGTCCGACCAATGTCAGACTCGCCACTCGAAAACACATCCTGAAAATTACTCAAACACCCTTGGACCAACCCATGGTGTTCAATGTCAACATTAGCCTTACACCGTTCGAACAAATCGATCAAATGGCTGGGCAACTCAGAGCATGAGTGACAAGTAGCCACGTTGCCTGGCTGCACAGCACAGGTCTCCACCGCCGAGATAACTCCTGCGGTTGTTCCCTTTCTAGCCGTCCTGGTCTCGCGACCAGGATTGAAAACTCTAAGCGGAACGTACCCAGTCCCTGCTTCCACCAATGATCGCCCTAGCGCTAAGCCTCTTGTGGCTAACTCGCCTCCTCCCTCAAGAGGCTCAACAATTGCCGGTCCAACCAGCTCGTGACATCTCCCAGCGACTACTCCGGGCACGACAGCTTCGTGACCTGGCCGTACCTCGGTGGTCTTTGCCACCAACACCCTACCAATAAATGGCTCGCCTCCACCATCAGTACATTGGATGTTCTCAGCATTTAACATCCACCGCTTGCTACGGAAGTCCAAATTTCCACCCGTAGCCAACAAAAAATCCATACCTAAGATGCCAGCACATCTTATCTCGGCAAACACTGCCTTTACCGGAGAAGTAGTGCGACCGACTTGAATATCTACCCATGCTACTCCCAGCACTTCCAGTGGTTTACCATCAACCTGCTGGACGCTAACCTCAGGTGCGAGCAGAGCAGGTCTTTGCTCCTTTGGCATCTGGTAGTAGGTCCTACTACTAATCAGCGTATCAGTCGAGCCAGTGTCAACTAAAAACCTGCATGCTGTCTTCCTAACAATTCCTTCCACAAATAAGCCATGCTTTGGACTCTGAACCACGCTTGGGGCCACAATAACTCTCTTTTCGCCACTTGATTTTTGCGAACCATCTTCCCGAGCTAGCTTGGGGTACTTTACTGTAGTGGACCCTGCGAATTCTCCAGCCTGCCCGCGGGTCCCCCGTTTGGCTGGCCTCCGTTTCCCTGCTGGGCCTTCCTCTCTTTGGGTGGCCTTTTGCAATTCCTTGCAAAGTGGCCTTTCCCACCACAATTGAAACACAACATTTCCTTACCCAGACCTTGGGGTTTGGACTGGTTAGGTGGTACCTGAAAAGAGGCACCCCCCCTTATTTCTGGCCCTGACAACCTGGCCAAGATGGCATCCAACTTTTGGCCCTGTTCACTAAGCTCAGATTGTAATTTGCCCACTTCCGTCTCGACTTTCCCAAAAGCCTGAGACTGCTCACTCATAGTCAACTCGAGTTTCTCAACTCGGTTATCAGTTGCCGAATCAAGAGCCCTTGTAAACTTTACTGGCCTTCCCTCAAGTGCTCTATGTCCCTCGACCTTCTCATAATTATCTGTCTCTAACGCGGCTTGTATGGCCTCGTCCATGTTCTTTGGACGCGCTCTGTGAATCCCCTCACGCACCGTCTGACTCATCACGGCGCTGTGAAAATGATTCTTGGCAAGTCGATCTCGTGCGTCCTCCTTTAACTCGGGATAGGCTTTTACTGTAAGCTCACGCACTGCTTGCCCTAACTCTTGCAAGGACTCCTTTGGCCCTTGCCGCCGGTGTCTCAATTCAACTAAATAATTCTCGGCCTGTAAGCCGGAATCAAACCTCCTCTTCAGCAACTGGACCATTTCTGCATAACCATAGTCATGCTCACCCGCAGACCCTTCTCCCAGTACTCTGAGAGCATTTCCCTGAAGGCTTGCAGCAAGGAAGATAGCGGCGTCCTCATCATCCCAGTTGTTGGCCTTCTTACAAGACTCAAAATGTCTGTGGTACTCCCTCCACAAGGCCTTACCACTATACCTATCAGGAATGATGTTTAGACGGTGCCGCTTCTGCCCCAACTGCACGTTTGCCTCAGTCTCATTGCAAACCCTTGGCTCCCTCTTCAATGGCCAAGGGTCTACCGACGGAACAACTTCATCTTTTCCAGATCGGTCTAATGTATCACCTAATCGGGTAGCAAAACTCATGAGTTCTACCCTCAACTTCTCAGGAGTCAAAACCTCCTGTTCCTCTGCAAAGGGATTCCTCCGCACCGAAGCACTCTGGTCAGCGACAAAGTGACTCAGACCATCTCCCTCAAACACACCGGGCATCTTAGCCATTGGTGTTTTTACCTCCGCCGGTATGTCCATTGCAGGGTTCCTAAAGGGTGTGCTTTCCTTAATGCTCACCTCTTTCCTGCCCTCTCTGACTGTCCCTGGCGACATGCCCATACTTGGCATCATCGCCTTGGCTCTAAACGATTCATAGCCTGTTTCACTTGGGACCCTAAACTCAATTTCTGGGTCAACCCGAAACCGACACTTCTCTAGCTCAGCTTCTTTTGCAGACTTTTCTAGCTGCAACAACTGATGCTCCATTCGAAGGCGACTCAATTCCTCTTCGAGTGCCTGCACTTTGCTCTCACCTGGTGAGGCAACCGCACCACGCTGCCAACTCATGACAACGATATCCCCAAAGGGACTATACAACCAGACGATTCTTAAGCTCTCCGGAAGCTTTCGACTTATCGGCAATTTACTCAGTCAATTCGAATCCCACTTCTGACACCATTTGTGGCGAGAATCTCCCGAACCCAATTGCTTACTCGGACCGGAGACCAACGAGGCAGTCTCAAGGCTAAGGGATGCAAGTTCGTTTTGGTGGAAATATACCGCCGAAGGAATTGACTGTCCAACTCTGCTCAATAAGTCAAATAAACACAACGGGATACCTGATTTCGGACCACCACGTCTCAAATATGGTTTATTGATTCCAACAATTGACTTGAAATGATATATAATGCAATGAACTGATTGAGTCCTAAGGGTTGGGGAATCTTTATTCATTAATTGGACCTGCCGTATGGCTTACTACCCGATGTGCAAGGTTGACTACCTTGCTGTTTGGTTGACTACAATGCCTACAATTTATTGCGGTCAATAAGCCTATACTACAATGGGGTAATTCGTTAAGCTACGGACTCTGAACGTGGTTTACTGGCATGAACGTGGTTTACTGGAACGGTCAGGGTTGCTAGTCAGCCACACAGGGAACGCAACCGTATGTGAATTGGGTCAGCCACGTTTACCGCTATTCACCGTAAGGTGTACACCACGGCAGTAAACACCGACACCAGTCCCAACATTCGGCACGCTCAACCCCGCTTGGCTGATGCCACTCCTAACGCACGGTTTACTTATTCTCCGCTGCAACGGAGAACGACTCACTACCGGGACAATTACGGTTAGCTCGCCGGTAACCACCTGGCGATCTATACTCCCTGGTCAACGCTACACACGGCACAAGCCACTTCCTAGTAAACCACACACAAATTCTACAAAGTCCGTGCTTACCTTAAATTACTATCCTTCCGACCAACCTCGCAGAACCAGTCTTTTAGCGAACTTACCGCTCTCAACTCTCCACTAGAACTGTCCGATAAATATCTCACCGGTGTGTACAAATACCAGCACACAGAACAATGCTGGGCCACGCACAGCCAATCAAATCTCCACACGCAGTCACGTACACTGAAACTCCGCCCCGTGACATTGCTCACTGGGGGAATCTCCCTAACTTTTGCTAGCCTCCTAACCAGCCTACACTATGTCACACTTTCGCCACAATATTCAGTGTTACTTGTTGTAGCTAACCATAAATACCAACTATGTCTTGTAATACATAATTTTAAAGCTTATTTCTTGTAGATTTCATTTCTCTAAAATATCTTAAAACGTCAAGATGCCTACTTTACAGCCCTTTCGTAGTGGACGGTCACATATATGATACAAAATTTGTCATTCTGATGTACCGGTGACATTGACACCGTGTCAATGTTACATGCATATTGGTGTGCTTTTTCAACACAAAGGAAAAATATGGAGAATTTACTATACATATTTTTTACAAGATGCAAAATGAAACCCAACAATATCTTTGTCCAAAAATACCAGTAGCAGAGACAGCTTCAAGAATAGAAAAATGCAAGTGTGGACGTAACATTGACAATGTGTCAAATGTTACATCGGTACATCTACACTCAATTTTTTGTGTTCTTTTGTCTCTGCTGTATTTAGACACTGACTATCATAACAAAAGTGTTTTCTTGTAGCATCAAGTGTCTTGTAGATGTATAGTATAAAATATTTCTTTAAATGTCATAGAATTAAGGCAATACTAGTTCAGTAGGAAGGTGGGGTTCCCAGGCACATCCTAAAGGTGTCTAGTAACCAAATGTTCACGTTCTTATCCCTAAATATTGCAATAAAGTGTTGAAAAAAATATATGTTTTAACATATGTGTTAACAAAGAAATATGTATAAAACATTGAGATGGTGTCAATGTTACTTCAGAATTATACATTTTTTATCAAAATAATGTAATGATACCTATATGATGTAATGATACTTTACGATGTGATGATACTTTACGATGTAATGATACTTTACGATGTGATGATACTTTACGATGTGATGATACTTTACGATGTGATGATACTTTACGATATAATGATACTTTATGACCCATATACTCTTTTTATTTAATTTACTCTACCTGTTTATTGGGTGACGGTCTCTCATTAACTGTAGTGGCTTGGGCTTGGAGACTAAACTTCAGTCCAAATGGATTCACCTGTAAGACAGGAGACATTATCGGAAATGTTTGGGACTGCACTGTGAAAAACATAATATTGGATGGCTTAGAGGGAGAGTCTAACATATATGTGACCTGTCACCACAAAATGAGAGTAAAGTCGCACAATGTGATTTGGAGATATGGCCATCCAAAGTCAAAATATGAAGGGGTGGTCAATTTTGAGATTTTGCGTAATTTGGAAAGCCTAAGTCCCCCTCTACATATTCCTATTTTGGGGGTGCAATTAGATGATCGAAAACCTCTTAAATTACATAATTTTGCGTAGTGTTTGCGTAGTATAGTGTTTGGATTAAAGTCCATCAGTGGTCTAATTAACACGGTAATTAAATATGCAAATTAGGTCTTCGTAACTGTCCCACATTTTCGAAGTTTTGATACAAAAACACATGTTGATTGTCCAATAGTTTGTATGTGTGGGAGGTTTCAAGAAGATATAATGATTAGAACAAAAGCCGTTGCTATGCTCAATCGAACCTTACTTGTCCTGTTTGGCAATCTTTTGTGTGTTTTGTTTAGGATGTTTATAATTAAGTTTTGTGAAACCCATGACTTTCTGGAGCGCTGTAAAATGAATTTATCGCAAAACCCCCAAGTGACAACTTATATACCATTGGAAAGCTCTCTTTCTCAAGAAATTGAAAATACCAATATCTCAATTTTCAATTTTTCCGACTTTTACTCTCATATTGTGGTGACAGGTCACATATAAGTGGTAACAATTAGTGCTGGGCGAGTAGCGATTTTTCTCACTCGAGTACTCGCAAAGAAATTACTCGCGAGTAATCAAGTACACGCGCCGTGTTGTTGTCACAATTTTCACAAGGGCTAAAATGACGGTCACACACGTGTTTATCACCATGTGTTTAAATAAAATAATATAAAAAATAACAATTGAAGAAAAAAAATGTGGAAAAGCCTTGTTTTTTGTTTATCAATACAAAACAATACAAAACAACGTTTCACAATAAAAACATTGTGTAACAATACAAAACAACGTGTAACAATACAAAACAACGTGACCTGGGCCCAATTTTATAAAACATGTAAGCACACGTTTTGTGCGTACAGGGTGTCCCTTAGCGGTATTTCTATTTCATAGAACGCGTAAGCAACCTTTTTCTGCTTAAAGCCCTAAACAACCTAAAACGTCTGCTTAACTGGTAGATTTTGTGCTTATTGTCGACGCCATTTTTATTTTCAATCAAAAATCTCCAAAATAGTAGTGCGGAGACAGACAAGACGCCGGCAAAACCGCCGACATAATTATCCAATTGAACAGCAAAGACGCATTTTTCGCGACAGGGAAAACCCCTTAGAAATGTTCACGGAGGACCAAGTTTGGTCAAGATATCGATTTCGACCACGCACCATTTCTGGGTTGAATGGACTGGACTTTTTCTTCAAAGAAGAGCTATCGCAACTTTCATCTGTGGCTGCCATGATGACGATGCTGATCATAAATTGTGTGCACTTTTTAACTTGAAATTTGGCGCGAAATAGTGCACCTATTTTTGCCGAGCAGACGACAGTTTAGTAGCAGACGACGCGCCGCCCGGGTGGTCAGCAGCAGACGACACGAGGCGCGCGCAACATAATTGTTGTGCTTAGCATAGCAGACTTTTAAAAACGATGGTGAAATACATTTACGTTTAGCATATTTGTTCTGCTATAGTAAGCAGACAAATTTGCTAACTGGTAAACAGCTTTATGAAATTGGGCCCTGGCCTGCAAGACGTACCGGTACCTCCTTTGGAGTAACACTCGAACGCACTTTACTTTTGCTGTACATGACCTTAAATCAGCTACACGTACTGGTAGCTTCAGGGTGACCAGATGAAATGGGCAAATTCTGCTTTGATACTCCTTTTGCTGCAAGAAAACAAAGATCCCCTTCACGTACAATATATATAATATACAAAGTACGGTACATGTGTCTTGTGGAAAGTGACGAGGGTTCTGAATTTTGAGGGAAAGTAGGGGTACAACTGTAAGATGGGTTACAAAACAAAACAAAGACTGTTGCATCCATGATGCCACTTTTTCATCATATATTATCTCAATGGAAGTTCAGTAGTCATTGCGAAAATGTTAAAAAGAAAGAAATCTGGGACTGAGAAAGGGGTCGTATCGTAAGTTTGATGTAAGTACGATGCCTGAAGTCCGAAGTCTGAACCTTTGGAATTATAAGGAGTCAGATTTATGAAGCATCATACTTATAGTATTCGGCCTCATAGATTTGACCCCTCATAAGTCCGACGAAGGTTCAGACTGACATGTATGAGATGTCGATGTCGGAGGCTCGGAGCTATGGACCGTTACAAAAATGTCCGACAAAGCAAGAACAAATTTGAAAAATAATTCCGAATGGGAATTCCTCAGGGGAATTCCTCAGGGGAATTCCGAAGATGAATTCTGAAGAAGTCTTCTGAAAGAGAATTATGAAGAATTCCAAAGGAGGATTTTGAAGGGGAATTTTGAAGGGGAATTCCGAAGGAGAATTTCGAAGGATAATTCTAAAGAAAAATTCCGAAAGAGAATTCAAAAGGATACCGAAGACAATTTTGATAAGGATTTCAAATAATAAAATCATAAATCAATCCCAAAAAATAATTTGAAGGAGAATTCTGAAGGAGAAATTCTAAGAAGATTTCAAAGAATTCCTGAGAAAAATTCCGAAGAAGAAAGAATAATGGAAAAATAATTGCGAAGGAGAATTGCGAAGAACAATTGTGAAGGAGATTTGTGAATAAGAATTTTTAAGGAGAATTTTTTAAGGAGAATTCAGGAGAAGAATTCAGGAGAAAAATTCCTCAGGAGAATTCCTTAGGAGAATTCCATAAGAGAATTCCCAAGAAGAATTCCAAATTTTTACGGAGGATTCCAAAGAGGATTTTGAAAAAGAATTACGAAGGAGAATTCCTAAGGGGAATTCCGAAGGGAAGAAGACTTCCGAAAGAGAATTCTGAAGAATTCCGAAAGAGGATACAAAGAGGATTTCGAAGGGGATTTCAACAAAAAATTCTAAAGGAGAATTCCAAAGGGGAATTCCGAATGAGAATTCCAAGGGAAATTCCGGGGGGAATTTTGAAGGGGAATTCCAAAGGAGAATTCCAAAGGAGAATTCTGAAGAGAATTCTAAAGGAGAATTTCAAAGGAGAATTTCAAAGGAGAATTTCAAAGGAGAATTTCAAAGGAGATTGGGGAATTTCGAAGGGTAATTTCCAAGCAGAAATTCCCAGTGGAATTTCTAAGGGGAATTTGACGGAGAATTCAAAAGGAGAATTCTGAAGAGAATTCCGAAGGGGAATTCCACAGGAAAATTCCAAAGGAGAAGTTGAAAGTTCCCCAAAGATGTCTGAAGAAGATTTCCGAAGATTTTTAATAAGCATTTCGAAGAAGAATTCGAAAAACAATTCCAAAAAATTATTCCGAGGAGAATTCTGAAGGATAATTTCTAAGAAGATTTCAAAGAATTCCTGAGAAGATTTCCGAGGGAGAAAGAATATTGGAAAAATAATTGCGTAGGAGAATTGCGAAGAAGAAGAATTGTGAAGGAGATTTGCGAAGAAGAATTTTTAAGGAGAATTTTTTAAGGAGAATTTCAAAGGAGAATTCCGAAGATGAATTCCTAAGGAGAATTCCGAAGGAGAATTCCGAAGGAGAATTCCAAATATTTACGGAGGATTCTAAAGAGGATTTTGAAAAAGAATTACGAAGGAGAATTCCTTAGGGGAATTCCAAATTGGAATTCTGAAGGGAAGAAGACTTCCGAAAGAGAATTCTGAAGAATTCCGAAGGAGGATTTTGAAGGGGAATTACGAAGGAGGCTTTTGAAGGGGAATTACGAAGGAGAATTCCTTAGGGGAATTCCGAATGGGAATTCCGAAGGGAAGAAGACTTCCGAAAGACAATTCTGAAGAATTCCGAAGGAGGATTTTGAAGGGGAATTCCTAAGGGGAATTCCTAAGGAGAATTCCTTAGGAGAATTCCGAAGATGAATTCCTTAGGAGAATTCCGAAAGAGAATTCCAAATATTTACGGAGGATTCTAAAGAAGATTTTGAAAAAGAATTACGAAGGAGAATTCCTAAGGGGATTTCCGAAGGGAAGAAGACTTCCGAAAGAGAATTCTGAAGAATTCCGAAGGAGGATTTTGAAGGGAAATTTTGAAGGGGAATTCCGAAGGAGAATTTCGAAGGAGAATTCTGAAGGAGAATTTCGAAGGAGAATTCTGAAGAAGAATTCCGAAAGAAAATTCCAAAGGATGCCGAAGAGAATTTTGATAAGGATTTCAAATAAGAAAATCAAAAATCAATCCCAAAAAATAATTTGAAGGAGAATTTCGAATGAGAATTTCTAAGAAGATTTCAAAGAATTCCTGAGAAGAATTCCGAAGGAGAAAGAATATTGGAAAAAAAATTGCGAAGGAGAATTGCGAAGAAGAAGAATTGTGAAGGAGATTTGCAAATAAGAATTTTTTTAGGAGAATTTTTTAAGGAGAATTTCAAAGGAGAATTTCGAAGATGAATTCCTTATGAGAATTCCGAAGGAGAATTCCAAATATTTACGGAGGATTCTAAAGAGGATTTTGGGAAAGAATTACGAAGGAGAATTCCTAAGGGGAATTCCGAAGGGAAGAAGACTTCCGAAAGAGAATTCTGAAGAATTCCGAAGGAGGATTTTGAAGGGAAATTCCGAAGGAGAATTTCGAAAGAGAATTCCGAAGATGAATTCCTTAGGAGAATTCTGATGGAGAATCACAAATATTTACAGAGGATTCTAAAGAGGATTTTGAAAAAGAATTACGAAGGAGAATTCCTAAGGGGAATTCCGAAGGGGAATTCCGAAGGGAAGAAGACTTCCGAAAGAGAATTCAAAAGGATACCGAAGAGAATTTTGATAAGGATTTCAAATAAGAAAATCAAAAATCAATCCCAAAAAATAATTTGAAGGAGAATTTTGAAGGAGAATTTCTAAGAAGATTTCAAAGGATTCCTGAGAAGAATTCCGAAGGAGAAAGAATATTGGAAAAATAATTGCGAAGGAGAATTGCGAAGAAGAAGAATTGTGAAGGAGATTTGCGAATAAGAATTTTTAAGGAGAATTCCGAAGGGGAATTATGAAGAATTCCGAAGGAGGATTTTGAAGGGGAATTCCGAAGGAGAATTCCGAAGATGAATTCCTTAGGAGAATTCCGAAGGAGAATTACAAATATTTACAGAGGATTCTAAAGAGGATTTTGAAAAAGAATTACTGAGGAGAATTCCTAAGGGGAATTCCGAAGGAAAGAAGACTTCCGAAAGAGAATTCCAAAAGATACCGAAGAGAATTTTGATAAGGATTTCAAATAAGAAAATCAAAAATCAATCCCAAAAAATAATTTGAAGGAGAATTTTGAAGGAGAATTTCTAAGGGGAATTGCGAAGGGAAGAAGACTTCAGAAAGAGAATTCTGAAGAATTCCGAAGGAGGATTTTGAAGGGGGGAATTCCGAAGGAGAATTTCGAAGGAGAATTCCGAAGATGAATTCCTTAGGAGAATTCCGAAGGAGAATTACAAATATTTACGGAGGATTCTATAGAGGATTTTGAAAAAGAATTACGAAGCAGAATTCCTAAGGGGAATTCCGAAGGAGAATTCCGAAAGGAAGAAGACTTCCGAAAGAGAATTCTGAAGAATTTCGAAGGAGGATTTTGAAGGGGGAATTCCGAAGGAGAATTCCAAAGTGGAATTCTGAAGAGAATTCTAAAGGAGAATTTCAAAGGAGAATTTCAAAGGAGATTGGGGAATTTCAAAGGAGAATTTCCGAACGGAAATTCCAAGGGGAATTTCTAAGGGGAATTTGACGGAGAATTCAAAAGGAGAATTCTAAAGAGAATTCTGAAGAGAATTCTGAAGAGAATTCCAAAGGAGAATTCCACAGGAAAATTCCAAAGGAGAAGTTAAAAGATTTCTGAAGAACATTTCAGAAGATATTTAATAAGCATTTCGAAGAAGAATTCGAAAAACAATTCCAAAAAATTATTCCAAAGGAGAATTCTGAAGGATAATTTCTAAGAAGATTTGAAAGAATTCCTGAAAAGATTTCCGAAAGAGAAAGAATATTGGAAAAATAATTGCGAAGGGGAATTGCGAAGAAGAAGAATCGTGAAGGAGAATTTTTTAAGGAGAATTTCAAAGGAGAATTCCGAAGATCAATTCCTTAGGAGAATTCCTTAGGAGCATTCCAAATATTTACGGAGGATTCTAAAGAGGAATTTTAAAAAGAATTACGAAGGCGAATTCCTATAAGGGGAATTCCGAAGGGAATTCCGAATGGAAGAAGACTTCCGAAAGAGAATTCTGAAGAATTCCGAAGGAGGATTTTGAAGGGGAATTCCGAAGGAGAATTCCGAAGATGAATTCCTTAGGAGAATTCCGAAGGAGAATTACAAATATTTACGGAGGATTCTAAAGAGGATTTTGAAAAAGAATTACGAAGGAGAATTCCTAAGGGAAGAAGACTTTGGAAAGAGAATTCTGAAGAATTCCGAAGGAGGATTTTGAGGCGAAATTTTGAAGGGGAATTCCGAAGGAGAATTTCGAAGGAGAATTCTGAAGAAGAATTCCGAAAGAGAATTCCAAAGGATACCGAAGAGAATTTTGATAAGGATTTCAAATAAGAAAATCAAAAATCAATCCCAAAAAATAATTTGAAGGAGAATTTTGAAGGAGAATTTCTAAGAAGATTTCAAAGAATTCCTGAGAAGAATTCCGAAGGAGAAAGAATATTGGAAAAAAAATTGCGAAGGAGAATTGCGAAGAAGAAGAATTGTGAAGGAGATTTGCGAATAAGAATTTTTAAGGATAATTTTTTAAGGAGAATTTCAAAGAAGAATTCCGAAGATGAATTCTGAAGGAGAATTCCGAAGGAGAATTCCAAATATTTACGGAGGATTCTAAAGAGGATTTTGAAAAAGAATTACGAAGGAAAATTTCGAAGAAGAATTCCGAAGACGAATTCCTTAGGAGAATTCCGAAGGAGAATTAAAAATATTTACAGAGGATTCTAAAGAGGAATGGATTTTGAAAAAGAATTACGAAGGAGAATTCCTAAGGGGAATTCCGAAGGGAAATTCCAAAGGGAAGAACCCTTCCGAAAGAGAATTCTGAAGAATTCCGAAGGAGGATTTTGAAGGGAAATTTTGAAGGGGAATTCCGAAGGAGAATTTCGAAGGAGAATTCTGAAGAAGAATTCCGAAAGAGAATTCCAAAGGATACCAAAGAGAATTTTGATAAGGATTTCAAATAAGAAAATCAAAAATCAATCCCAAAAAATTATTTGAAGGAGAATTTTGAAGGAGAATTTCTAAGAAGATTTCAAAGAATTCCTGAGAAGAATTCCGAAGGAGAAAGAATCTTGGAAAAATAATTGCGAAGGAGAATTGCGAAGAAGAAGAATTGTGAAGGAGATTTGCGAATAAGAATTTTTAAGGAGAATTTTTTAAGGAGAATTTCAAAGGAGAATTCCGAAGATGAATTCTGAAGGAGAATTCCGAAGGAGAATTCCAAATATTTACGGAGGATTCTAAAGAGGATTTTGAAAAAGAATTACGAAGGAGAATTTCGAAGAATTCCGAAGGAGAATTTCGAAGAATTCCGAAGATGAATTCCTTAGGAGAATTCCGAAGGAGAATTACAAATATTTACAGAGGATTCTAAAGAGGAATGGATTTTGAAAAAGAATTACGAAGGAGAATTCCTAAGGGGAATTCCGAAGGGAAATTCCAAAGGGAAGAACCCTTCCGAAAGAGAATTCTGAAGAATTCCGAAGGAGGATTTTGAAGGGAAATTTTGAAGGGGAATTCCTCAGGAGAATTTCGAAGGAGAATTCTGAAGAAGAATTCCGAAAGAGAATTTCAAAGGATACCAAAAAGAATTTTGATAAGGATTTCAAATAAGAAAATCAAAAATCAATCCCAAAAAATAATTTGAAGGAGAATTTTGAAGGAGAATTTCTAAGAAGATTTCAAAGAATTCCTGAGAAGAATTCCGAAGGAGAAAGAATATTGGAAAAAAAATTGCAAAGGAGAATTGCAAAGAAGAAGAATTGTGAAGGAGATTTGCGAATAAGAATTTTTAAGGAGAATTTTTTAAGGAGAATTTCAAAGGAGAATTCCGAAGATGAATTCCTTTAGGAGAATTCCGAAGGAGAATTCCAAATATTTACTAAGGGGAATTGCGAAGGGAAGAAGACTTCCGAAAGAGAATTCTGAAGAATTCCGAAGGAGGATTTTGAAGGGGAATTCCGAAGGAGAATTTTGAAGGAGAATTCCGAAGATGAATTCCTTAGGAGAATTCCGAAGGAGAATTACAAATATTTACGGAGGATTCTATAGAGGATTTTGAAAAAGAATTACAAAGGAGAATTCCTAAGGGGAATTCCGAAGGGGAATTCCTTAGGAGAATTCCGAAGGAGAATTACAAATATTTACAGAGGATTCTAAAGAGGATTTTGAAAAAGAATTACTAAGGAGAATTCCTAAGGGGAATTCCAAAAGATACCGAAGAGAATTTTGATAAGGATTTCAAATAAGAAAATCAAAAATCAATCCCAAAAAATTATTTGAAGGAGAATTTTGAAGGAGAATTTCTAAGAAGATTTCAAAGAATTCCTGGGAAGAATTCCGAAGGAGAAAGAATATTGGAAAAATAATTGCGAAGGAGAATTGCGAAGAAGAAGAATTGTGAAGGAGATTTGCGAATAAGAATTTTTAAGGAGAATTTTTTAAGGAGAATTTCAAAGGAGAATTCGGAAGATGAATTCTGAAGGAGAATTCCGAAGGAGAATTCCAAATATTTACGGAGGATTCTAAAGAGGATTTTGAAAAAGAATTACGAAGGAGAATTTCGAAGAATTCCGAAGGAGAATTTCGAAGAATTCCGAAGGAGAATTTCGAAGAATTCCGAAGATGAATTCCTTAGGAGAATTCCGAAGGAGAATTACAAATATTTACAGAGGATTCTAAAGAGGAATGGATTTTGAAAAAGAATTACGAAGGAGAATTCCTAAGGGGAATTCCGAAGGGAAATTCCAAAGGGAAGAACCCTTCCGAAAGAGAATCTGAAGAATTCCGAAGGAGGATTTTGAAGGGAAATTTTGAAGGGGAATTCCTAAGGAGAATTTCGAGGGAGAATTCTGAAGAAGAATTCCGAAAGAGAATTTCAAAGGATACCAAAGAGAATTTTGATAAGGATTTCAAATAAGAAAATCAAAAATCAATCCCAAAAAATTATTTGAAGGAGAATTTTGAAGGAGAATTTCTAAGAAGATTTCAAAGAATTCCTGAGAAGAATTCCGAAGGAGAAAGAATATTGGAAAAATAATTGCGAAGGAGAATTGCGAAGAAGAAGAATTGTGAAGGAGATTTGCAAATAAGAATTTTTAAGGAGAATTTTTTAAGGAGAATTTCAAAGGAGAATTCCGAAGATAAATTCTGAAGGAGAATTCCGAAGGAGAATTCCAAATATTTACGGAGGATTCTAAAAAGGATTTTGAAAAAGAATTACGAAGGAGAATTTCGAAGAATTCCGAAGGAGAATTTCGAAGAATTCCGAAGGAGAATTTCGAAGAATTCCGAAGATGAATTCCTTAGGAGAATTCCGAAGGAGAATTACAAATATTTACAGGGGATTCTAAAGAGGAATGGATTTTGAAAAAGAATTACGAAGGAGAATTCCTAAGGGGAATTCCGAAGGGAAATTCCAAAGGGAAGAACCCTTCCGAAAGAGAATCTGAAGAATTCCGAAGGAGGATTTTGAAGGGAAATTTTGAAGGGGAATTCCTAAGGAGAATTTCGAGGGAGAATTCTGAAGAAGAATTCCGAAAGAGAATTTCAAAGGATACCAAAGAGAATTTTGATAAGGATTTCAAATAAGAAAATCAAAAATCAATCCCAAAAAATAATTTGAAGGAGAATTTTGAAGGAGAATTTCTAAGAAGATTTCAAGGAATTCCTGAGAAGAATTCCGAAGGAGAAAGAATATTGGAAAAAAAATTGCAAAGGAGAATTGCAAAGAAGAAGAATTGTGAAGGAGATTTGCGAATAAGAATTTTTAAGGAGAATTTTTTAAGGAGAATTTCAAAGGAGAATTCCGAAGATGAATTCCTTTAGGAGAATTCCTTTAGGAGAATTCCAAATATTTACAAAGGATTCTAAAGAGGATTTTGAAAAAGAATTACGAAGGAGAATTCCTAAGGGGAATTCCGAAGGGGAATTCCTTAGGAGAATTCCGAAGGAGAATTACAAATATTTACAGAGGATTCTAAAGAGGATTTTGAAAAAGAATTACTAAGGAGAATTCCCAAGGGGAATTCCGAAGGGAAGAAGACTTCCGAAAGAGAATTCTAAAAGATACCGAAGAGAATTTTGATAAGGATTTCAAATAAGAAAATCAAAAATCAATCCCAAAAAATAATTTGAAGGAGAATTTTGAAGGAGAATTTCTAACAAGATTTCAAAGAATTCCTGAGAAGAATTCCGAAGGAGAAAGAATATTGGAAAAATAATTGCGAAGGAGAATTGCGAAGAAGAAGAATTGTGAAGGAGATTTGCGAATAAGAATTTTTAAGGAGAATTCCGAAGGGGAATTATGAAGAATTCCGAAGGAGGATTTTGAAGGGGAATTCCGAAGGAGAATTCCGAAGGAGAATTACAAATATTTACAGAGGATTCTAAAGAGGAATGGATTTTGAAAAAGAATTACGAAGGAGAATTCCTAAGGGGAATTCCGAAGGGAAATTCCAAAGGGAAGAACCCTTCCGAAAGAGAATCTGAAGAATTCCGAAGGAGGATTTTGAAGGGAAATTTTGAAGGGGAATTCCTAAGGAGAATTTCGAGGGAGAATTCTGAAGAAGAATTCCGAAAGAGAATTTCAAAGGATACCAAAGAGAATTTTGATAAGGATTTCAAATAAGAAAATCAAAAATCAATCCCAAAAAATAATTTGAAGGAGAATTTTGAAGGAGAATTTCTAAGAAGATTTCAAAGAATTCCTGAGAAGAATTCCGAAGGAGAAAGAATATTGGAAAAAAAATTGCAAAGGAGAATTGCAAAGAAGAAGAATTGTGAAGGAGATTTGCGAATAAGAATTTTTAAGGAGAATTTTTTAAGGAGAATTTCAAAGGAGAATTCCGAAGATGAATTCCTTTAGGAGAATTCCTTTAGGAGAATTCCTTTAGGAGAATTCCAAATATTTACAGAGGATTCTAAAGAGGATTTTGAAAAAGAATTACGAAGGAGAATTCCTAAGGGGAATTCCGAAGGGGAATTCCTTAGGAGAATTCCGAAGGAGAATTACAAATATTTACAGAGGATTCTAAAGAGGATTTTGAAAAAGAATTACTAAGGAGAATTCCCAAGGGGAATTCCGAAGGGAAGAAGACTTCCGAAAGAGAATTCTAAAAGATACCGAAGAGAATTTTGATAAGGATTTCAAATAAGAAAATCAAAAATCAATCCCAAAAAATAATTTGAAGGAGAATTTTGAAGGAGAATTTCTAACAAGATTTCAAAGAATTCCTGAGAAGAATTCCGAAGGAGAAAGAATATTGGAAAAATAATTGCGAAGGAGAATTGCGAAGAAGAAGAATTGTGAAGGAGATTTGCGAATAAGAATTTTTAAGGAGAATTCCGAAGGGGAATTATGAAGAATTCCGAAGGAGGATTTTGAAGGGGAATTCCGAAGGAGAATTCCGAAGATGAATTCCTTAGGAGAATTCCGAAGGAGAATTACAAATATTTACAGAGGATTCTAAAGAGGAATGGATTTTGAAAAAGAATTACGAAGGAGAATTCCTAAGGGGAATTCCGAAGGGAAATTCCAAAGGGAAGAACCCTTCTGAAAGAGAATTCTGAAGAATTCTGAAGGAGGATTTTGAATTCCAAAGGATACCAAAGAGAATTTTGATAAGGATTTCAAATAAGAAAATCAAAAATCAATCCCAAAAAATAATTTGAAGGAGAATTTTGAAGGAGAATTTCTAAGAAGATTTCAAAGAATTCCTGAGAAGAATTCCGAAGGAGAAAGAATATTGGAAAAATAATTGCGAAGGAGAATTGTGAAGAAGAAGAATTGTGAAGGAGATTTGCGAATAAGAATTTTTAAGGAGAATTTTTTAAGGAGAATTTCAAAGGAGAATTCCGAAGATGAATTAAAGGAGAATTCCGAAGGAGAATTCCAAATATTTACGGAGAATTCTAAAGAGGATTTTGAAAAAGAATTACGAAGGAGAATTCCTAAGGGGAATTCCGAAGGGAAGAAGACTTCCGAAAGAGAATTCTAAAAGATACCGAAGAGAATTTTGATAAGGATTTCAAATAAGAAAATCAAAAATCAATCCCAAAAAATAATTTGAAGGAGAATTTTGAAGGAGAATTTCTAACAAGATTTCAAAGAATTCCTGAGAAGAATTCCGAAGGAGAAAAAATATTGGAAAAATAATTGCGAAGGAGAATTGCGAAGAAGAAGAATTGTGAAGGAGATTTGCGAATAAGAATTTTTAAGGAGAATTCCGAAGGGGAATTATGAAGAATTCCGAAGGAGGATTTTGAAGGGGAATTCCGAAGGAGAATTCCGAAGATGAATTCCTTAGGAGAATTCCGAAGGAGAATTACAAATATTTACAGAGGATTCTAAAGAGGATTTTGAAAAAGAATTACTAAAGAGAATTCCTAAGGGGAATTCCGAAGGGAAGAAGACTTCCGAAAGAGAATTCCAAAAGATACCGAAGAGAATTTTGATAAGGATTTCAAATAAGAAAATCAAAAATCAATCCCAAAAAATAATTTGAAGGAGAATTTTGAAGGAGAATTTCTAAGGGGAATTGCGAAGGGAAGAAGACTTCAGAAAGAGAATTCTGAAGAATTCCGAAGGAGGATTTTGAAGGGGGGAATTCCGAAGGAGAATTTCGAAGGAGAATTCCGAAGATGAATTCCTTAGGAGAATTCCGAAGGAGAATTACAAATATTTACGGAGGATTCTATAGAGGATTTTGAAAAAGAATTACGAAGCAGAATTCCTAAGGGGAATTCCGAAGGAGAATTCCGAAAGGAAGAAGACTTCCGAAAGAGAATTCTGAAGAATTTCGAAGGAGGATTTTGAAGGGGGAATTCCGAAGGAGAATTCCAAAGTGGAATTCTGAAGAGAATTCTAAAGGAGAATTTCAAAGGAGAATTTCAAAGGAGATTGGGGAATTTCAAAGGAGAATTTCCGAACGGAAATTCCAAGGGGAATTTCTAAGGGGAATTTGACGGAGAATTCAAAAGGAGAATTCTAAAGAGAATTCTGAAGAGAATTCTGAAGAGAATTCCAAAGGAGAATTCCACAGGAAAATTCCAAAGGAGAAGTTAAAAGATTTCTGAAGAACATTTCAGAAGATATTTAATAAGCATTTCGAAGAAGAATTCGAAAAACAATTCCAAAAAATTATTCCAAAGGAGAATTCTGAAGGATAATTTCTAAGAAGATTTGAAAGAATTCCTGAAAAGATTTCCGAAAGAGAAAGAATATTGGAAAAATAATTGCGAAGGGGAATTGCGAAGAAGAAGAATCGTGAAGGAGAATTTTTTAAGGAGAATTTCAAAGGAGAATTCCGAAGATCAATTCCTTAGGAGAATTCCTTAGGAGCATTCCAAATATTTACGGAGGATTCTAAAGAGGAATTTTAAAAAGAATTACGAAGGCGAATTCCTATAAGGGGAATTCCGAAGGGAATTCCGAATGGAAGAAGACTTCCGAAAGAGAATTCTGAAGAATTCCGAAGGAGGATTTTGAAGGGGAATTCCGAAGGAGAATTCCGAAGATGAATTCCTTAGGAGAATTCCGAAGGAGAATTACAAATATTTACGGAGGATTCTAAAGAGGATTTTGAAAAAGAATTACGAAGGAGAATTCCTAAGGGAAGAAGACTTTGGAAAGAGAATTCTGAAGAATTCCGAAGGAGGATTTTGAGGCGAAATTTTGAAGGGGAATTCCGAAGGAGAATTTCGAAGGAGAATTCTGAAGAAGAATTCCGAAAGAGAATTCCAAAGGATACCGAAGAGAATTTTGATAAGGATTTCAAATAAGAAAATCAAAAATCAATCCCAAAAAATAATTTGAAGGAGAATTTTGAAGGAGAATTTCTAAGAAGATTTCAAAGAATTCCTGAGAAGAATTCCGAAGGAGAAAGAATATTGGAAAAAAAATTGCGAAGGAGAATTGCGAAGAAGAAGAATTGTGAAGGAGATTTGCGAATAAGAATTTTTAAGGATAATTTTTTAAGGAGAATTTCAAAGGAGAATTCCGAAGATGAATTCTGAAGGAGAATTCCGAAGGAGAATTCCAAATATTTACGGAGGATTCTAAAGAGGATTTTGAAAAAGAATTACGAAGGAAAATTTCGAAGAAGAATTCCGAAGACGAATTCCTTAGGAGAATTCCGAAGGAGAATTAAAAATATTTACAGAGGATTCTAAAGAGGAATGGATTTTGAAAAAGAATTACGAAGGAGAATTCCTAAGGGGAATTCCGAAGGGAAATTCCAAAGGGAAGAACCCTTCCGAAAGAGAATTCTGAAGAATTCCGAAGGAGGATTTTGAAGGGAAATTTTGAAGGGGAATTCCGAAGGAGAATTTCGAAGGAGAATTCTGAAGAAGAATTCCGAAAGAGAATTCCAAAGGATACCAAAGAGAATTTTGATAAGGATTTCAAATAAGAAAATCAAAAATCAATCCCAAAAAATTATTTGAAGGAGAATTTTGAAGGAGAATTTCTAAGAAGATTTCAAAGAATTCCTGAGAAGAATTCCGAAGGAGAAAGAATCTTGGAAAAATAATTGCGAAGGAGAATTGCGAAGAAGAAGAATTGTGAAGGAGATTTGCGAATAAGAATTTTTAAGGAGAATTTTTTAAGGAGAATTTCAAAGGAGAATTCCGAAGATGAATTCTGAAGGAGAATTCCGAAGGAGAATTCCAAATATTTACGGAGGATTCTAAAGAGGATTTTGAAAAAGAATTACGAAGGAGAATTTCGAAGAATTCCGAAGGAGAATTTCGAAGAATTCCGAAGATGAATTCCTTAGGAGAATTCCGAAGGAGAATTACAAATATTTACAGAGGATTCTAAAGAGGAATGGATTTTGAAAAAGAATTACGAAGGAGAATTCCTAAGGGGAATTCCGAAGGGAAATTCCAAAGGGAAGAACCCTTCCGAAAGAGAATTCTGAAGAATTCCGAAGGAGGATTTTGAAGGGAAATTTTGAAGGGGAATTCCTCAGGAGAATTTCGAAGGAGAATTCTGAAGAAGAATTCCGAAAGAGAATTTCAAAGGATACCAAAAAGAATTTTGATAAGGATTTCAAATAAGAAAATCAAAAATCAATCCCAAAAAATAATTTGAAGGAGAATTTTGAAGGAGAATTTCTAAGAAGATTTCAAAGAATTCCTGAGAAGAATTCCGAAGGAGAAAGAATATTGGAAAAAAAATTGCAAAGGAGAATTGCAAAGAAGAAGAATTGTGAAGGAGATTTGCGAATAAGAATTTTTAAGGAGAATTTTTTAAGGAGAATTTCAAAGGAGAATTCCGAAGATGAATTCCTTTAGGAGAATTCCGAAGGAGAATTCCAAATATTTACTAAGGGGAATTGCGAAGGGAAGAAGACTTCCGAAAGAGAATTCTGAAGAATTCCGAAGGAGGATTTTGAAGGGGAATTCCGAAGGAGAATTTTGAAGGAGAATTCCGAAGATGAATTCCTTAGGAGAATTCCGAAGGAGAATTACAAATATTTACGGAGGATTCTATAGAGGATTTTGAAAAAGAATTACAAAGGAGAATTCCTAAGGGGAATTCCGAAGGGGAATTCCTTAGGAGAATTCCGAAGGAGAATTACAAATATTTACAGAGGATTCTAAAGAGGATTTTGAAAAAGAATTACTAAGGAGAATTCCTAAGGGGAATTCCAAAAGATACCGAAGAGAATTTTGATAAGGATTTCAAATAAGAAAATCAAAAATCAATCCCAAAAAATTATTTGAAGGAGAATTTTGAAGGAGAATTTCTAAGAAGATTTCAAAGAATTCCTGGGAAGAATTCCGAAGGAGAAAGAATATTGGAAAAATAATTGCGAAGGAGAATTGCGAAGAAGAAGAATTGTGAAGGAGATTTGCGAATAAGAATTTTTAAGGAGAATTTTTTAAGGAGAATTTCAAAGGAGAATTCGGAAGATGAATTCTGAAGGAGAATTCCGAAGGAGAATTCCAAATATTTACGGAGGATTCTAAAGAGGATTTTGAAAAAGAATTACGAAGGAGAATTTCGAAGAATTCCGAAGGAGAATTTCGAAGAATTCCGAAGGAGAATTTCGAAGAATTCCGAAGATGAATTCCTTAGGAGAATTCCGAAGGAGAATTACAAATATTTACAGAGGATTCTAAAGAGGAATGGATTTTGAAAAAGAATTACGAAGGAGAATTCCTAAGGGGAATTCCGAAGGGAAATTCCAAAGGGAAGAACCCTTCCGAAAGAGAATCTGAAGAATTCCGAAGGAGGATTTTGAAGGGAAATTTTGAAGGGGAATTCCTAAGGAGAATTTCGAGGGAGAATTCTGAAGAAGAATTCCGAAAGAGAATTTCAAAGGATACCAAAGAGAATTTTGATAAGGATTTCAAATAAGAAAATCAAAAATCAATCCCAAAAAATTATTTGAAGGAGAATTTTGAAGGAGAATTTCTAAGAAGATTTCAAAGAATTCCTGAGAAGAATTCCGAAGGAGAAAGAATATTGGAAAAATAATTGCGAAGGAGAATTGCGAAGAAGAAGAATTGTGAAGGAGATTTGCAAATAAGAATTTTTAAGGAGAATTTTTTAAGGAGAATTTCAAAGGAGAATTCCGAAGATAAATTCTGAAGGAGAATTCCGAAGGAGAATTCCAAATATTTACGGAGGATTCTAAAAAGGATTTTGAAAAAGAATTACGAAGGAGAATTTCGAAGAATTCCGAAGGAGAATTTCGAAGAATTCCGAAGGAGAATTTCGAAGAATTCCGAAGATGAATTCCTTAGGAGAATTCCGAAGGAGAATTACAAATATTTACAGGGGATTCTAAAGAGGAATGGATTTTGAAAAAGAATTACGAAGGAGAATTCCTAAGGGGAATTCCGAAGGGAAATTCCAAAGGGAAGAACCCTTCCGAAAGAGAATCTGAAGAATTCCGAAGGAGGATTTTGAAGGGAAATTTTGAAGGGGAATTCCTAAGGAGAATTTCGAGGGAGAATTCTGAAGAAGAATTCCGAAAGAGAATTTCAAAGGATACCAAAGAGAATTTTGATAAGGATTTCAAATAAGAAAATCAAAAATCAATCCCAAAAAATAATTTGAAGGAGAATTTTGAAGGAGAATTTCTAAGAAGATTTCAAGGAATTCCTGAGAAGAATTCCGAAGGAGAAAGAATATTGGAAAAAAAATTGCAAAGGAGAATTGCAAAGAAGAAGAATTGTGAAGGAGATTTGCGAATAAGAATTTTTAAGGAGAATTTTTTAAGGAGAATTTCAAAGGAGAATTCCGAAGATGAATTCCTTTAGGAGAATTCCTTTAGGAGAATTCCAAATATTTACAAAGGATTCTAAAGAGGATTTTGAAAAAGAATTACGAAGGAGAATTCCTAAGGGGAATTCCGAAGGGGAATTCCTTAGGAGAATTCCGAAGGAGAATTACAAATATTTACAGAGGATTCTAAAGAGGATTTTGAAAAAGAATTACTAAGGAGAATTCCCAAGGGGAATTCCGAAGGGAAGAAGACTTCCGAAAGAGAATTCTAAAAGATACCGAAGAGAATTTTGATAAGGATTTCAAATAAGAAAATCAAAAATCAATCCCAAAAAATAATTTGAAGGAGAATTTTGAAGGAGAATTTCTAACAAGATTTCAAAGAATTCCTGAGAAGAATTCCGAAGGAGAAAGAATATTGGAAAAATAATTGCGAAGGAGAATTGCGAAGAAGAAGAATTGTGAAGGAGATTTGCGAATAAGAATTTTTAAGGAGAATTCCGAAGGGGAATTATGAAGAATTCCGAAGGAGGATTTTGAAGGGGAATTCCGAAGGAGAATTCCGAAGGAGAATTACAAATATTTACAGAGGATTCTAAAGAGGAATGGATTTTGAAAAAGAATTACGAAGGAGAATTCCTAAGGGGAATTCCGAAGGGAAATTCCAAAGGGAAGAACCCTTCCGAAAGAGAATCTGAAGAATTCCGAAGGAGGATTTTGAAGGGAAATTTTGAAGGGGAATTCCTAAGGAGAATTTCGAGGGAGAATTCTGAAGAAGAATTCCGAAAGAGAATTTCAAAGGATACCAAAGAGAATTTTGATAAGGATTTCAAATAAGAAAATCAAAAATCAATCCCAAAAAATAATTTGAAGGAGAATTTTGAAGGAGAATTTCTAAGAAGATTTCAAAGAATTCCTGAGAAGAATTCCGAAGGAGAAAGAATATTGGAAAAAAAATTGCAAAGGAGAATTGCAAAGAAGAAGAATTGTGAAGGAGATTTGCGAATAAGAATTTTTAAGGAGAATTTTTTAAGGAGAATTTCAAAGGAGAATTCCGAAGATGAATTCCTTTAGGAGAATTCCTTTAGGAGAATTCCTTTAGGAGAATTCCAAATATTTACAGAGGATTCTAAAGAGGATTTTGAAAAAGAATTACGAAGGAGAATTCCTAAGGGGAATTCCGAAGGGGAATTCCTTAGGAGAATTCCGAAGGAGAATTACAAATATTTACAGAGGATTCTAAAGAGGATTTTGAAAAAGAATTACTAAGGAGAATTCCCAAGGGGAATTCCGAAGGGAAGAAGACTTCCGAAAGAGAATTCTAAAAGATACCGAAGAGAATTTTGATAAGGATTTCAAATAAGAAAATCAAAAATCAATCCCAAAAAATAATTTGAAGGAGAATTTTGAAGGAGAATTTCTAACAAGATTTCAAAGAATTCCTGAGAAGAATTCCGAAGGAGAAAGAATATTGGAAAAATAATTGCGAAGGAGAATTGCGAAGAAGAAGAATTGTGAAGGAGATTTGCGAATAAGAATTTTTAAGGAGAATTCCGAAGGGGAATTATGAAGAATTCCGAAGGAGGATTTTGAAGGGGAATTCCGAAGGAGAATTCCGAAGATGAATTCCTTAGGAGAATTCCGAAGGAGAATTACAAATATTTACAGAGGATTCTAAAGAGGAATGGATTTTGAAAAAGAATTACGAAGGAGAATTCCTAAGGGGAATTCCGAAGGGAAATTCCAAAGGGAAGAACCCTTCTGAAAGAGAATTCTGAAGAATTCTGAAGGAGGATTTTGAATTCCAAAGGATACCAAAGAGAATTTTGATAAGGATTTCAAATAAGAAAATCAAAAATCAATCCCAAAAAATAATTTGAAGGAGAATTTTGAAGGAGAATTTCTAAGAAGATTTCAAAGAATTCCTGAGAAGAATTCCGAAGGAGAAAGAATATTGGAAAAATAATTGCGAAGGAGAATTGTGAAGAAGAAGAATTGTGAAGGAGATTTGCGAATAAGAATTTTTAAGGAGAATTTTTTAAGGAGAATTTCAAAGGAGAATTCCGAAGATGAATTAAAGGAGAATTCCGAAGGAGAATTCCAAATATTTACGGAAAATTCTAAAGAGGATTTTGAAAAAGAATTACGAAGGAGAATTCCTAAGGGGAATTCCGAAGGGAAGAAGACTTCCGAAAGAGAATTCTAAAAGATACCGAAGAGAATTTTGATAAGGATTTCAAATAAGAAAATCAAAAATCAATCCCAAAAAATAATTTGAAGGAGAATTTTGAAGGAGAATTTCTAACAAGATTTCAAAGAATTCCTGAGAAGAATTCCGAAGGAGAAAAAATATTGGAAAAATAATTGCGAAGGAGAATTGCGAAGAAGAAGAATTGTGAAGGAGATTTGCGAATAAGAATTTTTAAGGAGAATTCCGAAGGGGAATTATGAAGAATTCCGAAGGAGGATTTTGAAGGGGAATTCCGAAGGAGAATTCCGAAGATGAATTCCTTAGGAGAATTCCGAAGGAGAATTACAAATATTTACAGAGGATTCTAAAGAGGATTTTGAAAAAGAATTACTAAAGAGAATTCCTAAGGGGAATTCCGAAGGGAAGAAGACTTCCGAAAGAGAATTCCAAAAGATACCGAAGAGAATTTTGATAAGGATTTCAAATAAGAAAATCAAAAATCAATCCCAAAAAATAATTTGAAGGAGAATTTTGAAGGAGAATTTCTAAGAAGATTTCAAAGAATTCCTGAGAAGAATTCCGAAGGAGAAAGAATATTGGAAAAAAAATTGTGAAGGAGAATTGCAAAGAAGAAGAATTGTGAAGGAGATTTGCGAATAAGAATTTTTAAGGAGAATTTTTTAAGGAGAATTTCAAAGGAGAATCCCGAAGATGAATTCCTTAGGAGAATTCCGAAGGAGAATTCCGAAGGAGAATTTCAAATATTTACGGAGGATTGGATTTTGAAAAAGAATTACGAAGGAGAATTCCTAAGGGAAATTCTGAAGGGGAATTCCTAAGGGAAATTCTGAAGGGAAATTCCGAAGGGAAGAAGACTTCCGAAAGAGAATTCTGAAGAATTCCGAAGGGAGATTTTGAAGGGGAATTCCGAAGGAGAATTTTGAAGGGAAGAAGACTTCCGAATGAGAATTCTGAAGAATTTCGAAGGAGGATTTTAAAGGGTAATTCCGAAGGAGAATTTCGAAGGAGAATTCCAAAGATGAATTCCTTAGGAGAATTCCTAAGGAGAATTACAAATATTTACGGAGGATTCTAAAGAGGATTTTGAAAAAGAATTACGAAGGAGAATTTCTAAGGGGAATTCCTAAGAGGAATTCCGAAGGGTAGATGACTTCCGAAAGAAAATTCTGAAGAATTCCTATGGAGGATTTTGAAGGGAAATTTTGAAGGGGAATTCCGAAGGAAAATTTCGAAGGAGAATTTCGAAGGAGAATTCTGAAGAAGAATTCCGAAAGAGAATTTCAAAGGATACCGAAGAGAATTTTGATAAGGATTTCAAATAAGAAAATCAAAAATCAATCCCAAAAAATAATTTGAAATTGAAGGAGAATTTTGAAGGAGAATTCCTAAGAAGATTTTAAAGAATTCCTGAGAAGAATTCCGAAGGAGAAAGAATATTATTGGAAAAATAATTGCGAAGGAGAATTGCGAAGAAGAAGAATTGTGAAGGAGATTTGCGAATAAGAATTTTTAAGGAGAATTTTTTAAGGAGAATTCCGAAGATGAATTCCTTAGGAGAATTCCTTAGGAGAATTCCGAAGGAGAATTTCAAATATTTCGTTGTACGAAATGTCTGCACATTGTCGATTTCCCATGACCTCCCACACTTTTCACCCAAAATGTCACCGAAAACGGCCACTTACAAAAATGCTGCTTATCCCTATTAGGCACTAAGGATCAAGGAAGACACTAACACTATCGGTGTATTCTTACCTTTCAAAAAAGTGAGAAAATCGGGCCTCAAAATGTGGAGCAATGTTCGCCGATTCAAATGCACGTAGCCATTGTTGAGCAAACTCATGACGTCATTCTTGTTGGCAACAACGGCGTGCGCGCGCAGTGAGCGCAACTCCGGTCGCATAGTCAGCGGCTGTTACCTGTTTCGTGCACTGTGCTGTAGTGGATGGCTCTAGCTCTCTCGAGCAAACCACCACCCAGGGGGGGGCGGAGGGGGGCCCAACAAAGTGCGCCACCAACGTTGAAATGTATCTCATTCATTCTTCCACGCTCATGAGCCACACATCTCACACAGTAAATACGTATAGATCGCTACCGCGAAGCGCACCGTTGAAACACGTACAAATTTGCTCCGCGCTCGCTCTCCGAATTCAGTGATTCATGCAACGTCCGCAAAGCTAGGTACACAGGCACGATCTACACGAATTTGTTTTGGGGCGATGTCATTTTCTGCCATTTTCGTTCGAAAACAACACGATAAAACGCAAGGGGTTCACAGGCAGATTTTTTTAAAAATTCAGTATATCACTGCTACATCCTTTTTAAACGTATCCATGGAAAAAAGTGAGTGGGTTCGAAGCACGATTTTTCACAATTTATCGATTATTATTGCCCTTTTTAGGGGAGGTATTTGTCAACGTCGTTTTAGTATTTGTGCACAATCTCTACGCGCATCAACGGTACGTCAACGCTTAATTTTTTCGACTGCTTTTTTTTATTTTCAATACAATTTTTGTCATTGGATGATAAAAATTAAGGTAAATAACAACCTTTTACAACTACAAAAGACAAGATGTTAAGATTGGATGCCAAAAACTCTTTATTTTTCGCTTGAGAAAATTGTTCCCCCCTATTTTGAGAATGGACGGTACGTCAGCGTTGCGCAATCACAGCCTCGAAGGGCCCCCCCTCCGCCCCCCCCTGCCACCACCCATCCACTACAGCACAGTGCACGAAACAGGTAACAGCCGTTGACTATGCGACCGGAGTTGCGCGCTCTGCGCGCGACGTCGTTGTCAACAAGAATGACGTCATGAGTTTGCTCAACAATGGCTGTGCGTTTGAATCGGCGAAAATAATTATTGCTCCACATTTTGAGGCCCGATTTTCTCACTTTTTTGAAAGGTAAGAATACACCGATAGTGTTTTCCTTGATCTGAGCTTAGTGCCTTATGGGGATAAGCAGCATTTTTGTAAGTGGCCGTTTTCGGTGACATTTTTGGGGAAAAGTGTGGGAGGTCACGACGTACTGGCGAATGTCGGTCATTTCGTACCCATACCAGTCATTTCGTACCCAAGTCATTTCGTACCCAAGTCATTTCGTACCCAAGTCATTTCGTACCCAAGTCATTTCGTACCCAAGTCATTTCGTACCCAAGTCATTTCGTACCCAAGTCATTTCGTACCCAAGTCATTTCGTACCCAAGTCACTTCGTACCCAAGTCATTTCGTACCCAAGTCAATTCGTACCCACGATTATTGTGGAGTGTCGTGGCCGAGTGGTTAAGAGCGTGTGTTTTCTGTTCCACAGAGCGTGAGTTCGAATCCCGGCCGGGACACGTGTGTCCTTAAGCAAGGCAATTAAACCACTATTGCTTCGTCCTTCGGATGGGACGTAAAGTTGGAGGTCCCGTGTGTTGTATAATTTATAATGTGTGTATATATCTTTCCCATTATAACATTTTAATAAATACCTAGGAGAGTTGAAGGCTTCTGATTGGCCGAGACTCGATCAGGTGCCGGTCATTATATGTAGTAACATCATGGGTTTTCCAAGGGCCGTTTTCTAAACCCCGGCTTTGGGCTGCACTTTGGCCACATTACAGACGTTTTCCTAGTTCCGGATCGCAAAAAATATTCAGGCTGTTTTCGGCAAGTCTAATCCTCGAAATTTAAATGAAATAGGTTTAGTAGTTTACCTTGAGTGATGGAGAAACTACAGTTTTTGTTTCGATATTTATGCTCTTCTTTATTTGAAAATACATACTGTACGACGTCAAATATACCGACATCCCTTTTTCTAGTTGTGGATCAGTTTAACCAATTCCGGATCGAGTAAAAAACTGCTTTGTACAAACATGAACAATTATCACGCTAGAACCAACCCGAATCAAGCCTATATTTCTGATAAAGTATTCATTAATTTATATAAATACAGATTAAAATAAATGTCAAATACTTTAACTTCCAATAAAGTATAAAAAAAGGACTTGCAAGGAAATCCTTTGAAATGTTTTGTCCGTGTACGTGTGTTGCGCGCGGCAACGATCCGATAAACTTTGTCCCACCATGGAGACATTTCTCCATGGTCCATTAGAACACGTCATATGAAATCGCTTGCGCGCGTGCTGTTGATGCATGTATTTTACGGGCGATCCGGAACTAGAAGAAAAAAAATTAACGTTCAGTCTTTGGCAGATTTGAGACTTTTACTTCGACTTATTTTTACTTATGTATCAAGAAGCTTGTATGTTTCTTTTCAAAATGCACTTCATCTAAACAAATAGTATTGGAGACCAAGCCATAACAAGGTAGGTTTTTATTTGAAGCGATCTGGAACTAGAAACAATCCGGAACTAGGAAAACAACTGTACCACTGCTAAACTACATGAACAAAGCCAATATACGAAAACGAAGCTGCGTTTGTAAAACGGCCTAGAAGAAGCCGCGAAGTCGCGAAATTCGGAGTATTTTCACCATTTTTCTCGTTAAAAAGGTATTTATTAAAGGTAATAACAGTGCGAGAACCCGGTTATTACTGCGTGGTAATGACCGGGTTGGGGGATGACCGCTGGTAATGGACCTCGCCTTCGGCTCGATCCATTACCAGCGGTCATTCCCCAACCCGGTCATTACCACGCAGTAACAACCGGGTTCTCGCACTGTTATTACCTATATAAAATTGTATAATGCACGTAAAAGAACCCAGAACACTTATCGCTAAGAGAAGGGGTTTGCCCCGGTGTTCCTGGCTGACACAAAAAAAAAAAAAAAAAAAAAAAAAAAAAAAAAAAAAGTTGGTGTGATGTTTCCGGAAGGATGCTTTGCCGACTATATAATTCAGATTCAGATTCAGATTGTGACATAAAACAAGTAAATTGAGTTTGTAATTTCCTCGTATTTATGAGTGATTAATGGGGTTTCTTTGTGTTTTTTTCTTGTAGGACGAGTCGCAAGGATATAACAAGATCTTGAGCACTGTTTTCATTTGAATTGTTTCCCCTTATCCGTCGACGTATCCCCTTTCAAAAACCAGGAGGTGCCCTCTATTTAATATTTATTAAACAAAATATTGGATGTGGTTTTTATATTAAATAAAATAATAATAAAAATATTCATAGTTGTCAAAACCTATTGTGTTTTCCCATTATTGCAATTGTTTCTCCTTTTTTATTGCTTTTTGTGTATTGTTATTAATTTATATAATTATTTTCTCCCATTAATTATTTATTAATTATTTGATTTCATATTAAATATCAGAACAATTTTTTCTTCCTTTATTTTTTCTTCCTTTATTATTTTAATTTTTTTGGGGGTACATGGCCTGATATTTATCTCTTTTGTAGTTTTGTTGGTCCTGAAAAGGACCGTTTGGTTTATGGTGTGCCTCTTACAGGCATGGTCCTGAAAAGGACCGTTTGGTTTGTTTGTGTGCCTCCTTACAAAATTGGCCCGGTGAGATGTTTGCAGGCTCCCAGTAGGTTTATCTAGTTAATCTACAACACAATTGTCCACCAAGAAAGAATTATTGAGTACGAAATTACTTTTATATAAATTAATAATAATACAAAAGAAGCACTAACAAGAAGATTTGTCTGATATTTAATATAAAAATAAAATACAATAATTTGTTTAATAAATATTAAATAGACACCTCCCTTCCGATCCCTCATCATTGTTTTCAAAAGTTCAGGGGATCAACGGGGAAACAATTCAAATGAAAACAGTGCTCAAGATCTTGCGACCCGTCAGAACCCGTCCTACAAGAAAAAGAGAAAAAAATAACTAGTAACATCAATCACTCATGAATACGAGGAAATTACAAACATGTAATTGATTTCGTTGGACTTGGGTACGAAGTGACTTGGGTACGAAATGACTTGGGTACGAAATGACTTGGGTACGAAATGACTTGGGTACGAAATGACTTGGGTACGAAATGACTTGGGTACGAAATGACTTGGGTACGAAATGACTTGGGTACGAAATGACTTGGGTACGAAATGACCTGTTCCCTACATGGCATGGGAAATCGATGTGCAGACATTTCGTACAACAAATTAACGATGCCAACGGGTCTTGCTTGGACCATGGACCCCAATATCACCCGACCATGTCCAAATGTTGAAAAAGGTGATTTTTGGGTCCAAGTTACTTGGACTAGTTCGGACCCCACATTTTTGGATTTTATTATTTTTTTTAATGTATTTTTATACTAAATAAATATTATTAGACCAAAATAGCAGCGTGGTACTTTCTGTAAAAGATTCCCAATAGATCAAAACGATCAAAATATATAAGAAAAATAGGCTCATAATGTCCTAGACCGAGTTACTGGCCTCTAGTTATCGCTTTTTCAACATTTGGACATCATCTGGCGCAGTACACCTCAGAGCTAATTAGTTCTACTGTAAAAAAAATTCTGGGGGAGAGCCCCCACACCCTCCGCCCATGGCTAGGACCCGGCCCACATTCATAAATTCCTGCATCCGCCTAGTCCGAGTAACTTGGATCCAAATATCACTTTTTTCAAAATTTGGATATGGTCGGGTGATATCACCCGACGCAAACCACCCGACCATGTCCAAATGTTGAACAAAGTGATATTTGGGTCCAAGTAGCATTCGCCCCTGTCCTACAATATTCAAAAATAAGTTTTTACATAGATAATTCAAAAGTAAAAACCTGTATACCCGTAAAAGAAAATCAAACCAAATGCTAAATAAAAACAACTTGACAAAATATTTAGACAAAAAATAAAATACATTTTGTAACGTAATAACGTATCATTTGCTGTGACTTTTTATAGAAATTCTTGAAACTTCTACAGTAGAGTTAATAGTCAGTACCATCTATAGCTCTTTCGAAGTACATTTTAACGATTTACATGCCAGGAAGGTTTGTTTTAAAAATAGATTGAGGCCAAGTTAAAGTAGATTTGAGGCCTTAAAATAGATTAGAGGTAGACCCAATAATTGGGACGTTTTCACTCCTTTTTTCAAAATTTGGATTTTGTCTGTCAAGAACGACACAGACAAAATCCAAAATTTGAAAAAAAGGATTGAAAATGCCCTAATTATTGGGTCTAGATTAGAGGCTGCTCAAAACCAACCTTTTTCAAATTGCTTTTGATTTATAGGTTGTAATAATGTTATAAAGTAGTCATAGGCATCATAAACAAGAGTTTAGTTGACCGGGACCTGTTCCAATAATTTATGCTCTAACAGTGTAAACAACATAATCATAGTGAGTTTTGGAGGATTCAGGTGAGCCAAATATGTGAGCACAGATATTTGATTGTTCAAACGATACCTGTCAGTGTGTAATTAGTCTCTATCGTCAAATATTCTTATACATGTAATAACAACACGGCTGGCAAACAGAAATTGAGATACTCCTCCCCCTCTTTTGGCTGATGGACTTGTAGAGGCTTGGAGAGGCTTTAAGAATTAACCTTTCTCCACTGATAGAAAATTTAAGTAGTGGGGGGAAATTGGTGGCTCATCTCTCCTACTCCTAGTGCACACAATCCATGGTGGTGTAGAAAGTCCACGACGAAGTTCACCTGTGCTAGGATTCTTAATATTCTGTATACCTAAGAACCATACAGGAAACCTATTATAAGAATGATGATGGGATTGATGGTCTATAAAATAGCGAGTTCATAGTTGGTATTTTACATAACACTGGATGCTTGATGGTGTACTGTTGGTGCAATAAAATTAGCCTCCCAAACCAAACATTGCGTTTTTCTTGAGCATATTTTATACATTTTCAGCTGCTGGTCGAATAGTATTTCTGCCTTTTGAATTTTAGTTTTTTGGGCCATAATATAGTCACAAAGACACTGGAATTGCAATGCAACTCGATTTTGGCCAATGTGGATGATGTGTTATAAAACATGCAAAAATTAACGAAATTAACTTTGAGTTGGGAGAAAAATAATGTATCAAGTTGTTTGATAGGGTTGTACTTGTACATGGAATACTCTAAGATACATGTACACACGAACGATTACGCAATATATAGTCTCGACAGGGAGCCCTTATATAATATTTTCAAGTTCACTGCAAATTATATGCATATTATATGCGAATGGCCTTGCCCAACCTCCTTTTATTATTATGGTTGCTATTTTACGTTTGTGTGTGCGTGGTTGCTTAGTGTTGCTATGGCGCTTGATCAATGGACGCCTACATGCAAACATCCTAATATTGACAAAAACACTGAGCGATAAGCAGAGCGTGTCTAATGACCGTCAGTCAGCCATGGTATTAATACAATAGCAACACTACCAATTTTACTGCTATTTTGACTCTAGATTTATCCTTAACAAATCTTAACCTTTTGTCATTGAACGCTAAAGATTGAAGTTCATGCGTACGGACAATAGCCTATCCCCTATTTTGGTGGCAAGGTGGACATTTCTTACAGGGTAAGTTATTTTTGTTTTAATATCTGATGCTGACATTGTTTTTTGCATAATTTACAATATTTTTACGAAGTGTGAAGTCTGGTAGACCGACGTAACTGGCCTCTAGTTATCGTTTTTTTAAACATTTGGACATCAAATGTTAAAAAAGCGATAACTAGAGGCCAGTAACTCGGTCTAGAAGTCTGGACTCCCAATGTTATTAATGTTAGCCCTCGTTGTCTCGTGCAGCGTTTGGGAATAAAATAATCTGTACAATCAAATCTACGAGAGTTCTGTGAAAGGTTTCTAAATCTTACACTTTGTTTGTGCTGCATGTATTAATGCTGGTGGTACTCTTGAGTCATAGACAATTAATACAACAGCGCAGGTAAATGAATCGTGATAAAGTCAAAGTCAGCACGATGGCATTGTTTTGCATACCAGTTACAATAAAAATATAAAACAAGTTTAAAGTCTGCACACTTTTGTTTAAACATAGAACTGTCCTTGTTATAGCTCCATGGTTAAAATCATCCATGAAAATTATCTTGTCCAAAAATATCTACAAGAGTTCTATCAAATGTTTCAAAGCTCGCGCACTTTGTGTGTGCTGCAAATATCAATGCATGGAGTTTGCACATGTTATTCCTCTTTTTATAGGTAGGATACACCATTGGTACTTGCTTGAATTATCATGAATGGGTGGATTTGGGAGGTTGTATTTTATAGTAACTATCGTTTAACCAGTTCGCGCCGGATGACGTATATAAACGCAAAAATTTCCCCAAATTCAAAACGGATGACGAATAAATACGCCAAGTTCAAGTTCGGAAATGTATGTCAGCAGCGCGCAAGGCCGGAAATGCGTGGGTGTGCTACCCAGCACTATCGGCCTGAACACGCTTCGGATCGAGTTTCGTTAAAAATAATCCCGCCCGTCGGCTCGGCGATGTAAAAATAATCCCGGCGCGAACTGGTTAACTGACCTGTCCGAAGTTTGACAATCATGGATGCCGAGAAAAGCACGAAAAACAGCGTTTGTTTTCAACCGGCGTTATGAGATGTCGATTTTTTTGTTATAAAATTTTATTTTTCAGAATAATTACAGGATATCTAGCGCAATAATTTTGCTGGATGCCTAGAATCATTATTTACTTTCAAATAAGGACAATATATCTTAATAATTTGGTAGTAATTATTTTTGATATCTGCAAATATGGTGTATCCCCGCCTTTAAATCACATAAGGGTCGCATCAGCAGGGTTTGGGAATAAAATAACCTGTCTAATAAAATCTACACGAGTTTATTGTTCAAGATTATTGAAACACATGGACGGGAATTTATGCATTCTAGATTAATTTAGTTGAAACTATTTTGTAATACAATACATGTAATTTAACAAATCCATTGGCAGCCATGGTTGCCAGGTAATTTCCTGTAAATTTCATAGGATTTGTGTGTGTGAGTTTGTTTTTGATTGAAATAGGGGACGTATGACAAAGGGAACAATGGGGTCCCCTATTCCGCAAAGGTCCCCGATTCAGACTCGTGTGCAAATCCTATGGCGATCATCCGAAAACGTTAGAGTACAAACAAAAGAGGGAAGACGGTCGGACAATGCCCCGTCCCCTATTGACGGCATTTACCCACTTGCATGTGTGTGTGTGTGTATGATACAAGGAAATACTTGATCAAGTGCTTTATGAATAACTACATGTCGCAATCTTATTTTAATAACTGCACCGCGCATGGTAAATGGGTGACCTTTGGCTTTTCCTGCATGGGAACAACAGACTACAACAATATACAGTCCATCCGGTGCAACATGATCAGTCACAGTACAGATCACAAAAGTTTGGATTTTGACAACCATCGCTTAATCAAAATAAAATGGAGAAGCCTCGGTCTGAACGTATTATTTAAACTCTCTGGATTTCAGTGAATTGACTTCGTCAGTGAGGTGACGAGAACGCCGGTAAAAAGACATTTGTGAGGGAATAACAGACTATAAACCGGCGTGTTCGCCAAAATGTCGAGCACCAAGGAAGTAGCCGAGCTTATCAAGAAAGATCCCACGGCCGTGGATTCATACATGCCGCTGGCTCTTCAGGCGATACGAGACGACAAGGACATCACGGAGAAATACGGCGACCTGAAAGATGCCCTTGCGAAACAGGTTTTCAAGGAGGTCAAATCCAAGTAGGTCCATAAAATTCAATTCTTTGGAACAATTACAGGATATCTACATGCAGCTAAATCATTTTGCTGGATGTCTACAGTCTTTATTTACTTTCAAATACGTTACATATTTTGTAATAATTTGGTACATGTAGTAAACAATTTTGACTCTCATGTACAGAACCCATGGTATTAAGAGTCCCAAATTGTTGGACTAGAATAGGCAGCTGCTCTCTGTGGGTAATTCGGAAAAAATGGGTTTGTAAACTAAACCTTGATTTTGTCTTATGACTGGATATTTCTGTTGAATTATGTCTTAGGAATAACGAGCACGAGAATATCATGCTGGAGTTGTGTCAGACGTGCCTGGAAAAAAGAGCGACTAAATACTACCACCTTGCCAAAGATATGTTTAAAGAGAAACAGATCATCAATTGGAAGGTATTATTTATCAACAAAACTTGGAATTTTTTTAGTCATGTGTGAACAGACTGACCAAACTATTTAGAAATTAAATTAAATAGACAGTGCTGAAAATCATGCAAACAAGTTCAGGCCAACTTTGCTTACTTTTTTAATTTAGCTAATAAAATTTTTCAAAATGTAAGAAAAGAGGGTCTTTAGTAAGGCTATACGCCGTGCTACTGCCAAGCCGAACTCAAATATTTTGATTTTTTGTATTAGTTCGGCACGGCAATAACACGGCGTTTAGAACCAATTCGGCTCTGCAAATAATTTGGCACGGCAAAGCCCTTTAGCTCGACAGGACCTGCCGCCAATCGGTGTTCGGAATTATATTATATTTTTGGGGGAAAGTTTCGTTTTATAGAGCCCCTTCAAATTATCATGCTGTGATTAAAATTACATGTCAATTACATACCAAAAAACAGGTTCTTAAAGGTAGTATACACCATTTGCCGGACGGCGAGAGCGAAAAAACAAAGATAACATAAGAATAACTGCTCGACCCCGGTTGAAAACAAACGCTGTTTTTCGTGCTTTTCTCGGCATCCATGATTGTAAAACTTCGGAAAAGTCAGTTAAACGATATTTACTATGAAATACAACCCCCCAAATCTACCCATTCATGATAATTCAAGAAATAACCAATGGTGTATACTACCTTTAAATTCTTCAAATTGACTGGACAGCTTACACAAAATCGAACTATTTTTCCTCCTTCAGTACAATTACAACCACAAAACTTCCATCCAGGAAATAAAGCTGAAATTCCATTATGCAATGCATGGTATAGTGCATCATAACTTCCGCATAAGGTACGGCCGTACACACAATTTACTAATTATTGGAATTGTATTGACCAATTCTTGGCGGCTGATTTGTTCCCCTTTTTAGTCTTTTTTTTTAATACAATTTGAGAGTGACTGTTTTTTATTTAAAAGGCAACAAGTTATCTTTGAACCAATTGTAGTGACACCTTTTACAGGGTTGTAGAAGGCCTGATAATGACTGAAATCAGAAATTTAAGTCCTAAACTCGCGTGACATTGTTTGGAAGGATATTTTGTTTAGTAAAGCATGATGCTTTGGGTAATGATTACTAAGTTTCTGCCTTTAGTAAAAGCAAAGGAATATTTTTCAAAGTTAAACAAAGTAGGACCAAAAGACGCAAAGACAATCGTAAACAAATTATCCCAACAATTGATTTTTCTCCTTTCCTATATACCGCGATAATTTGTTTATGGCGTATATTATCATAAACTCACAACTTCTTTTCTCGGTCTCATGCCAATACTTTTCTATGCCTCAGCAACACATCGCGTCGGCAGAAAAGTTGATCCAAACCTTCGAGGTCCCCGTGGCGTTAGTGAAAAACAAGAGGGATGATAGGTGGGGCGAGGACTGGCTACCTAGCCGCACATATATGGGTGGGGCTCTGAAGGATTGCATCGAAGCTATGATGGAAGGATTTGAGTAAGTTGAACAAAATACCTACTACTGAAACCACAATAAGAAAGACCCTAAGACTCTAAGAACTCTTTTTAGACTCTAATGCTGCTCTCACACTGTGGCGAATATGCTAGTAAATGTGCTTACGAATGGAAATATTTGACAATCGCTCAAACTTCGCAACATTCGCCGTGTCTTCGTAAGCATTGGAAACAAATTCGGAACGTTCACAAGTCATTCTCCACCTCCTTTCGAAGATCGGTCAATTTAGGAAGCGCTTCCTAAATTTCAGCGAATGTTGTGAAGATGGTCATTCGCCGTCGATTTTCGTAAGCATTGGTGAGCCATTGTATGACTGTGCGTATACACACACATTTATTTTCATGTTGATATACAATGCAAGTTGACAATTGATAATCTATGGAGTAAACAATATTATTCATAAAGTTATCTAATTGTAATAATTAAATCAGTAATATAGTATAACAATTACTATACAGAGCATTACCAACATGTAGGAAGAGCGAAGCAAGCTTTTATGTTCTCCCTATAAGACAAATTACACAAAACTTTCTACCCACATAGAGGCACAAATTACACAAAACTTTCTACCCACATAGAGGCAGTGATATTACGAGACCAAATATTATGAGACCAGATTATACATGTATGTAGGATGATACATCAATAATTATTAGTAACGTTGGTAAAGCGTGCGTAAGCGTTGGCAACGTTCGTTAGCTATTCGTAAGGCACTGGCAAGCATTGGCAAGCGTTGGTGAGCATTCGTGATATATTCGTAAGATATTTAAGGAGAGGTCGAGGGACGACCGAGGACGACCGACGGGTGACCGAGATGAAAATATTCACTATCCAATCGCAATTTTTGGGCGAATTCACCGCGAAATTCAAATATTCATATTCGCAAGAATATTCCCCACAGTGTGAGAGCAGCATAAGAAGCTTACTGCTCCCAATTTACACTGTAATACACGAAAAGAATACAACAAAAAGAATACCAGCCAACACAAATAAAATCTGAAAGACTAATTAGGTGACTGAAGAGTGCTGGAAAATGCTTCATGATTAAAAAAAACCAATACATCAGTTTTGATAAAAATAAAATGCCTGGAATTGGTTTCTTTTATAGCCGAGACAAAATCTTGAAGAAAGTGAGCAAGTGCATGGTAGGGGTTCTGGTGAAGCTGTGCAAGATGCCGAATGATCTTCACATTGTTGCAGGGCATGCGTTCACTTCAAGCTCCAGGCACCCACCTAGTTGGGACGTAAGAGCAATTTTTTGTTATTGGTAAACTTGCATTATTGGTAAACTTGGATGTGTTCATAGTTTTATGGATGTTGTGACGCCGACCCCGTTTTTTGTGTAAAGTTTTGTGTTCACGCTGGAAAAACCAAGAACATTAATGCTGTTTATCGAAGTCTGATTCCTCCAAATGAAATTGAGTGAATACAATTTTGACTAACTAAATTTAATAAATTGGGTGCCGTTGTTTGACCTTTATTGGTAATCGGTAAACTTGCATTATTGGTAAACTTGGATGTGTTCATAGTTTTATGGATGTTTTGACGCCGACCCCTTTTTTGGGGGGGTAAAGTTTTGTGTTCACGCTGAAAAAACCAAGAAAATTAATGCTGTTTTTCGAAGTCTGATTCCTTCAAATGAAATTGAGTGAATAAAGTGTTGTATGACTAACTAAATTTAATAAATTGGGTGCAGTGTTTGAAAATGGGATGCAGTGTTTTTCCTTGAATGTTCTTCTGGGGTATTCCTCCCACATCTAGAACTACTTAAAATATATACAAATCAATTTTTTTTTAAGAGGGCCTAATATTTCGATCTTAACAAGATCTTTTTTAGAGGCAAAATGGCTGTGTACATAAAACAAACATATAAAGAGGGACATATATATACAAGCTTGATGCAACATGGTTGGGAGTGACCTGGGGTCAAATTCATAGAGCTGCTAAGCAAAAATATTTGCTTAGCAGAAAAAAGTCTTACTCATTAAAAACAGGTTACCAGCCAAAATTATAGTGTTATTTATGCTAAGCAAAAAAACAGCTGATTATCAATCCAGAACAATAAAGATCGGGTGAAAATTTGGTCTGTAACCTTGTTTTTGCCAAGTACGAATTGTCTTGCTAAGCAAATTTTTGTGCTTAGCAGCTCTATGAAATTTGTCCCTAGGGCATCCTGGGTTTGGCATCAGTTTGGGGGACCTTTACCTTCAGAGCCAAATTTCTGAGTACACAGCTTTTGCTCTGGCAATAGCACGTTGATCTTGGCACATGAACCCATCTCATTCTCATTGTCACAGGGCCCTGTGTGAGAACAGTGGATTCTACTGTTTTGGCTCCTTTGCACCTATATACAAGTAACTGTAACCAGTTACCTCGATAAGTAACTAGTTTTCTGAAAATTAGA